>JAGDYQ010000057.1:831201-942896 GCA_021962125.1 Bulinus truncatus
GACAGGGCTAGGGTTTATCAGCCATTATTTGGCATATTGTTATTAATCAGACAGGGCCTAGGGTTTATCAGCCACTATTTGGCATATTGTTATTAATCAGACAGGGCTAGGGTTTATCAGCCATTATTTGGCATTATTGTTATTAATCAGACAGGGCCTAGGGTTTATCAGCCATTATTTGGCATATTGTTATTAATCAGACAGGGCTGGATTAAAAAAGCCAAACCAATTTATCCTAATTAAATTTAGTCGAATTTAAGCAAACTAAAAAAAAAAAAAACTACTAACCATAACATTCAACTCTTTTTGCAGCTCTGTTGGAGTCATCAACACCAAGACGTCTTCTCTTGGCATGTTTCATATACTGAGTCGCCAACTGAAAAAAAAACATTAAAATATACACTAAACCCATGATTATTATACCATACGTATTACCAAATATAACCATCCACATAAACTGATCAAACACTTCATGCAAAAAA
This sequence comes from Bulinus truncatus, assembly GCA_021962125.1. NCBI lineage: Eukaryota > Metazoa > Mollusca > Gastropoda > Planorbidae > Bulinus > Bulinus truncatus. The sequence goes on from JAGDYQ010000057.1 coordinate 831,684, forward strand.
TGATGTTACACATAGATAAACTAAACATTAAGTAAGTTCAATAACCACTGTCCAAATCATTTTTATAATATTTCTTATAATATTTAGAAAGTTAGCAATTACAATAATTAACAACCAGGACTATAGGGACACAGCTAACAAAGATTGTTAGGTCGAAAATTGTGAATAAAAAATAATATCAATATGAAAAAAAAACAATCTTTCTAGACTACAAATGACTTTGACACAGCTTGAGAAGACTACAATCTACTAGGACACAGCTTGAGAAGACTACAATCTACTAGGACACAGCTTGACTACAATCTACTATAGGACTCAGCTTGAAGACTACAATCTACTAGGACTCAGCTTGAGAAGACTGCAATCTACTAGGATACAGCTTGAAGACTGCAATCTACTAGGACACAGCTTGAAGACTGCAATCTACTAGAACACAGCTTAAGATGACTACAATCTACCAAAAAACTGGTTTTGAGATCAGCAGAGGTTATTAAATACAGAGCTCCTCAAGGATAAGTATCATCTACAAAATTTGCATAAACTAAAACTGCCCAGACACACTTGATGAAAAATAATATAGCATGATAAAATAGCCATAATGCTTTCTTATTTGCAGAAGGAGAAATGAAATAAGCTAATGGAAAAAAAATTCATACTGTATTTAATTTTCGCTTGCTCTGTTCATGATACTAACATGGAATGTCAGAAGAATATAAACAAATGTCAGGGATAAGGTTAGACTTAAATAAAAATCTTACCATTACAACTTGCCTAACCTGATTAACTTGCATCTTCCTGTACGCTACTGCAGTCATGAGAAATGGGTGCAGAGCCTTGCCGACCTTCACATAGCATTAATCCGGAGGCAGATGTGAACACCGGTAGGTTTTTTCCTCCATACAGATGGGGATTGATCTTCTTGAGGCCATTTTTTAATGGTTCCAGTAGAAAAACAAATTAAAAAAAAATTATCATTAACAAAACAAAAAATTTTAATAGTAAATTTTATTTGAATGTTTATTTTTGTTTTACTGTTTTAATTAGCTTTTTTGCTGAAGATTTTTCTGTCTGGCACCAGTTTTGGGTGCTATGATTAATAGTCTGGGATGGATTTAGAAAGAATATATATATATATTCATATAGGGTGTAACATTTTCTCAAAAAAAAAAATTTAGTTGTTTCATAAAATGTTCGAATCCATCCCAGGCCATAAAACAGCAGCCTTTTGTCATAAAGCCTATATGACAGTTTTCATGATGGAAAAAGACAGACAATTATCAAGTATAATTCCTGTAGAAATTTTCTAGATCAAGAACACAGCCAATGCATGTGGAAATGCATTAATTCATGGGCAACATATTTGTTGAAAAAAAAACATCAATAAATATTTTCCAAAGCTGGGGCAAAAGGCCTATTTTTTCACAAAACATACCCGACATTTGTAATTTAAAAAGCTAATAATAGTAATAAGTATTAAAATTGCATGGAGATTAATTTGAAGCCAAATGATTAAATACATCTTGCACAAAACAAAAAATGATTAATGAGAAATCAGAACTTTACATTGACAGTATTTAATAAAAAATAAACCTTTTCAATCACAAATCAATTTCAGCTTGTTCACGGTTTTAGTTAATTTAATATCTCAAATAAATAAAAACTAGTGCTTAGTCTGTATTTATATGATACAGGAATGTGTGAATATATATTGCAAAATCTAATAATTTCTATACAAATATAAGAAACTCCACTACAAACTGCTTCAGGAAGTTTTTTATTGAAGAAGAATAATTTTATTCATGCTGACAATTAAAAATACAAAAAAGTTACTCATTTTGTTAATTTATATTTTTTATTAAGTTTCCCAAAAATTTTCTTGTGAAATAATTTTAAAAAACCTGAATAAGTTTTCAGAGAAATAAAAAAAATAAAATAATAATATGCTTATTACTTTAAAGGCTTTTATTTATATATATATATATCTTTTTTTATATATATATATATATATATATATATATATATATATATATATATGTATATATATAAGATTAATTGAGACCCCACAGCTTTTTTTAAAATGTTTAAATGTTTGAATCTGCTCTAATATTATATTTTAGGGGGTGTATATGAGATGTAATAATATGAGACATCGAATAATGACTATTAAGTAATAGTATTATTCATTAAGTCAGACTACCATTCTGCAGTTGTTGGCACTAATTTTACTGATATCTGTATTAAAATTCTATACATTAATAAATGTTAAATACCTCTAAAGCACACTCAATAATTATATGGTCTATAGGTAATTATTTGTTTACGTGTCAATAATGAAAGGGTTAGTAATTTTGCTTTTATTAGCCCTTTGTATATTTTGTAACTTTGATTGTTTAAATTGTAATAATTTCAGCATGTTATTACTGCATTATTCTGCATTGTTAATTTGAGAACTATAATGGTAGTCATAGACATAATATTTATAGTCATACTGTCTAAACTTGGGTTCAAAAACATCCCTCTTGTTTTTTTGACTATGTAGCTTATAGTATATTATATGGGGTATCCACTAGTAGGGGTCGACAATATACAACTTTAGCTTAGAGCATTTTTGACCCCGTTTTGTTTGTTCATGTTCATCTGTTATTCACCCTAGATCTCAACAACCATAAGTCCTAGACCCATGATGTATATATCATTTTGTAGGTCTTGGCTCAAGCCAGTGTGCAGCAAAGTCCGATGTTGCGATCTGACCCTTCTGAGGGCTGGACACATCAGCTTTTTAACGTCTTTTTTGCTATATAGGCTATGTCAATAATTATGTCATTTTCATGGCCCCATTCTACACCTTATACAGTTCAATAACCCATTGATTTGGTGCGAAATACTGTAGCACGTAGTTTCACCAAGATTGACGTCACACGTGTTCTGCGTAGTAGAGTATTTATTCTTCAGCCACAATAATTTTATTTTCGAAAAACATCCTTTACAATTGTTACATAATTGAATGCGTAAACTATTTCCAAAATTTGCAAGTGTTTACATCAGGAAAGCCAAAAATACGTTTACTTATGCATAACACAACAATGTGCTAACACGTCCAGTGTCCAGAATAGAACAGGCTTAATTGCTTGTTTTTTACCAATATATATATAATTAATATCAATATACATATATTTCTTTTCATTCAAAGAAAAGTATTAAAATGCTAAGAAACAGATGAACTGTAGTTTCAAATGGCTATGACCCTCAAGGTTAAAAAAAGAAACGGAAAAAAATAATATCGGGACCAAAAGATCAACAACTTTACTGTAATTACTTTTTCCCTTTTCATAGTATTCCGGTTACACCTTGTATAACAAACTTTACAGATCGAATTATTTATTATCGTTAATTTTTATAAACGATTATCATAAATTATTTCGCAAGTTATTAAAAATTGTTATTTGTCAATAAAAGTTATAACTATTTTGTTTTTCATATAGATAAACACTTTACCCACGGCAAAAAACTCTAAGTAAGTAATGTCTGCTTTAAATAGGAATAGTTTAAATTTCAACTATAAAGAAAAAAGCAAAATGGTAATTTAAAACTTTAGCGAAAATATAAAAAAGTCAGAATAAACGTTTAAACCGTCGATCTTTTGTTGTCATAAACAAGATTTCTAAACTACTAATCAGATGAATTTAAGTAGATCACGATAATACTCGTTGTAAGGTAACATTTTCAATTTTCATCTAATCCAATTTATTATTTTTGATGAAATAATCATCATGTCATGCTACATTGCTTTCATCATCCTATCCCTTGTATTATGCCACTATTATTATAACCTTGTATTAAATTATAATATTCACAATCCATATTTTAACCTTTACCTGATCGTTATTTTCATACGAGTCATATTACAAGTTATATGACTAAGACAACGCGCTAATAAATTTCAAGTCCCATATAAGTATAAATTTTCCCAAATTTCTAAATACTAAACATTATTTCTCGTACCAAATCAAATCCATCATAACACCTTAACTAATTAAAAATGGTAATTGAGTTGTTGGTCAACTTCATAGCCCATGTAGTCAAACCAATAATCCATGCACTATTATAGCAACTTAACAATCCTTCATTTAATACGCCTTTCCACGATTGATCAAAGTGACCTAAGATTTCGTCATCATTGATTAAATATAGCCTTCACAGGCGTTTTCTTATGTACTAACTTGCTTTGGCCTCAAGTCATTTAAAAATTTGAGTAATTATTTTTTTAGATTAAATGTTTAAATTTTTTATTTAAAATTTTTACAGTAGGTTACCTGACAAACATTGGGAGATTCAATAAAGAGTATCTTGTTAAGATAGTATTGCATTTTGAAGTTGTTTACACAACAAATAAAAAATGTTATGTCAATTATCGTATGCGTAGCATAGGAAGCATTTTTCAAATTAGATTCCTATTTGTCCAACTCTGCTTATTCTTATGTGTTTGAACTGAAGTGATAATTTTTTATAGAAATAATTGTGTTTGCTGAACGATCAACAGTCAATAGAATACATTTAAAAACATGGGATAACTTTATTTAAGAACTGTATTTGCTTTTGTTTCGCTATTTTTGGTGTTTTAATAAATTGTTATAAGACAGGTGCTTTTTTTGTTCTCTTAATTTAATTAAATCAACATTTGTTAGTTAGTGATGTCAGAATGACACAGTCAGATGATCAAAGAAGTGATAAACAGGTTTCATCACCCAACCTTCTCTTTGTATCTTCACATATCAGTCATGTTATCAACCTGATTTTTTTTTTTTTTGGAACGTGATTGATAACTTTTAAAGTACTCCTAGAAGATTGACGCTTGTTGTCTTGTTTTTTTCTGCTGTTATCAGAAAGTTCAAGGGTCAAAACCTGCTCATCTTATCATTTTTGTTTAAATTGCTGTTGATACTGATAGATTAAAAAAAAAAATGAGTCAACATACCCATTTTCATATTTTTATTTTTTAGTTGGTTTTATCAGGGCTGCAGCTTAAAATTTAAAAAGCTACATCTGGCTTAAAATGGGGACAGTCTAGTTACTCATTGTGAGACTGGTCAAATGTGGTAGGCTTCCACTTAACCAGTTTTTTTTTCTTTTATTTAACTACTTTTGTTCACTAAATTTTGATAAATTAATTATGGTGCTGCGCTTTAAAGTATTTTTTACTAAATAAAAATCTGTTGTGGATGGATGGGCATTGAGGTTTGAAATCGGCTAAATAAGGATAGATGGGCATTGTGCTTTGAAATGGGTCAAATAAGGTTGGATGGGCATTGAGGTTTGAAATTGGTCTAACAAGGATGGCATGGGCATTGTGCTTTCTTCACAATGTTTTATTTTTTAGAAGCTTGTGAACTTTATTATATCCGCTCCAATAATCCACTGGGCTGCTTAAAGCATGGGATTTGATAGGAATTAATTCTTGAAGGGGGGCCCCAGACTGTCGCCTAGTTCGCCTACCACTAAGGATGATCTGGATACAACCATAACCAAATTTTTATTACTGTTTTTCCTCATTATCTACCTTATTAAAATGACAGTGGCATCCATAGAGATGGACATTACCTCCCCTTTGACCCCACCCACTCAGTACATCCTGTGTGGATGTTTGATTGAAATACGTGTAGTTAACAGAAAGGACCAGCATATATGTAAGTCATGCTTGCATTATACCACATTCTCTCCCCCCCCCCCAATCTACATTTGTATTATTATTCATACAAAGTACTTTCATAACCTCTTCCCGAATGATAGTAGCTTGCATTAAAAGAAAATATTGTTTTTTTTTTTTACTTTTAATACATCATGTGTTTAGTACCACCATCCAAGTAAGAAATGGTTTGACATTTTGTTTTATTTGAGGAGGTCTTAATTGAACATATTCTATCTGGTACATTCGCCTGTTTTTTGTTGATTGACTGCCAAGACTACATCTCATATAAACTTGACTGACATTCTACTGAATCAGATGAATCTAAAAGATGTACTTGTCTGATCTGTAACATCCTGAATATACTAGGTATGTTTGGTCTGTAAGTCTGTAAATGTGAATACACATGGTGTATCTGTTCACACATGCAAGCACACACACACACACACACACACACACACATATATATATATATATATACTAGTTGCAAGTACCCGGCTTTGCCCGGGTTTAAAATGAGGTTTTCTGTTTACCTTTTGTTTTCTCCCTACCCCCTCTCCTTCCCTCCCTAACTCTCCCTATCTCCCTCCCTCCTTCTCTCACCCCGTCCCCCCTCTCTCCACCTTCCTCCCTTCCTCCTCCCCCTCTCTCCCTCCCTGCCCCTTCTCTCTCTTTATCTCTCATTCCCTCCTATTTCTCCCATCCTCTCTCTCCCTCTCTCCTTCCCTCCCCATTCCCTCCTTGCCTCCTCTCTCCCTCTTTCCTTTCTCCCTCCCTCCCTCTCCTGTCTCCCGCTCTTCCTCTCTCTCCCCTCCTCCCTCCCTCATTTCCTCTCTCTCTCCCTCCCTGCCCCCTCTCTCTTTATCTCTCTCTCCCTCCCTCTTTCTTTATCTCTCTCCCTCCCTCTCTCTCTTCCTCCCTCCCTCTCTCCCTCCCCTCTACCTCCCTCCCTACCTCCATCCCTTCCTTTCTCTTTCCTTCCCCTCCCTTTCTCTCTCCCTCTCTCTCCAACCCTCCCCTCTCCCTTTATCTCCCTCCCTGCCCCCTCCTTCCCTCTCCCTCCCTGCCCCCCTCTTTCTTTATCTCTCTTCCTCCCTCTCTCTCTTCCTCCCTCTCTCTCTTCCTCCCTCCCCTCTACCTCCCTCCCTACTCCATCCCTTCCTTTCTCTTTCCTTCCCTCCCTTTCTCTCTCCCTCTCTCTCCAACCCTCCCTCTCCCTTTATCTCCCTCCCTGCCACCTCTCTCCCCTCCCCTGCCCTCTCCTTCCCTCTCCCTCCCCTGCCCCCTCTCTCTTTATCTCTCTCCCCCTCCCTCTCTCTGTACCATTAAACGTCAAATTACGCTTCTTAAATAAACGGGAAATGACGTCAAAGAGGATTTTTATTTATAGTGAAGGCGATCCCATACCGTGAATACTTTAATATAGTAAAATACTAAAATACCTAATTACAATTAAACTACCCATTGAGATTGTATTAATAATGTTAATGTCACAGAAGCATTTTAATTAACGTATTTCGGTTTATTAAAGTGCACATTTAATTTTAATCTTCCGAATACATAAAACGATTGGTAAATAGATATGACTATTGATTTCATCATGTTTACAATTGGAGTTTCCGGGAGTTACCCCTCTTTTAAAAATGTATCATAGGGAAATGACGTCACAGAGGAGTTTTATCTATGGCGCCGTCGAGATTACTTTAATATAGTAAAATACTAAAATAATTAATTACAATTAAACTACCCATCGAGATGAAACGAAACATGTCTTATAACCTTTCCCATGTAATTATGTGTATGTGTAACAAATTTCACGTTATTTGGTTTTCTGGATCTTGAGTTATAAGGGAACAGACAGACAACAAATGCGTCTTATAAGTATAGAGATATATATGTGTGTGTGTGTGTTTGACTTGTATATACGTGACCTATATAGTTTGAAACAATCATTTCTCACTGGATGGCTGCTATACTTATTCTGTTGGCCCATTGCAGCTCTTAGTGCCTCATGCAGTTTTTCGATGAATTTTGTGCCGCTCCAAGTGATTGACTGACTTTTGTGGTGCTCCTGTGATAATTGACTTTGGCGTGGCATTGTACAGCCCAGCCTACACTGGTTCAATGAATAAGAAATCATGCCCGTGTATATGTGAGTGTGATGCAAATACTGACATCGTCTTTACATGGACAGTGTGGGTATATGTGAGTGTGATGCAAATACTGACATCGTCTTTACATGGACATTGTGGGTATATGTGAGTGTGATGCAAATACTGACATCGTCTTTACATGGACAGTGTGGGTATATGTGAGTGATGCAAATACTGACATCGTCTTTACATGGACATTGTGGGTATATGTGAGTGTGATGCAAATACTGACATCGTCTTTACATGGACAGTGTGGGTATATGTGAGTGTGCAAATGCTGATGATGAAAGTAAGCGCGTGCTGCTAGTTTCATTTTACAACCGCTGATGATTTTTAATGAAGTCAACACACTGTGTCAGCAGTTTTGATCTGCTGAGAGAGACGGCCAGTTGTCACGTGTCACTCAGTTTACAGCAGCAGGTGCTGATTGGTTGTTCACTGTATAATAGATAAGGACATCTTATGTTGTTGTTGTTGTTTTCCTTTCCAAAGCCAAGGGGCAATCACCCCATCGTCTCGGTAAGTTGTTTCCAAGATTGAATCAACTTGACAAGATCTGTGGGCGCTAGAATGTAATAGTCATGTATGCATATTGTCTTAGATCACATAACATTGTCGCTGAAACAAGTATTTTAACATTGAACATTGGATGTCAGAAAAAAAAATTACGTGTCAGACTAGCGCCAGATTGCATCTCTGGTATGGATGAAATGACATAATTTTAACATTAAAATGTTATAGACTTTGTATTGTCTTTAAAACTATATGCATTGCTATTATTAGTTAATCCTGATTGGCATACAGTTTTAGTTAGTCCAAATAATTTCTATCAGGATTTGATGTCAACCTAAAGTATAAATACATTTGGTTTTTTTTTATTTTTGAAGATGTTTTGTTTATTTGGTCCTCCCCTTTATTTCTCATTACCCCCCCCCCCACCCTCCTAATCAGCCACACCATACATTCATGCAAAACGCATTTTGCTTGTGTTGGATGAGCTTTGTGTTGAAGCCAAAAATCATCCTAACACAATCACAGGCTGACATTTTTGTATGCCTTCTTGAAAGTTTTTTTTTTAAAGTAAAGTCCTTTCATGATTTATTTATACCAGAGATCACTTTAACAGAGCACTAAAAAAACTATCACCCTCACCCCAGACTACATCACTATCACCCTCACCCCAGACTTCATCACTATCACCCTCACCCCAGAATACACCACTATCACCCTCACCCCAGACTACACCACTATCACCCTCACCCTAGACTACATCACTATCACCCTCACCCAGGACTACACCACTATCACCCTCACCCCAGACTACACCACTATCACCCTCACCCTAGACTACACCACTATCACCCTCACCCTAGACTACACCACTATCACCCTCACCCTAGACTACACCACTATCACCCTCACCCTAGACTACACCACTATCACCCTCACCCTAGACCGCACCACTATCACCCTTACCCTAGACTACACCACTATCACCCTCACCCTAGACTACACCACTATCACCCTCACCCTAGACTACACCACAATCACCATCACCCTAGACTACACCACTATCACCCTCACCCTAGACCACACCACTATCACCCTTACCCTAGACTACACCACTATCACCCTTACCCTAGACTACACCACTATCACCCTCACCCTAGACTACACCACAATCACCATCACACTAGACTACACCATTATCACCCTCACCCTAGACTACACCACTATCACCCTCACCTTAGACTACACACTATCACCATCACCCCAGACTACACCACTATCACCCTCACCCTAGACTACACCACTATCATCCTCACCCTAGACTACACCACTATCACCCTCACCACAGACTACACCACTATCACCCTCACCCTAAACTACACCACTATCATCCTCACCCTAGACTACACCACTATCACCCGCACCCTAGACTACACCACTATCACCCTCACCCAAGACTACACCACTATCACCCTCACCCTAGACTACACCACTATCACCCTCACCCTAGACTACACCACTATCACCCTCACCCTAGACTACACCACTATCACCCTCACCCCAGACTACACCACTGACGTGTGAACACCTGGCTCACCTGCAAGTGGAAGTGTTAATTACACACTACAGTTAAACTTCTTGCCTGTAACGTATTTTTTTTTTACTTGAAGTTGTCTACACATGTCGTCTGCAGATTCAAAGATTAAGTCAACTTGTCCAATTGTGTCATTGATTAACAAATTGAAATTATAACATAATGGAGTTCGGCCCATGTTGCATGCCGGGAATCAATATTTTAAAACCCATTTTACTACCGAATCACGTTTGGCACAAAATGGGAGACTTGTATTGTATCCAATACTAAGTGCTACAAGTGAAATTTCTTAGTAGGTCAGTCAAGTTAGATGGAACACGACCCCCCACCCCACTTTCCCTTTTTTTTTCCTCTGCGTCATTTCCAATCTTTGTTTCGCAGTTGAATGATTTCTGTCCCGTTTGTACCCTATTCTCTCACGCCATGTATTTATTACAGCGATACCCGAAATCTGCAGTTAAACCAATGAAATTCGGTGTTAAAAGTAACAAACCAAATGTTTTATTATTATCCCTTTGATATATTTCAAAATATGGAGTTTAAAATTTGACAGCACGATTGGATTCTAAAAATGAAATAGTGTAATTTTTAAATGTATTAACTGACATTAATTTACGTGTTGTTATCTTTTCAGCAATGCATTATTACAACACCATGTCGTATTTTATCAAATCGCTTTCGATCTGGTTGCGTTTAAATGGGCCTCGCACAACCCGTTTAAATGGGTCTCGCACAACCCAATTAAATGGGCCTCGCACAACAGTTTGAATGGGCCCCGCACCACAGTTTAAATGGGCCACGCACAACCCGTTTACATGGGCCTCGCACAACCCGTTTACATGGGCCTCGCACACCCCGTTTACATGGGCCTCGCACAACCCGTTTACATGGGTCTCGCACAACCCAATTAAATGGGCCTCGCACAACAGTTTAAATGGGCCCCGCACCACAGTTTAAATGGGCCACGCACAACCCGTTTACATGGGCCTCGCACAACCCGTTTACATGGGCCTCGCACACCCCGTTTACATGGGCCTCGCACAACCCGTTTACATGGGTCTCGCACAACCCGATTAAATGGGCCCCGCACCACAGTTTAAATGAGCCCCGCACCACAGTTTAAATGGGCCATGCACCACAGTTTAAATGGGCCACGCACCACAGTTTAAATGGGTCTCGCACAACCCGATTAAATGGGCCCCGCACCACAGTTTAAATGGGCCACGCACCACAGTTTAAATGGGCCACGCACCACAGTTTAAATGGGCCACGCACCACAGTTTAAATGGGCCCCGCACCAGTTTAAATGGGCCACGCACCACAGTTTAAATGGGCCACGCACCACAGTTTAAATGGGCCACGCACCACAGTTTAAATGGGCCACGCACCACAGTTTAAATGGGCCCCGCACACCACAGTTTAAATGGGCCACGCACCACAGTTTAAATGGGCCACGCACCACAGTTTAAATGGGCCACGCACCACAGTTTAAATGGGCCCCGCACCAGTTTAAATGGGCCACGCACCACAGTTTAAATGGGCCACGCACCACAGTTTAAATGGGCCACGCACCACAGTTTAAATGGGCCACGCACCACAGTTTAAATGGGCCCCGCACCACAGTTTAAATGGGCCACGCACCACAGTTTAAATGGGCCACGCACCACAGTTTAAATGGGCCCCGCACCACACTTTTAAATGGGTCTCGCACCACAGTTTAAATGGGCCTCGCACAACCCGTTTAAATGGGTCTCGCACCACAGTTTTAATGGGCCACGCACAACCCGTTTACATGGGCCTCGCACAACCCGTTTACATGGGCCACGCACAACCCGTTTAAATGGGTCTCGCACAACCCGTTTAAATGGGTCTCGCACAACCCGATTAAATGGGTCTCGCACAACCCTATTAAATGGAATAACGAACTTGCCTGCATTCAGAGGCTGAACAGGATATGCCAACACACGAACCCATTAGTTGTCTCTGTCCTAGTCTCACCCCAACACACGTTCCCATAAGCTCCCGCATATTCCCATAAGCTCCGACATATTCCCATATGCTCCCACACAATCCCATAAGCTTCTACATATTCCCATAAGCTCCGACATATTCCCATATGCTCCCACATATTCCCATTCTCTCTCTCTCTCTCTCTTTCTCCTTATTTCGCTCTCTCTTTCTCCTTATTTCGCTCTCTCTCTCCTTCTCTGTCTCCATCTCTCTTTCTCTTCTCACGCCCTCTCTCTGTATATATATATATATATATATATATATAAAAATCACATATTCCCTAAAGCTCCTGCATACTCCAATAAGCTCCTGCATATTCCCATAAGCTCCCGCATGTTTCCATAAGCTCCCGCATATTCCCATAAGTTCCCATATATTCCAGTTCTCTCTTTCTCCTTATTTCGCGCTCTCTCTCTACTTCTCTGTGTGTCTCTCTCTCTCTCTCTCTCTCTGTATATAAATAAATAAATAAATAAATATATATATATATATATATATATATATATATATATATATATATATATTCATATCTCACATATTCCCATAAGCTCCCGCATATTCCCATAAGTTCCCATATATTCCCATTCTCTCTCTCTTTCTCTCTCTTTCCTTATCTCTCTTTGTCGATAATTGACATGAGTTGAATCTACTTATGCATGGCAGTTGATCATTGTATAGCAGAAAATTGAAACGAAGCTTATAGCCCGTTTCATATATTGAACAATAGGAGTAGAATTTACTGATGCGTAAAATTTGACCTTACGTGGTTGAAAATAAACACAAAGCCTATAGTACCATTCGCTAAATACTAAACAGGAGTAGAATCAATTGGCACATATTCCCATAAGCTCCTACATATTCCCATAAGCTCCCAGAATTTCCCATAAGCTCCTACGTATTTCCATAAGCTCCTAATATTCCCATAAGCTCCTACATATTCCCATAAGCACCTAATATTCCCATAAGCTCCTACGTATTTCCATAAGCTCCTAATATTCCCATAAGCTCCTACATATTCCCATAAGCACCTAATATTCCCATAAGCTCCTACATATTCCCATAAGCTCCTACATATTCCCATAAGCTCCTACATATTCCCATAAGCTCCCACATATTTCCATAAGCTCCTACATATTCCCATAAGCTCCCAAATATTCACATAAGCTCCAACATATTCACACAAGCTCCTAAATATTCCCATAAGTTTATTATATCCACATAAGCTCATATATATTCCCATAAGCTCCTACATATTCCCATAAGCTCCCAAATATTCACATAAGCTCCAACATATTCCCATAAGCTCCTAAATATTCCCATAAGTTTATTATATCCCCATAAGCTCCTATATATTCACATAAGCTCCTACATATTCTCTTAAGCTCCCAAATATTCCCATAAGTTCCCACATATTCACATAAACTCCGAAATATTCCCATATGCTCCCACATATTCACATAAGCTCCTACATATTCCCATAAGCTCCGACATATTCCCATATGCTCCCACACATTCCATTATGCTCCCTCATATTCCCATTCTCTCTCTCTCTCCTTATTTCGCTCTCTCTCTCTCTTTCTCTCTCTCTCTCACTCTCTCTCTCTCCTTCTCTGTCTCTCTCTCTTTCTCTCTCTCTCTGTATATATATATATATATATATATATATATATATATATATATATATATATATATATATTTATATATATTTATTTATATCCTTACATATTCCCTAAAAGCTCCCGCATATTCCCATAAGCTCCCGCATGTTCCCATAAGTTCCCATATATTTCCACTCTCTCTCTCTCTCTCTTTTTCTCTTTCCCCCTTTCTCTCTTTTTCTTATTAATTGACATGAGTTGAATCTACTTATACATAGCAGATGATCATGATAAAGCAGAAAATTGAAACAAAACTTATAGTCCGTTTTCAAATATTGAAAAATAGGAGTGGAGTCTACTGATGCGTAAAATTTTGACCTTTTACGTGGCTGAAAATAAGCACTGAAGCCTCAGAAGTCCTTTCGCCAAATCGCTAAATAGCCTGGCGATCTTTCAGTGCTGTTCCAAATGTTTGCTGACGTTAGCTAAATTAAGTAAACAAAGGCTTAATTATTACACCTGCCTCATTTGCCCACAGTGAAATGGTTGTTGTTCTGTTTGAGTTAGCAAAGTCATAGTTCACAGAACACAACTATAGTCTGTGATCAAACCCTCCCTTCACCCAATCTGAATTCACTACAAAATGTTTTTGAGTCTTTCGTATCATAATCAGTGTTGTATATCGTGTTGATATTGTAAAGAAAGTTCTATTCTGCTGTATCACTACCGACACAGTATCACGTTGATATTGTAAAGAAAGTTCTATTCTGCTGTATCACTACCAACATTAACCATTGCGATACAAACATGTTGTGGAAGTAATCTAGGACAATAACCTGGTCTAGCTTGAGGTACGCAGGTACGCTTGACCTACTTTCGACCTAAAAATAATTTGACGGTGCTGCTGTTGTGTGGAGGACCGCGAGAATGTGTCTCTTGCTCATTAAACACATACATGGGGCTAAACATGACTTTCTTGAAATAGAAAACTTTGTTACCGAATGGCAGAGGTTTTCAGCCCAACGTGTTATACAAGTGATGTCTTACGGTGTATGCGTCTTATTCTGTCGTGCTTTATGTGATCACCTCTGAATGGTTCTTCTTCCCATGCCGGGTCTCTGCTTACATCACCTGTGTAGCTGTGTGAGAGTTTATTGTTAGCTAAAATGTCGTAACTGTGTATTAACTGCACTTTGACAGCAACCTCTGGGGAGACAAAAACAGTGAGAAATCCATCAATTCATATTAAATGAGAGAGATGTTAACCGTAAACACAAAACATTAGGGTAGAGATCAGAGGTGTGCGGATCTTGAAATTTAGCGTCCGCGTCCGTCCATGGATTTCTATCAACGATCCGCGTCCGCAGAATCTTACAACATTGGTTTGCAGTCAGTCCGCGCGTCCGCATTGCTGAAATGTAGCTGTTTAAATGACTTGAAATTTTTTTATGGTAACGCTAAAGAAGATCCGCGTCAGTCCGCGAGTCCGCAACTCAACCATACGAAGCGTCCGCCGTCGGTCCGCGGATTCGGAAAAGTCTCTGGTAGAGATGTTTCACTCAGTAAAAATAGAACAGATGGTGAACAGATAGCAGCGACTCCACATTTAACGGCGAATTGTTCAACTCTATTACTTAAATATATAATTATTTTCATGTATATTTTATTATCTTTGTTTATTAGTTGACAGTACATTTCTGGAAGGAATTAAGCTCGTAAACCGAGGTTTAACTTATTTCAGTGCTTCTTGATATGCGACGACTGAACATTGAAGTTGTGCACTTAGTAGTACTTAGTTTAAGGAACTATGAAATGTTTTGTAACCCCCATATCAGATTAGTTCGTGGCCCACACTTTGTCGCGACACATTGATCTCCTTGCGGTACATCATGAATCTTTGCGGAAACCAAAAGAGAACCACCAGTAAAAGAGAGACTGATCTAAAAGTGTCACTCGGATCAAATGTTATGAAATATATTGAGTGGTACGTTGTAATTATTTCTGCTTGGATATAGTTGTTTGTGTGTGTAATACAAGGATAACGAAATCTGAGACCACGAAACATTGGCCAGGTGGTGAAACTCGTCCATCGATGATGATTTATTGTGTTGATAATATGCCTGATTGTATTGTCTACTTTTGATATCTACGTACGTTGGGCCAGATTTTTCAAACAACTTCTGCTATAAATTCTAGGTTGTTTGACGTACACTTATTTTTTATGAGGGTGTACTAGCTGGAAACCGAAGCGGTATTAATCATCTAACACAGTATAGTTCATATGCACTTGTAAGTATATTTCCTGATTTTACATTATATGTTACACTTTTTAATGTTTTTTTTACATTTTCTCTAGTTTTGTTCAGAATGCTAGATAGAACCCTAACCCTATTTGCCACTACTTCTATGGCTATGGCTACTGTATTTGTCTATTTGCCGCTACGTCTATGGCTACTGTATTTGGTCTATTAGCCACTACTTCTATGGCTACTGTATTTGGTCTATTAGCCACTACTTCTGTGGCTACTGTATTTGGTCTATTTGCCGCTACGTCTATGACTACTGTATTTGGTCTATTTGCCGCTATGTCTATGGCTACTGTATTTGGTCTATTTGTCGCTACGTCTATGGCTACTGTATTTGGTCTATTTGCCGCTACATCTATGGCTACTGTATTTGGTCTATTTGCCGCTACGTCTATGACTACTGTATTTGGTTGCATTTCTTTCTGGCGCTACGTGAGACTCCAGAGCTGGAATTGAATAAAATTGTGTACGCTTGGATTAACCGTTGACTATGATTGATATAAGTTGACAATGCACGCCTTTGTCGGCTCAGCGTGGGTCACGGGCACAATCACAGCCTCGCCAATGGCCCCGTGGTGGACATACTCTGTGCCTGATCATGGTGGGGGGTGCTGGGGCATGGGGGAAATTTCGTTATCCCCCCCAACCCCCATTTGTCGATTACATTTTTTTCACATACCGTTGTGATCATTTCAAATCGTTTAGACGGCATTGGTCACGTGCATCAACAACACAGGGTCACTTGTTGTGTCTGTAGTAAGCTTCCACACACCATGTGGATAAGTCCCGCATATGTCGCCTTTAAAAGTTTATAAATTAAAGTAGAAGTTGAACCGAAGTTGTTTTTTCAGTTACAAGTAAAGTGGAACTAAGTAAAAAAAAACAAATTGAGTTTCATCATCACCGACTTAAGCCAGACAGGCGTTTATCTGTCACACGGATTTGCAATGTTGGATGTTTTATTAGTCGACTTTAACCAGACAGGCGTTTTTCTGCCACACTCATTGCAATGTTAGATGTTTTATTAGTAGACTTTAACCAGACAGGCGTTTGTCTCGCCACACTGATTGCAATGTTGGATGTTTTATTAGTAGACTTTAACCAGACAGGCGTTTGTCCGCCACACTGATTGCAATGTTGGCTGTTTTATTAGTCGACTTTAACCAGACAGGCGTTTGGTCTGTCATACTTTTTGCAATGTTTGGTTTATCACTAATCGACTCTTACCCAAACCGGCAGACCTTCTTCAGTCTTGGTTTTTTCAAACGTCGCTGCAAAGACCTGAATGACCTTCCCCGTGGGGTACACGCACCGTGGGTTGGTGAACCCCGAGCCTAAAGTGCAGCCTGTGTTCTGATTGGTTGATAACACCAGGACGCCTGCAGTTAACCTTAGTTTTAAATGTTGGGGTTAAACTTTGTCATGTTGATATATGACCTGGAACTGTCTCAGATGAATGGAAGCAGATACTGGTGTGTTTGAATGCAAGTAGATACTGGTGTGGTTGGGTGCAAGTAGATACTGCTGTGTTCGTAAACAAGTAGTTACTGCTGTAGGCTCTTTTTGTTCAAGTAGTTACTGCTGTGTTCGTGTGCCAGCAGTAGTTGTTGTGCTCACGTGCAAGTAGATACTGCTGTGTCTTCTTGTTCAAGCCCTAACTACTGTGTTCAAAACTGTCCGATGTATGAACCTTTTATAACATCACTTTAAGTATGAACTAGAAACAGTACAACTGTGTGTATAGTTGTACAGAAAAAAGTGCTACTTGGGCTCGGTGTCACAGTCGACATAGCTTAACTTGGTTTGGGGGGCATACCAAACTAATGAAAAGAACTCCGATGGTTTCTTCTATAAACTGATTTTTTTCTACAGCATTTTTTTTTTTCATTTTCTGATGTATCGTTTAGTACAGCGTGTAATGAGTGTTAATATTATTAAGTACATTTTGTGATTGCGTCACAAGATCAGTCCACGCTAAGTTATGAATGATCAAATCAACATGGGGTTAGGTTGGTTTCATGTGTGAGACAAGCTCCTTCCTTTTTAAGATGTATCTAAGTCACAGGAAGTAACGAGTGTAATCAGGTCAAGTCCACTCTGGTCACAATATTTGTTTAGAGCCCAAAATGCGCCCCCCCCACCGTAACTATTAAAGGTGGATGTATAAAAAGGCCCCCTATAATCTGACAGCAATGGTGTTCGCTGGCTCAAACAGAGAAGAACCCATTCTTAATTTTTCAGGGGCCCCGCGCAGAAACTCTTTTTTAAAGAATTGGGGGCTCTAGGCAAAAGTGATCTGTCTGGGCCCCTAAGAGCATTGGATTTGATGGGAATATGTACAGTGTGACAACTGGGTGGTGGCAATCGTTTGTCTACCAGACGGCCATGGAACCACGGAATATGTAGTGTGATACCTCGGGTGGTGGCACTGTTTGTCTATCAGACGGCCGTGGAACCGCTGCATATGTAGTGTGATACCTGGGTGGTGGCAACGGTTTGTCTATCTGACGGCCGTGGAACCACAGAATAAGTGTAGGTGTGATACCTGTTGTGGTGGCACTGTTTGGCCTACCAGACCGCCGTGGAACCACAGAATATGCTAGTGTGATACCTGGGTGGTGGCACTGTTTATTCTGACCAGATTGTCGTGGAACCACAGAATATGTAGTGTGATACCTGGGGTGGTGGCACTCGTTTTGTCTACCAGACGGCCGTGGAACCACAGAATATGTAGTGTGATACCTGGGTGGTGGCACTGTTTGTTCTGCCGTGGACGGCCAGGTGGAACCACAGAATATGTCAGTGTGATACCTGTGTGGTGGGGTACTGTTTGTCTACCGGACGGCCGTGGAACCACAGAATATGTGTAGTGATACCTGGGTGGTGGCACTGTTTGTCTACCAGACGGCCGTGCGGAACCACAGAATATGTAGTGTGATACCTGGGTGGTGGCACTGTTTGTCTACCATTACGGCCGTGGAACCACGGAATATGTAGTGTGATACCTGGGTAGTGGCACTGTTTGTCTACCAGACGGCCATGGAACCACAGAATATGTAGTGTGATACCTGGGTGCGTGGCACTGTTTGTCTATCAGACGGCCGTGGAACCACAGAATACGTGTGGAAATATTGTCCTTATGCGCATCTCATTTCTTTTGGGAACTATCCGCGGGGCTCGCATACACACACACCGTCTTCCTACATTTCATGTTGCCTTGGATTCAAAACATTCCAGTCTGAGACTAGTCTAGCTATGGTCGTGTGAGTGATATATCCGGCTGACTGAATTGTTTCTACAGCTTACACTTAACTGTAAAATCATTCCATAATTCTCTGCTGGTGGGTACACTGTTTTGTTGGGTTAGTTGTTTGTAAATATAGAAATACCGTCATTTGAGCACAATACACGGTAATTGTATTATTTTATTGTACCCAAATGCCCTGAAGGGTCAAAGTCATGTTGGTGCGCCGAGGCCCAGTCACTGTCCCAGTGCATACAGCGTACCAGTGCATACAGTGCACAGTACCAGTGCATACAGGTACATTGGAACAACAAGAAAAACACTTGAGAAGCCAGTCACTGGCCCAGTGCATACAGTTCCAGTGCATACAGTACCAATGCATGCAGGTACATTAAAGAACAACAAACACTCAACATTAAAATAGTAAATGAATTAAAACATATTGAAAAAAACTTCATCGACCACATCTCCTTAACGTGACAAGTTTTTATTGGGTTTGTAATAAAAAATATAAAAGGCCAAATGAGCTGACTCTAAAATTGTACCTCAGTTCTAACACGCTTTTTTCCTTAGGACGTTCTGTCGGTTTGTATTCATACTCAGGACTGAATCAACTTAGTCCAACTTTTAACCCACTTCCCATCACTCTATTTCTTTGAACCATTGTGCCTACTTGTTTCAGATGACAAAACAATATTCCAATAATTGAAAGGTACCAAAATCGTACCTTTCATATGGCTCTTTCCACCCAGACAGAGCCTCTGCAATGTGACCGCGTGCCTTCGATTTCTGCCTTTTTCATCCAGGATCTTCTCACTAACACTTTATTTCCTTGAATTTGATTATAAATGTAAACAATTCATTTTTAAGGTACCATCGTCACGTGATCTCTTCACCTGTAGCTATTTATAGCTGTTAAACCAAAACTCGCTGACAAAAGAAAAACTGCCTCTGCATATATTGTCTCTAACATTTCAGTTTATGTTTAGTGTCATATTTCGAACTATGGTTTTGGGAATTTTTTTGTTCACTCTAATTTTTTAATACAGTGGAAAGATTAGAAACCTTCACCTACACCAACAATTTCAGAGTTCAAGGGCGTACCTTTACATGAAGTTCGCCGCCACCGTAGAAGATAACGTGTATTGATGTGATGATTTTTCAACTGCGCCAATCATCGAAACTTCTACACCGACTTGAAGATTTCAACAATGGATTTTTTTTAGCTGATAACATTGTTTACCAGTTCGATCTGAGGCTGGATAACAGACATGGGATGGATGGTCGCGGGGTAAAGTTCGACCGTTCGACCTGAGAATCCCTGGTTCATTCGACCAATGGATTTTTTCTTACGGTGGTGTCTCCTGGGCTGACGCACTATCGGTTAAGGTGGGGATGAAAGAAAGGCGTGGTTTATAAGCTCTAACAGATCTTACCCATTCCCATCGACCTCCACACTTTGATAACATTTGGAGATTTTTTAACCACTTTTGGAACATGATACATAAAGATTTGATTAGCGAAAACTATATTCGTATTTGACACCTATACACCATACATTAATGAACACTTGTGTATTATCACCTAAACACCATAAAACAAAATACTTGTGTATTGTAACCCATACACCACACAACAAACACTTGTGTATTATTTACCCATACACCACATTACAAACACTTGTGTATTAACGTTCATACATCTCACAACAAACACTTGCGTATTGTTTCAAGCTACATGCACTTTCAGCAATCAAACAAAGGATTTGGAACAACTTGACCCTTTTGACTGTCACCACTCCCCATCCAATCCACCTTTTAGTCTCCATTATATTTCTTGTGTCTGCCTAATCACATCCCTCATTACACTTGGTGACTGCACAATTACCCACATGCCTGCATTACACTTTGTGTCTGCCACTCACCCATTTCCCCATTACACTTTTTGACTGCCAATTACCCAATATCCCAATTACATTTTGAAACTTACAATTACCCACATCCCCATTACACTTTGTGACCGCCACTCACTCCACATCCCCATTACACTTTGTGTCTGCCAATTTACCCACATCCCCATTATACTTCTGAAAATCGCCAATTACCCACATCCCCATTACACTTTGTGATCAAGCAATTTCACCCAGCCATCCCCATTACACTTTGTTATTGCCACCTACCTACATCCCCATTAATACTTTTGTGACTGCCACTTACCTACATCCCGCCTTAACACTTTGTGACTGCCAATTACCCACATCCCCATTACACTTTATAATAGTTGTAATTATTTGGTGATTTTGTACTGACAGCCAATTACATTTTTAACTCAAATACTGCTCTCACATTTGCCAATTGAATTTGAAAGATTCCAGAATCCAGAACTCGTTTTTTGATTGTAATGTGATTATAAAACATAATTACTTATTACATGTAGTGCATTCCTGGCAAACATTAAAACAATGTCTTACCATTAGTCCATTCTTTGTATTTTTATCTTTTTATTACCTTTGGTCAGCACAATGTAGGCCAAAGTTCGTCACAGCAGATCGTCAGACAGCTGTTGTTTTCATTCAATGCTCAACAAAAAATGGTCCCAGCATATCTCAGGCAAAAGTGCTCTCAAAGGCAAAGGGTTAGTGTCAGAAGGGGTGGTAACTTTATTATTGACTAGGGAAGCTAATTTTATGTGCTTTGCTATGTGGGAAAGAGACAGAAGTGTCACTCTACGTTCTTTCTCATTGTGATAGCTGAAGGATCATGTTTTTTTCATTTATTTAATCAAATGAATGCACTGGAAATTTTTAAAAAGACAACAAAACTCAAAATATACAACAGAATTCTCTGTTTCTTTAAACTTTATATCAAATTCCCCCTTTCTTTTTACTTGCCTTTGTATATTGGCAAACAGGAAACAAAATGGACCTTGGCCTGTTTAGTTAAAAGCGTCTAAGATTGTGATAGTTAAACCATGTCTATTAGGTCTTTGTTAAGTCGCCATTGCGCCATGTCTCTGTTTGAAGCCATCTTATGGTCATTTTCTGGAAAGATGTTGTGCCTCTTTAGATAGTGAATATGTAGAGATCACTTCATAAAAAAATTATTACAGGATTGGGAAGAAACATTATCCTTCAAAGTTGGGTAAGCTAGGGTGCTGGCTCACTTTGTAATAGCTAAACCACACTTGAAGTTTGTTTGTTTAATTTATTCAAAATTCTTACATGCTGATTTATTTTTTATAATTCACAGACTGTTAGATAAACTTTTTCTGTCTAATGTCTGAACCAATATAGAGCGCACTTGACTGAAAAAGTAAAAGGTATGTTACGTTTAATGCGTATCAGTTGGCGTCAATCACCATGTGGCCTCTACTATCCATGGCTCGGGCCATCACAGCAACCTTCTCTCAGAAGCAGCGGCAGTCTGCCAAAGACTTTACGGGACAGATTCGGGTTAAATCGTTAGCTTTGCCAAGCCTGAGATCAAACCAATAAAGAACCTTATGAAGTTCAATAGAGGTGGTTATTTCAAATTACGATATTCCGGTATTGTGTTTATAATTCAAATAATTTACCCATTGTTCTTCCATTGTCCTGAAACGTATTCGTGTATTTAAAGATAAATGATAAACAGACCAAAAATATTCAGTAATTAAAAAACTTCCAGCATACATTCTATATTCATATATATTTTTTAAGTGGCTACTAAAACACATGTCAGGGTGCATTGGCCTCCTCCCACCTGCACTTTGATTGTATTTTTACATTCAGATTGATCAAAAGAATTTCATGCATTTATCTTTTGTTTCCTTCAGGTGAAATAGCCATTCTGTTTTTGAAGAGTTTCGTACCTAGACAGGTATTCTAACAGTTGCTATTTACTCCGAGCAGTACATCAATCAGATGCACAGACAGAAATCTGACGAATCTCATCTGATAGGGAAAAAGGCCTATCCCTGTGGCAGCATGTCTCCTTATCATCTAGATTATCCAAAATTCGTTTTAGGTAGAGCGTCCTACAATATGCTAGTTTGTTTGTGTGCAAGTATTGATCCTACTATTCTTGAGCTAAAGGATTGCTGTAATAATATTTGAATATAAAGGGATGGATGCAATATAGCTTCAATGTAAGTACGGTTGTAATTAGTTCTGAATGCAAGCATTGATGCCCTTAGTCGGATTGTAATTAATTATTGATGTCAACAGCCTGAAACAAAGCATTGAGGTGACATTTGAAAACATTGCCGTTAACAGCTTGAATGTGTTGCAATGCCGAATTCTTAACCGGAGACGGCGTCACACAACGGGATAATATAAGAAGTATAAGATAAAGCCTCAGTTGCGCCGGATTGAACTACCAAAATATATATGCAATGATTGTTGCATCAATGCAGGAAAACTGTCGTTGACTACATCCAAATCTGGCTTTGGTTTTCTGGTCAGAGAGTTCCCACTTTGCTAGTGCCTGTGTGGAGCGAACGATTCTCGACGCCCCTCACCAGCGGGTGGCAGGATGGGGACAAGGCAGACAGGGGTCTGCAATAGATGCAGGGTCAGTGCATTGGGTGGCATATGACAATTATTTTAAGGAGAATTAGAAAAGCGTAGAAGCCATTCTGGCCTAAACCACAGGGTGGTTCAATTGGTGGCTCTTTTGGGCTGTGTTTTCTTTTGGTAAAATCATTTATGACTGGTATGCAAATTCTTTGGATCATATATTTTATGACTGGTCATGTTTACTTTTGATAAAAATAATCCACGGATTGGTAAATAACAACTTTCGGATCAAATAATTTATGATATTCAATGCGTTTAATACTTTGATAAATTGGCGCATTGGTTAGCTATCTTTTAATTTTAAGTTTCACTTATGTACAGCTAAAACATCTTGGATATTTTGCAGTGGGGAATCGGAAGCATTGCATAATGGTATTCATGTCGACCAGCACTATCCTGCTTAAGGACATTTTGTTTGAAATATTGGATGGGCTTTGCACAATGTATACTGAAAAGAAATTGTCAAAACCTTTAGGCTTTACAAAACAAGGAAGAAAATTTGTAAATGTGTATGTATACAATATTTCTATTGTTGTCGTTTTTTCTATTTCATTCCAGAGCTGTGCAATAATTGGACGTGTGGAACGGCCTTAAGTTTCTCAAACGAAACTTAATTATACGGCTTGTAATTGGAAATATAATTTTTTCTTTTAAATTGACTTTTTATGGAATAAAATTCTGCCATCAAAGAATTTTATAATTCTTGACTTTTTACGTTTGTAAGATTTCATTGACAAAATCTTCATGATTTTTTGACTGTAGGTGTCCGTGTTGTACCAGGCACACTCTGACCGAGTGACCAGTGATATAAAGATGCTTTGTACTTTCAAAAGGTTGCACGGTTTGGCCAGCTATTTTCAAGGCTGCTACTATGGTGGTGAAATTTGAGGGAATGCGAGTGGTAAAAGTCTGGACGTAAGTAGTTTTGGATATTTACAGCTGTTATTGCTGGGGCTTTGATTTCTTTGACTCTAAAAAAAGATCCAAATATACCCCTTAAAATTAGATGGTGCATTAATATCTAAAAAAAAATCCATAAAATAAAAATTCGTCATGTTGCTTTCAGTCCAATTGCAATAATAATTGTATGAAAATAAAATATACAAAAATAACACAAAATATGATTTCTCGAAAAATCCAAGCCCGAGCTATTATGTGACTCTCTGTAGTTAGTTCAATCAAATCCAAGCCCGAGCTATTATGTGACTCTCTGTAGTTAGTTCAGTCAAATCCAAGCCCTAGCTATTATGTGACTCTCTGTAGTTAGTTCAGTCAAATCCAAGCCTGAGCTATTATGTGACTCTCTGTAGTTAGTTCAGTCAAATCCAAGCCCTAGCTATTATGTGACTCTCTGTAGTTAGTTCAGTCCAATCCAAGCCCTGAGCTATTATGTGACTCTCTGTAGTTAGTTCTGTCAAATCCAAGCCCGAGCTATTATGTGACTCTCTGTAGTTAGTTCAGTCAAATCCAAGCCCTAGCTATTATGTGACTCTCTGTAGTTAGTTCAGTCGACTGGGTCAACCCATGGGTCAGGGATTTTATTTTTAGTTATGTAGGAAAGAAATGGCTGTAAAAAAGCTGTTCTTCTCAATAACATCTCATGCACAGTTCCTATCAGCTTATTGACAAATGTAGCTGTCTACCAAGGAAACTGTTGTAACAGAATGTCCCTACCCAAAACATCTCATGCACAGTTCCTATCAGCTTATTGACAAATGTAGCTGTCTACCAAGGAAATTGTTGTAACAGAATGTCCCTACCCAAAACTATCTCATGCACAGTTCCTATCAGCTTATTGACAAATGTAGCTGTTTACCAAGGAAATTGTTGTAACAGAATGTCCCTACCCAAAACATCTCATGCACAGTTCCTATCAGCTTATTGACAAATGTAGCTGTTTACCAAGGAAATTGTTGTAACAGAATGTCCCTACCCAAAACATCTCATGCACAGTTCCTATCAGCTTATTGACAAATGTAGCTGTCTACCAAGGAAATTGTTGTAACAGAATGTCCCTACCCAAAACATCTCATGCACAGTTCCTATCAGCTTATTGACAAATGTAGCTGTTTACCAAGGAAATTGTTGTAACAGAATGTCCCTACCCAAAACATCTCATGCACAGTTCCTATCAGCTTATTGACAAATGTAGCTGTTTACCAAGGAAATTGTTGTAACAGAATGTCCCTACCCAAAACATCTCATGCACAGTTCCTATCAGCTAATTGACAAATGTAGCTGTCTACCAAGGAAATTGTTGTAACAAATGTCCCTACCCAAAACATCTCATGACATTTCCTGTCAGCTTATTGATAGCTGTCTACCAAACTAAAAAAAACACGCTTTCTTTATGTATAAGTGATGAGCCATAAGTTGCAATTAAATTTAATATTTCCATTGACAAAAAAATGTGGGAGCCATTTCTAAATTTAGTAATATTAAAAAAGAAAAAAAATATCACTCTTACCATTTTGCTCTATATTGTACATAATCAAAACTCTATACCGTCTATCAGCTCACATGCAATAAAATATAACAAAGCCTGTATGTATCAGTGTTTTTATTTTGTTTGTTTTTAATGTTGGTCTTCATTGCTACATTTTGAGTTAGATGCTGATGGACTAAAAATAGCACAACTTTTCCTTTTGACAGGAAGTCCAGGAAAATTTTAACAGAGCCCACTCTGGAAGCCTTGGCTGCTTTTGGTAATGGAGCCTCTGTTCTAGAGGAAGTTCAGAGAGATCCCCGTCATATTGAGGTTCAGATTTTGGGTGAGTTAAAGTTGACATATTTGATAACTGAATCAGTGGTAGCTGATGTTGAGTATCAGTGGCAGCTGAGGTAGAGAATCGGTGGTAGCTGAGGTAGAGAATCGGTGGTAGCTGAGGTAGAGAATCGGTGGTAGCTGAGGTAGAGAATTAGTGGTAGCTGTGGTTGAGTAAAAAAAAAAACATCCATGACCTGAAACATTTTTTAACTCGTTCATCATTTAAAAAGGAGAAAATTTCTTGTTTTGTATTCTTCAGTGATCTTTTTTTTTTTTGTTCATTGTAAAGTAGATTTAGCACATCAGGTGATCCTAACTTGAATATATCTGTACATGATAAAAAAAACTATTTCTAGGAGACAAAGTGGGCAATGTAGTTCACTTGTATGAAAGAGACTGTTCAGTCCAGAGACGACACCAGAAAGTTGTAGAGATTGCCCCAGCCCCTGACTTGGACCTGAAACTGCGTGACAAGATGACCAGTGATGCAGTGAAGCTTGCAAAGTTTGTCGGATATGAAAATGCTGGAACCACAGAATTTCTCTTAGACAAAAGTGGAGAGCCGTTCTTCATTGAGGTGAATGCCAGACTTCAAGTTGAGCACACAGTAACTGAGCAAGTTACAGGGTATGCTGGTTTGTCTTTTTATGTTCAAATTGTGTTGTTTTTTTTAGTTTTGATATCACAGCTGTCATCTTCATTTTAAAGAATTAGAGAACTTATAAACATAAAAAAATGAAAAGTGATTTATGCTACATTTTGGTCAGTTTTCCGAAGACTGGATCATGTGTTGTTATTTCCTGAAATGTTTTTCTTCATAGTCTTTCCTTTGTGTATAGTTGACAAGATCTGATGGATGTATTTTAAAATTTTGCCTACGATGTGGTTTATACTGTCACGGCAAAATAAAAACCAAACAAAAAAACATTTGCATTATTAACATGGTAACATCTTTCAAGAATGTTTTGATAGAAGTAAAAGCAATTAGTATTTTTTATTGTATGTTGTGATATTCGATTATTTAAAATGATATACGTAGGCTATTATATGAATATTTAGATCCATATGTTTAGGCTTTAGTAATAAACTTTTTTTTTTTTAATCATGGGGACTTTTTATTTTCTTCCCTGAAGTGTTGACCTTGTCCAAGTCTCAGATTAGGATAGCTGAAGGTCACCTACCCCTGCTGTGATCTAAACCTCACACAGGATAGAATTCACCTATGGTGGATGCGCCATTCAATGTCGTAAGACTACAGAAGACCCGTCTCGTGAACTTTCAAGCCTGACACTGGAAGAATTGAAGTAATCAGTTTGAGTTAAAAAAGTTATTGAAATTAGTCTTGGATTCATAATTTCAGACCCTCTTGGAATTAATTCTAAATATTTATATGTTAAAATGCAATGACTTTTTCTCATATGCTGATGTGGTGTTCCAGCCAGTTATTAAATTAGGTTTTCCGAAGTAGGCGAAGGCATGAGTATTCGTTTAGACAGTGCTTCAGCATTTTCTGGAGCAGTTATTTCCCCTTACTATAACTCTCCTTTTGGTGCAGTGTTATTGCTCATGCGAGGGATCAACCTATCTGCCTGTGGCAAAAAATGCTGCGAGCTCTGAGAGAGTTTCGTATAAGAGGTGTCAAGGTCAGTAATAAAATGTCATTTTGTTTTCCCAAATTTAAAATATGAGCACAAAAAAGTATCTAATCAGTCTTCTTTAAAACACTGTTATAGGTAACATTTCCTTTTAGACTAGCAAAACTTTTATGGCTAAAGTCATATAACCATTTCCTACACAAAAACTATTATGAATAAAATTATGACTAAAACAGTGCACAAAATGAATAATTTGAGAAAAAGAATAAATGACAGTGGATTCCTCTAATTGGGACACCGCTCAATTGGGACAGCCGCTTATTTGGGACAAATCTCAAAGAAACCAAACCAAGAAGCCAATAGTAAATTTGTATGTTTAATTGGGACAGCCGCTTAATTGGGACAAAAAGCCTCGGTCCCGAAATGTCTAATTAAGTCCTCGGTCCCGATGTGTCTCAATTAAGCAGAATCGGCATCGATTGACTTCTGTTAGTTCCTACAAAACAACATCATAAAAATTTATAAGCAATAAAAAAATGAACTATTTGTTTTAGAATTTGCTTTTATTTTCCTAAGAATCACTAACCACAGCATGTTATTAAGACAATCACTAACCACAGCATGTTTTTAAGACAATCACTAACCACAGCATGTTATTAAGACAGCAACATTGTATTTTTGTAACTTGTACTTTATTTTTTTTTTTTTTCTGTAATTCAACATTCCATTTTTGCTTTGAATGTGCAGCTAGAATGAAACATTACTTTTGAATGGCAAAGTGGACACCTATTTTATTGATGAGCACCCGGAACTGTTCCAGTTTGCACCCACTCAGAATCGAGCTCAAAAATTACTGCACTATCTAAAGGCAATATAATGGTGCATGGACCATATCCAGCCATTTGGGGGACAAACCTCTAAAGCCCAGTGAAGTTATGCCAACAGTGCCCCCATCCCAACAGGTACTTTCATCCAAGTACTAGTTTTGTCTCTTTTTATAAATCTAGACTCTATAGGTTGTCTCAGGGCTGTCAAAACCATTTCTTTTAATGGTGGTGTGGTGTGTTTAATGATTTCTGCCATTGGTATGTGACTTAGATTAGCATACTCATGTGTGTGTCATCTGGTCTATTGAATGAGTAGCAGCCACTTTATTCCTCGCATATGTTAATTTCTGATTATAATTTTATTTAAAGTGGAGATTTTAATTTATAATCATGTTTTGAATATGTTGGTTTATCTTTATCTGCCTTGTCCTTCAATCTAATGACTGGAGATTTTCATAGCCTTTTTTGTATAGTTCAGAATCCCTTGGATGCCATATTATTATATTGTTATATTGTTATATATTATTATATATTATTCTATAGTAACTACAACAGCCACTTCCTAGTTTTATGTCTAAAAAATAAATTTTCTTCATTTAGAAAATTCTTCATTTTTTAAGGCACAGTTCCAACTTAAGTCCATCCACTGTTTGATCAGAAAAATATGTTGTCATCTATTTTTTATACGATGGTTTCGCTCTCATTTTAAATATCTCTTCATAATATTTCAGATGAACGAGGGAGAGGTAAGGCAACTCATCTGACTTTGCCTTCTTCCTTTTGCGTTTGCAGCCCCAATTTTATTTATTCACTGTTGATAATTCATCTATTGTTTTTGGCATTTTCAGTTGTTATTCAAAACATTAAATCTCAAAGACTATCAGTTGTTATTCAAAACATTATATCTCAAAGACTATCAGTTGTTATTCAAAACATTATATCTCAAAGACTATCATAAACTAGACATACTTTTGTTTTCTCATCATATTTAGTTTGATCAGCTTAATGAATTATTCATTTAAGAAATGTAAATTCTCATTCAGGAATCAACATTCCAACACCTCACTCCTCATAATGTGTTATTCAAAACATTATATTGGTATCCACATATAGAGACTACACTAGACCTCATCATATTTAGTTTGATCAGCTTAAAAATTGAAAAAAATTACCTTCAGACTGAACTTCCAATACAAGACAAGACTGCTGGGGTACCCCCTTTTTATTTTTCGAATTTGCTCAATGCATGCTGGGAAATTATAAAAAAAATAACAGCAAAATATTTGAGTGTTGAATCCTGACTCTGTTGTCATTTATCTGCCTGCAGTAATTTTTTTTTTATTACCAGACATTGAGTTCATAGCACTGACTAACATTCAATATTATTTAATGATTTTAAATCCTTGCACAAGAAATGTCTAAAATGCAAGCTATGATGTTAATTTACTAAAAACATATTGTAATAAGTATTTCATGTTATAAGATATATAATTCAATGTATTTCTGAGTTTGATTTTTTTTTTGGTTCTTTGATCTGTTTTTACTTTGGTAAATTACCCTGGTTACTGTGTCCATTTGTTTCCTTTGTTCTCTTGCATTTGAAAATTAAACTTTTCTTTCTTTGTAGAAAACAAAGTTAGTATGTCTCTGTTTTCTAAATGGTAATTTGACTAATTATTTTTATTTATGTTGATTTGAATTCATTTTTTGGTTGAGACAAATTTCATGCATATCTTGTGATATTTCAATAATAATCATAAGTTCAATATTAATAATGATGTATTATTCATAATTTATCATACTGACTGCTGCTTAAGATAATTTGTTTAATGTAATGCAAATAATAAGATTTTATTGCTGTCTTTCATTTCAAACAATATGTGGAGCTCATTGTCAGTTAACATACAAAAAAAAGTTGTAATAGTCCATAAGTTAAAAAAAAATCAGTTTTCATTTATACTGTGAGTTCTTCAAGATTTAACAAATGTTTAAATTAAAAATGCAAAATATATTTATGGTGTGGATACAGCTATAAATGACAAATAAGAAAATATATCTAGAAATTCCTTGGCAATACCTGTCAATAGGCCTGGCCATCTACTGGCATGGAACTTAATCTTGGTTTTTGTACTGGGTACTTCTGACTGAACCTAAAATTATTGACTGTACCTTGATTTTTGTAACTAGCTACTTCCAGTCTGTTCGGTCTGTCTTATTTTGCTTTGGCTCTCATTTGTTTACTGTATTGCTCACCTCAAAGTTTTTGTTTGGCTTTATAAAATGTTATGAAAAATGGTAAAAATCGTAAGTTGCATATAGAATAAACAACAACAAAAAATCAAAATATTTCTTTGACATTGCATTGTTTATCTTGGCATCCTTTACTAGACTATTTAGACTGTGTAACTCAATAATGATATTTTCAGACCTAGGTGTTCGAGTTTCGTATACTACTGATGTCAGCTAACTAAATTTTATGGAAGATAAGACCTTTTGGTCAATGTGGTGCTTCAATCGATTATGATGATCTTAAAACTGTATCTGCAGTGGTTTATTTACTGAATCTTGGCTGTTGGAAAATAAGCAGCATAATTTGATTGAGAGTTTATATTTTCCTTTTAAACAAATTTCTTAATGATATATTTGGTTTAAAACTGCATTCAATATTCATGAACTAGTACTGTGCGTAATTGTCCTGCACGACTCAAAGAAAGCTTTTGTTAACAAGTGAAAATAAGAGCTATGTTAAAATCAAGCCATAACAACAGTCCCACCTTTTAAATATATTGAATAATGTTATTTTTTATGGTATATTTTTCCTTGTATATAATTTTCATTTATACATTTTTACATTTTTATACATTTGTTTACAAACTAGAGAAACACAATAATGAGTTAATTAAATTGACCACCAATTTTTCTATCCTTTCATGATGTAAACACCATTCATTGTAACTGAGTCACTACTTTTACCATTTTCTTTAATCATGATTATATTTTTTTAACACCTATGTTGTACCATTGCTTAGTTGCACTATAATATATTATTTTGTTTATTATAGGTATAGCTCCCCCCCAAGGACTGCGAAATGTACTTTTAGAGGGAGGCCCCAAAGCTTTTGCAAAGAAAGTCAGTGAGCACAAAGGTCTTCTCTTGACTGATACAACCTTGCGAGATGCTCACCAATCCCTTCTTGCAACCAGAGTTAGGACCTACGACCTCAAAAGAATAGCACCATTTGTGTCTCACAATTTCACCCCCCTTTACAGTTGTGAAAACTGGGGAGGTGGGTTAACTATATAGAAATTAAATATTTAATTTGGCAACTTCAATAGTAATTATATACAAACTTAATATTTAACTTGTATATGTATCTTCAATAGTAATCGTACATTTAATTTGGTATCTTCAATAGCAAAAATATAGAAATTAAATTTTTAAGTTGGTCTTTAGTAATTATAGTAAAGTAAGTACGTAAAGTTCCCTTAACCCTAACGGGCCATCAGGGCAGATGAAGTGTAGAATTCATCTGTTTCTATAACCTCGGCATATGAAGGGTTTGTGTGGTAGCACAACGCCCAGCCGCCTTTACTTCCCCAACTTATAGTCAGGTACCCATTTAAAGCTGGGTGGACTTGTGGGACGACTTTGAAACACATTTCACTTGGAAAAATTTCACATGGTTCTCAGCGAAGATCGAACCCAGGACTCTCAGGTCGACAGTCGAGTATCTACACCACTCGGCCACCCGTCCCACACATAGTAATTATATGTATATGGAAAATTAAATTTTTAATATGATGTCTTCATTAGTAATAGTAATTATATTGAAATCAAATATTTCATTTATATCTTTAATAGTAATTATATTGAAATCAAATATTTCATTTATATCTTTAATTATTTGAAACCTCTCTGGTCGAAAAAAAAAACTGTAATTAAATAATGGACTTGTTTTCATTAAAAATAATAGTTTCACTTTCACTTTAGTGGGAATGTTTCATACAGACCTAGAAAATTTCTCATTTATTTGATTTGTTCTATTACATTAATAAAACTAAAATAAAATTATTTTTTTTTAAATTTCCCTTTTAATCTAAAATTAACTAGAACTTTACCATCTTTTATTTCGTTTTTATTATTTTCTTTATTACAATTAATGCTGTGTGACATGTTTGTTTAGTTTTGTTTAAGAAATTATTTCCTTTGCTTCAGGTGCCACCTTTGATGTTGCGATGCGTTTTCTTCATGAATGTCCTTGGGACCGCTTACGAACACTTAGGGAGTTGATTCCAAACATTCCATTTCAAATGCTACTCAGGGGAGCTAACGCTGTTGGCTACACAAACTATCCCGACAATGTCGTCTTCAGGTAAGTTGTTCAACTTAATTGCCTTCTTGACTTGACAATTATGCATTGATCTTTTTTAAAAAATTATGCAACTGGAGTATAAAAGCTCTGATTAAAGAGGGTAAAAAAAATAAATTTTGGACTAACACCAGTTAGTGATATCATGTTAGTTTGTAAATTAATTAAAAAATAAGGTAGAAAGTTGAGATTCAGTATCTTGTCTGAATATTTTTCATTGAAACATTTAATTGAATGACAGATTAATTGGACGCATTGAAGGTTTTTCAGTTTATTTGGAATACATTTTCACTCTCAATATTTAACTCTCCCATGATTTATAATTTGGTATAAATGTTAGCTGGTTATCATTCTCAGAAAAATCTGCCTTATTATTAAACACAGAACTCATCCATAATGATGTTTTTACCCTGCTTATACATGTTTTATTAAACACAGAACTCATCCATAATGATGTTTTTACCCTGCTTATACATGTATTATTAAACACAGAACTCATCCATAATGATGTTTTTATCCTGCTTATACATGTATTATTAAAAATACCAAGGTATAAAAAAAGAATTAAAAAAAGAAAAGAAACAATAGTTTTTATATTCTTTGTTTTGTTTTCATTTGAAAATTTTTTCTTATTTCATGACAAGTTTATCTTATTTCATGACATGTTTATCTTATTTCATGACATGTTTATCTTATTTCATGACATGGTTATCTTATTTCATGACATGTTTATCTTATTTCATGACACATGTTTATCTTATTTCATGACACATTTATCTTATTTCATGACACATTTATCTTATTTCATGACACATGTTTATCTTATTTCATGACATGTTTATCTCATTTCATGACATGTTTATCTTTCTTTGATTTAGGTTTTGTGAGTTGGCTGTGAAAAATGGGATGGACATCTTCAGAGTTTTTGATTCTTTGAATTATGTGCCCAACATTATTGTTGGAATGGAAGCTGCAGGAGAAGCGGGTATTTTGTGTTTTAGTTATTTATATTATTGAAGTTCTAATTAACATTGTTGAAAAAAATATTTTGATGGCCATTGATGGGTGGTTCTAAATGGCCACATTGTAGACTGTAGACCTTTATCATAAACTCTTATATTTTCATTGATAGTTGGTCTGAAGTTTGGTGATAAGTGCCAGTTGAGTTAAAACTAAAAGCGGCAGGAATTTGTTAAAGTTGT
Source organism: Bulinus truncatus (assembly GCA_021962125.1). Taxonomy (NCBI): domain Eukaryota; kingdom Metazoa; phylum Mollusca; class Gastropoda; family Planorbidae; genus Bulinus; species Bulinus truncatus. The sequence goes on from JAGDYQ010000057.1 coordinate 866,098, forward strand.
CAAGCTAAGCTTCTGTAGTTGGGTGTTGTTTATCTATTACTCTGTAGTGCCATAGTGCTCACCGGGCTGTGTCCAGATGTAAAGTTGACCCCAACAATTGCCCAAGTAATTAGTCTTGGGTTTACCTTCCTCTCCCCTCCTGGCTAGGGTTGCCCACTGGATTTATCTGGTCTAATGTCTGCACAACTTATTTATACTGACAGTGTTGGTTTTGTTGTATAAATTTTTCTTAGGCCGTTCATTGAGAAACATAAACATAATAGATTTGTTGATTTATTTTAAAATCAATTTTATGCATTTTTCTGCAATGAACAATTATTAATTTTTATCCTTGATTTTGGATCTTTCCTAAAATGCACATATGAATTGTCTATATTTTTTCGACAGGAAACAGTATTCACTTTCAAAATACCCTAGTTTTCATAATGCTTTTACTTATTTTGATTATTAAAGAAATATGAAGTATTATAAATGGATGCTGGTAATTCTGAGATGTAACCATAGAATTGCTAAAGTGTTTACCCACTTTTACTTTTTATAGCTGCCACAAACTTGCGTGTGCATGCAAAATATTATATTGTAACTATTTGAAATTTTTGTTACTATTTCAGGATCCTCTTATTCTCTCAGCTGTGTTGTCCTGTATATCTGGATTGTTTCCTTTTTTAAACTACACACCACAGACATTGCCCCAGGTTCTAGAGAAGGTTTGTAAAGAGTTTTTAATTTTTTAAATAGCTATAAAGGTTAATAATTCCATATCTAATATTCGACATATCACTAAAATTCTTAACATACTTGGATTCTAATTTATTTCATATTTCCATCTAATTTTGGTTATTTTTGTAAATATAAAAAAAAATGATGGGCAATTTAGTTAATAAATTATTTTTAAAACATAGCTACTCCTCTCATATTGTTATTATCAATTTAATATTTGTTTGTATTTATTCAGTGCTGGTCCATATACAAATCTAAAAGTGTCAGAATTTACTGGTGACGTAAAACTCACTACAGTTTGTCTCACACTATGATCTGTCTGTCTTCGGCATTGTTGTCAGGACAGTGAAAGTAGATAGATAGACAGACATATTGTTAGATTGATAGAAAGATAGATTGATTGATAGATAAATAGATAGACAAATGAATCGTACAGACAGTGAAAGTAGGTCAGGACTGATAGCAGCAGAGTGTAGAGTTAGATATTACATAATTAGACATGTGAAGTAGGGGCAAAAGGGACTGTGTGGTCAGTTGTAGCAGACGAGGTTAGATACAGGTCACGACAGAAAGAGGGGAGTGAGTGTAGTTTTTGTTAAGTTTAAGGAAGGTAGTTTAATTAGGAAGAAACAAGAGAATTAGTAAGAAGTGTGTGATTATTTTTGAGGAGTTGATAATTTGTAACATATTTGTGAAGCCATAGTGGTGATTTAACTGTTGTCAACAAATTGGAGTAAAATAAAGTGATTATTCATATTCAAATCAATTGACTTTTCGCATATTATTGGATTATGTGATAAAAATCAATTTTCATTACCGAATATTTCATATTTTTTTTTAGAATTGCAAGCCTAGGATACTATTTTTCTTGAATGATTTTTTGAGCTGTAGTTCTCTGGAGTCCAAAGCTTCTTCCATTTTTTTTTTTGTTTTAGTACCACAAAACTAGAAAGGTTAGCCACCAATCAGAATATTTTCATTTGATTCAATCATTGTTGAATCATACAATGTTCTATTCCAGATATTTGGTGCTGTAGTCTTCAATTTACCAGGTCAAACAAAATCCACCAGATCTCAGGCTGTCAAAAATGTGCGTGTGCATGCTTGCTCGGTTCTCGTCAAAATATGCAAAAATTATCCAGGTCTTCTATTGGTAAGAATCTGGATGTTGTACTCTTATAGTAATGTAAAGACATATAATAGTTTGTTAAGATTTTTTTTAAATGAGCTTGTTGTAAAGAAAGTTAATTTAAATCTGTGATATACATGTATCAAATTTTATAACCAAATGTTTTTTTATTAACAGCTCATTGTAATAAATTTAGACTTGTAAATAGAGGTGTACATAATAGGGACATACAAATTTTAATTAATGAATTTAAACATTGATTTATATAGTTAACTTCTGTTCTTTACCTCATCAGCCTGAATTTCGTCACCTCTATGACAGCGTCAAACAGCTAGATAGTGACAGAGAACAGCTGAGTCAGATGGAGAAGATTATTCTTATAGAAGCTCTAATTATTGTCAGGTGTGTTTTGGTTTTTTTTTTGTTTCTTACCTGCTCTTTTGATTATCTGGATATTTAGCAAAAAGGTTAGATGATGTATGGATGCATAGTTGTTAGTTGTGATGACGTATGGATGTATAGTTTTTAGTTGTGATGATGTATGGATGTATAGTTGTTAGTTGTGATGACGTATGGATGCATAGTTTTTAGTTGTGATGATGTATGGATGCATAGTTTTTAGTTGTGATGATGTATGGATGAATAGTTTTTAGTTGTGATGATGTATGGATGCATAGTTTTTAGTTGTGATGATGTATGGATGCATAGTTTTTAGTTGTGATGATGTATGGATGCATAGTTTTTAGTTGTGATGATGTATGGATGAATAGTTTTTAGTTGTGATTTGTTTTTTAATCTGAGTTACTTTTCTGTTTGTTAATTATAGAACTCTACACAATAAAAATAAATCTTATGATTTTTTTTTAAAACCAGTTAAATTAAATATTGTATTCATTATTATTTGATGACTGTTTCTTCTTTATTGCAGCAACCAGTTTCATGACTTTTCAAGGCAGGCAGCATTCATTGAGGAGGTCATTGCACCAGTAAAAGAGATGTGGTCATCTGAAGATTTCAATAGGTAATCACTTTTTGGCAGAGAGCTTGACAATACATTAATACTTGTTAGTATTATTTATCACAAGTTGAAGGCTGCGAGATGTAAAATTCTACTTCCTGAAATGTACCTAATGGTCTCTTAGGCACTTAAGTGGTTCTTGAATGTATCGGACACTAGCTGTCCTATCCCCTGGTAGTGCCTGGGGGGGCAGACCCCAAATGTGCCAACCCCCCCCAGATGCCCTCTGTGGTGCCAACCCCCCCAATATGCAAAATTAGGATATATCCTATTAAAAGAAGGTAGGTAGGTTGGTGGGGTGATGGAGAAACACACACACACACAAGAGAGAGGAGAGACCCCCAGGGGGGGATTAATAAAATAACCGGGGGACGAAGGGGATGGAGCAGGCGGGAGTTATAGTTATAGACTGGCGTTTTGTTTTGTTTGTAGTGATTTTAGTTTTTTTTTTTTTCTTCTTTTTTTTTTTATTTTTTTTTTATTTTTTTTTTTGTTTTGTGATATAAAGAATAATGATTTTTTTTTTTTTTTTTTTCTTCTTTTTTTTTTATTTTTTTTTTTTATTTTCTTATTTTTTTTTTTAAATATTTAATAAAAAAATTTTATTTATTTTTTTAAAATTAAATGTGTTGTGTGTTTTGTTTAAAAAAAAGGGGGACACTAGCCTTTAATAACAATACAATCAGTCATTGTTCTCTCTATGATGGATTGTTAGATTTTAAATCTTTTATTTGACATTATAATGTCTGTAGTGTAGAGAGAAAATGTTTCTTATTATGGAGTCCATGGCAGTAGAAACATTGAACAAAAGTATTTTTATGTCAAACAATTTTAAATTTTGTTTTTTTCCATATGGAGTAAGTTTATTTTTTTTTAATCTGTTTTAGTTTTCAGTCTTTTCATGTCATTTAATTACTTCTTTTAACACCTAAATTCTTTTCATGTCATTTAATTACTTCTTTTAACACCTAAATTCTTTTCATGTCATTTAATTACTTCTTCTAACACCTAAATTCTTTTCATGTCATTTAATTACTTCCTTTAACACCTAAATTCTTTTCATGTCATTTAATTACTTTTAACACCTAAATTCTTTTCATGTCATTTAATTACTTCTTCTAACACCTAAATTCTTTTCATGTCATTTAATTACTTCCTTTAACACCTAAATTCTTTAAGATGTTTTTTTTTGTATGCGTCTCTGAGCTAAAAATGTGTTTTCAAGTTTTTATTTTTTACCTGGAATCTTTTAAAGTTGTATCAAAAACAATTTATAAATATTTGACTGCTTATAATTATAAATCTTGTATGATGATTTCCTCAGGGCATTCGGTTCTGCGGAATATTTCATGGACTACGTGGGTTTAAACAAGGCTGCAGTGGAGCCCAGCTCTGCAGATACTTGTGGCATTAACAGGTCTCATGTGAGTGCTTGCTGTGCCTTGAATATTTCATCAAAAATCATTATTGAATATTTTTATTTTAAAAACTAACAAAAAAACAATTACAATGTATATGAAGAAAAAAAGGAAAATTTACCTGCTGAGTCATTTTTTAATCTTGGTCATATGACTTGTCTCTTCTCAAGATAACTTATTGTATTAACACCATCCTGGCAGTAATCAAGCGGAGTCAATGGCCAGATGAATTGAATGTAAGTAACATAGAATAAATATTTTCTGCTAACCATATCCCCTTTAAAAGATAAACTACCATTTCAATTTACTCTCGGATCTGTCTTTCATTAAATTTTTTTTTTTTTTTTTTTTTTAGTTTTACCAATAATTCATTGGACACAAAAATGAATGTCAATATTTCTCTAGAAATAACAGTTCATGCGTGTTAGTAAAAAAAAATGTGCATTGACTTACAGGTGGCTCAGCGTGGTGGTTTTGTTGTCGCTGCCAATGCTTGTAATGTGTTAAGAAATCCTGCAACCCCATACATTATTCCTCTCCTGTACAATCTCCTAACTTTGCTCAAGTAAGTTCTTTTCATCTGCTTGTATCATTTGGTTGTTATTTTTTTATTTATGTATTAAGCTGTTGAGTGTTAACATTTCTAATAATAAGTCTCTAAAAATACATTTCTAAAAATACATTTTCTACTAATACATTTCTGTGACATTCATTGAAGTCATTTGTTTTGTTTTGTTTATTTTTTCAGGACAACTTGCTGCCTCTTCAAACAAGAATATCTTCAGCTGCGTCACAATGATTTTATTCGAGCATATGATCTTACTGAGCATGATCGACTGAATATTTTGGGTACCTAGAGATAAGAGGCCTTTTTAGTATCTTTAAAATTAGATAATCATTCATTGTTACATATTTTTGTTCAAAATCTAAATTTTTTTTCACCAGGAATCCCTCCAGTTTGTGTAGATAATTCGGACTCTCTAGTTTACAGACATCCTTTAGAGAGAATGCAAAATTTTATCTCCACTGTTTTTGACTATGGGTAATTTTTAAAAAAAAAAGTGCATTTTTTAATTGAGATTTATAATTATATTTTTTAGCATTTAAAGAATTAACCCCTAAAGCTTGCTTTATTGGCTACCCTCCAGCTTTATTAGCTACCCTCCAGCTTTATTAGCTACCCTCCAGCTTTATTAGCTACCCTCCAGCTTTATTAGCTACTCTCCAGCTTTATTAGCCAATATTTATGCATAATATTATATTACATAATCTTTATTTGGTATAGCTGTGTAGCTTAATGTTTATTATTTAAATTACAGTTATTATACATGTACCTGTTTTTTAATTTATAATTTATTTTTAATCTACATATATTTGTGTCAAATGTGCCACCCCAAAGCTCCCCCCCCACCCCTCTTTCCCCTCTTCTTTCCCCCATCTAATGAAAAAATATAAAAACTTATATACATGTACTAAGATCTGATAAACAACAATCAAAACAAAAAATAAATACTTTAAAAAATTGATAAAAAAAATAATTGAAAATAATCATTTATCCAGTAGAATGGTCCAGTTGGCCTTTGAAAATAATCATTTATCCAGTAGAATGGTCCAGTTGGCCTTTGAAAATAATCATTTATCCAGTAGAATGGTCCAGTTGGCCTTTGAAAATAATCATCTATCCAGTAGAATGGTCCAGTTGGCCTTTGAAAATAATAATCTATCCAGTAGAATGGTCCAGTTGGCCTTTGAAAATAATCCGTCATTCATTTTATGAAATGAAAAAAAAAACAGAAATCTTCCTACAAAAATGGTGAAGCAAGTAAAAAATCATGTAATAAACATTCCTTCTGCAAATCACAAACAATAAACAAAACATTTGACTAATAATACACAAAGCCATGATCTTGGTACTATGCACTAAACAGACTGTTTTGGCAAAGCTAGGAACGTCGCCTGTAGTTCTTGAAGGGTGCACTAAGCTTAACACTGTACTAAATAAAGGTTAAACAAATTGTGAAACTTAATTTTTTTGAAAGTCTTTTTAGAAACACGGCTTCTATTTTATAAAAAAATTTTTTTTTTAGATTCCACATTTTGGGAAACGCTAGTCAGTGTCTTGGTTCTGACTTTTACTGTGTGCAGGGACTGTCCAGAGTCATCATACAGAATCTGGTGGTGAACTTTAACCTGTTGCCAGATTTTAGAGCAAGAGCACTTATACGTATCCTTTGTAAATATCTGGAGAGTCTCTTAAACAGTTCCATAAATCACAGTTCAATTGAAAAAAAAATGTCAGTTGATTCTTGAATGACCAAAATGACTGTATTTCTAGTTTATTTATATATTTTGTTTTTTGCAGCATTAATAGGAATTACACAGAGAAAATATTTTGTAATTTTTGTTTATAAGATATAGTTAAAACTCTGTGGGTAAAGGTATGAGGTCTGACTACAGCATATTACATTTTTCTTAAACACTGTGCTAATTTTCTTATGAACAAGATTGTTACGTTGACGGATAGTCCCAATGCTAATCCTGGCCACGTACAGATCGTTGTCTAGATGTATGAGAGAGTAGATGTAGATGTTCTGGTGACAATATTTCTATTTTCACAGCTCACGTTCAGTCTCCGCTAATAAGTCAACAAATACCGGTTTCTTTGCTGATAGAACAAGTTTATTATGTAGCTATGTTGACGCCAGTTCTCACATACAGTACTTCAGCTTAGTTCTACTCTTCCGCTCCTGCTCTCTAGTTCTCAGTCTCGCTTCTCTCTCTCCTTCTCTCTCACCTCCACTCTGACTTACACACAAAACCGTCCTGCTTATATACAGTACACAATTGGCTTTGACATCGGTGATTAATTATTCCTAATTAATTCTCAGTCCAACTGACTCTACACTCGGAGTAATTTATGTGACGGGTCTGTGGGTGGGTAATCTAAATAAGGAAACCTATGACACTTTCTAACTCAGTTATCCCTCGTGAGAAGATTCTGCCCCACGACTTTCGTAACGGTTCCAACTTCATCCTACGTGTCACGGTCACGAACATTCTTTCCCAGGTAAATTGTCTCCGTGAGCCCTCACTACACCCGGCGACTCGCAACCAATTAGCATGGGGGAGGATGGGGCGTGCTTTCACGTAAATTATTCCTCTATCTGGTCACAATGATGCACCCCCCTCCCCACGCACATTTTGTTCCTAAACCGTAAACTATTGTGCTAAAATAACCTACATTGTAACAAAGATCTACAAAAGTCTTTAAGACTTGATTCTGCTTTAAAAACTAATTTGAAAAACAGTGTATGACACATTTAGTTTTGTTCATGTGACCTTCTCATGTGGAAGTGATTCTGATATTAATTAGTGAAACATTCATTTATCATAATCTCAATGGGATTCAAACTATTAGAAGCCATATACTGACAACAGTACTTATTTATTACTACTAAAGGTTTTGATAGCTTGCAAAAGAAATGACAGCTTGTATATGGTCCTGACTTCAGGCACTAACAACAATTCAACACAATTCAACTGATACCTTTTTAAAATACTTTTTAATCATTTTTTTATTCCTATCAGCATTGAATTTTGTCTGCATTTAATGACACTATCTCTCACTTATTATATTTGATTATTATATTTATTATTTTTTAATTTATTTGATGCACAATGAAAAATGTCAGTGAATGAAAAGCCTTAACTTTGTGAACAGGAAATTTTGTCAAACCTTTCATCCAGTGTTGCCCTAAAGATCAATATGCCGGTGTTGTCATTCCAGTCTTGACCATTCTGTGTTCAGATATATTCCAGGTTGGTCAGAGTTACTTTTGTCAATTTTGTTTAACCAGTTACAGGAGTAGGTATTTCTTATACAAAGTGATGTCTTTTTGGTTTGTACCACCAGATATGTATTGAAGGAGTTACACTCGCCTGTCTTAGTGTATTGTTGCACTTATACAGTGACAATTTGTAATAAACATTTTTTTTTACATATAACCCTATTTAATTTGGTCTGAATACACAGATCAATTATTCTGCTTTTAGACATCTATAAATTTTTGGGTGTTTTGTTTTTGTTGAAAACATTTTTCTATTGGATTATTACAATTCTTTTAGATTCCATCATAGCTTGAACTGTGTTGTTTCTTTCAATCTTCTAATTCCTGTTACAATTCTTTTAGATTCCATCATAGCTTGAACTGTGTTGTTTCTTTCAATCTTCTAATTCCTGTTACAATTCTTTTAGATTCCATCATAGCTTGAACTGTGTTGTTTCTTTCAATCTTCTAATTCCTGTTACAATTCTTTTAGATTCCATCATAGCTTGAACTGTGTTGTTTCTTTCAATCTTCTAATTCCAGTTAACATGCAAGAGATTAAAATTTTTTTCATTTTTTTTTACAGAGACTTTCAGAAAGGTGGCTGGTGATTAATAAAAAGGTTGAGGAAGAGTAAGTAATTGAAGTCTTTCACTAAACAGTTGCACCTTAAGCAAAGAATTCTCACAGTCAAACTGTTATGGAGCTGACAGCCAGTGACTTTTAGTGATGAATGCTGTCTTGTGCTAAGGACATTCCAGCACTGTCTGAATGAAATAAGATTTTTTCGCAATGAATATTAAATCACAAAAAAAAACTTGCATATAATTTTCTTCTGCTCAATGTATGTTACATCATTTTGTAGTTTCAAGTTTAGATTTTTAAACCTTGGCAGATGAATATTGCCTGTTTCCCATGTTGCATATACCAATGAATGTCCCTTGGGCTATCTTCCCGCAGGGCAGACAGTGATGCTCAGTGCGACCCAGAATCCCAAGAGGTCCTGGAACAGCATGTAGTTCGACAGTTAACCAGAGAATACTTAGAGCTGCTTGGTTTGTATTCTTTCAGTTTTTCATTTGTTGACTTTTTAATAATTTATAATTGTGACACGGTTTTATTTGCTGGATTTTATTCAAAATATTTTACAGTTTTTTTTCCACTAATTTGTTATCCTGGTTCCACTAATTTGTTAACATCCTGGTTCCACTTATTTGTTAACATCCTGGTTTTGTAGAAAAAAAAAGTGTGCAGTCAAGGATAAAAATTTTGTATAATTTTTCTTGTGGCCATCTGTCTGCTTTGAAATGTTTTTCTGATTTGTATTTTTGTTTCATTTCAATCCCACCATTCAGTTAATCAATAATGAAATGTTTACTGAGACAAATTTTTTGGGCCTTTACAGTTGTCTGTTACATCATTAAAAATATTTAAGTAATTTTTTAATTACTTTATTTGTAGATTATTTATCATACTTTTTTGCAGCAATTTTATTTTCTTATCCTAAGATTATGCCAGAGCAGCTCCTTAACACATGCATAATTTTGATTGATTAATTTTATTTGGCTTCAGTATTTCTTGTATTAAAAAAAACAACCACCTATTTTTCTAGTATTGGTACTAACTGGCAAGAGTGTCAGCTCCGATGTTAAGGAAGAAGTAGCCATGGATGATGGGGATGCTGGGAAGCCTGCTGGTGGTAATCCTCCATTTAAGGAGCTGAGTGATTTGGGTGTTATGGTGATAGGGACAAAGGTAAGGATATTTTGTTTCCAGCAATTTATTTAACTTTTTATAGCCATTTTTCAGTAACACTATAATAATGGAATTGGGCATTATGAGGAGGTATGGGGGGGTATATGTTTTTGTGTGGATTCATTGATGTTTATTTTCGGTCAGTCAGTAAAAAAAAAAGTCAATTTATTTCTTTCCTCTCCAGGAACTTTACCCATCCATCATCATGTGTATCATCAATGGATTCTCTTGGGCTGACACTGTCGCGTGTCACAGGTGTACACAAATGTTATGGCCAGTCATTAAGCAGGTCAGTCTTTAGCACCCTTCAGTCTATAGCACACTACAGTCTATGGCACTCTTCAATCTATAGCACCCTTCAGTCTCTGTTAGAAGTCCCTGTAAGGATAGATTAAATCTCTTAGATCCTGTAAACCACTAATGGGACAGTTTTTAGAATACCCTTCTTTCATCCCCACCATAGACGATAGTGCAATGGCTATGGAGGCACCATGGGAGATATAACGGGACTTTAACCATGACTTGAAAAATCCATTGGTCCCCACCTGAGATTGAACAGGGGCCCTCAGGTAGACAATCAAGTGCTTTGCCACACAACCATCCACCCCCTCCAGCCAGTCTATAGTACACATCATCAGTCTATAGCAGCCTTCACTGGAATAGATGAATATACTTATATTTTTTGTGTATCACATAGTTCGAAAAAAAAAGAATAGTACAGTAGCTCATAAGGAGTTGTTTTTTTTTTTCATTTATGGTATACCACAGTTGTGATAGAATTATCATTATAGCTCCACACCTGTATCCAGTTATTTTTTAGGAGACAGATGTTTTCACTACCACATATGTTAATGACAGATGTTTTCACTACCACATATGTTAATGACAGATGTTTTCACTACCACATATGTTAATGACAGATGTTTTCACTACCACATATGTTAACAATGGACTTTTTTTTTAGATTTATAATAATCATCTTTGTAATATTTTTTTGACTTACAGATTATAGCCAACAATGACATGTCTGAGGAGGCAGCCAATCATGTGTTTATTGCGATTCTGTCAGGCCTGCAACTGCATGGAGAACACGAGAGCATTCAGGCTGGCCTGCTCACATTGTCATTTTTCTTCTACGAAACTTTAGTAAGTTATCTTTTTTTTAAGTCTATTTTTGATAAAATTTGAGTGAAGTGACCTTGACATCTAAGAAAACTCATTTTTTTTTGGTAATTCCACTTTCATCATAATTTGCCCCTCAACAAGTTTATTGAAGGGGCTTAAGGAACACTGAAGTATATAGGTCACTTTATTCCTCTGTTGTTGGTCTCCAGTATATAGGTCTCTTTATTCTTCTATTGTGCGGTCTCCACTATATAGGTCTCTTTATTCCTCTGTTGTGGGGTCTCCAGTATATAGGTCTCTTTATTCCTCTGTTGTTGGTCTCCAGTATTTAGGTCTCTTTATTCTTCTATTGTGCGGTCTCCAGTATATAGGTCTCTTTATTCCTCTGTTGTGGGGTCTCCAGTATATAGGTCTCTTTATTCCTCTGTTGTGCGGTCTCCAGTAGGGTCATTACATTTCAGCCTGTCCCTTTGTTTCTAGAACAGCCATGGGCAAACTACAGCCCGTGGGTATATCCAGCACGCTGGATTATTTAATGCAGAGCAATGTACATTTTTTATAAAATTAGCTGGTGCATTAATTAATGTACAGTCTAGTTAAAATTATATTAGCTGGTGCACAGTGCACAGCATGATTCTCATCCTGTCCTATTCAAATCTCCCCCCCTCCATTAAAATAAATACTATTCAAATTATTACATGTATGAACCACTCTCTTTTATTTAATCCAATATTTTTTTTTTTGCTCTAAATAGTTGCATTCTGATTGCAGTTCTAGCCTATTATGTTTTGAGTTAATTATGATGTGAATCATTTTATTTGTTAATGCATGACGTCAACACTATCCATCTGCTTTTGGTCTAGCCCGCTAGTCACATTTACAAACTCAATGTGGCCCCAGACTCAAAATGTTTGCCCACCCCTGTTCTAGATGGTTCTCATTCTAGGGTATCCTGGATTAAAGCTTACAAAAGCCACTACATGTATTTATTAAACATTCTGTCAAGTCAGGAAGGACAAATCTGCTGCAACACACTGAAATTTAATTTCTGTCATTTGTTACTTCAAGATCTGTTCTTTGATAATTAATCACTTCACTGATTGAATAGTTTCTTGTTTTTTCCCACACAAGTTTTTAATAAAATATTTGTTAAGGGTAAAATTTCACATATTTTAGTGTACAAATTATGTTTTTGTTTCTCTAGAGACTCAAGTTTCCGAATCTAACTCAAGTGCTGGAACAGATTCCTGATGTGGATGTGAAATTAATAAAGGTAAACTTCATTGAATTTAAATCATATTTTTAATTTTCAATATTTTTAAGGTTTTAAATACACTCTTTCTGATTTCTGAAGTGTACAACTGTCAGTGACATGTTCATCTTCTCTATAAAGTCTGTTTACTGTTTTTTTTATTCTCTAAAAATTATGGATTTTTCTACATTCTACAGAATTTGGATGTTGAGCTGTCATCAAGAACAGGGCAAGAAAAGAAAAAAAGAGATTGTTTTAAGAAAATTGTTACCAACATAATTGGGGTAAAAAACATTTTTTGTTAAAATTTAATCTCCATTTCTTCCTTAACAAGAAGACTTCTTTGTCATGTCTGTTGAAAGTACATGAGTTAAAATATTCTAGCCACTCCTTTTAGAAATGAACAAATTAAAAATTTTAACCACTAGAAAAGACATTTTTACAAATCTAATTTCTTTATAGAAGTACATGATGATCAAAATGTTCCTGTATTATTTTTAGGATCTTTAATAACTTTTACATTTTCCACAATTTATTTTACTCTTGCTTTGATAATTCTTTTCAGAGAAGTGTTTCTGATCGCTTTCGTCGCACCCAGAGTTACAGCATTTTGCCTCAGCTATTTCTGGCTTCACGGAGACCAAAGACAATTCAGTTAGATGAGGTAGAGCCTGAGAATCTAGGGTTGTGCGATCTTTTTTCCAATGAATCAAAAGTCCACTGACTCCATTTATTAATTTTTAAAATGTGTAAAATGGTTAAATATAAATTCTGCTAATTCTGAGCTTTATACCTTAAGGAGAAAAAAAATCTCATTTTTACAGCAATCAAATAATATTTATTAGTGCAGTTGTACAAATATTGTAGTCTTAAAAAAAGTCAATAGTCTTGCTGTTACTTCAGCATTTGATTAGTGATGTCATAAACTCACACGCTAAGCATTAATTCTAGTCTTGTGGCTGTACACCTAGAACTATGAAATAGGTAATACTTTCACCCTTTTCTAAGAAATATAAAATGTTTTGTTCTGTACATTTCATCATCTCATCAAGTGTCATTTTTTTATTTTTCTATTTATTTCAAACATCAGCCTAATAATTTTTTGTTGGATTTTTAAAGTAAATTATAAAATCTATTCATCTGATCTGAAAGTTACTTTTTTCGGTGGTTAGTGAAAAGTATGCTTTCCTTAGGTCAGCAATATATTTTTTTTAATCTCTAGTAAATTGAAATTTGTGGCATAAAAATGAAATAGAAAAAATCATTATAAAAATACTCCTTAAATAAATTGTATCCTTTAAAAAGAATTTCAAGTTTTACTGATACCTTAAAAAAATTAATGCACCAGGGCCCTGCAGTCTAAATCCAGTCAGTTATTTTATTGCACTGTTAACGTACAATAATTTTGTGTGTGTCATTTTGACAGAAATGTATTGCATACTGCTGTATCTGGGTTGGTCTTCTACATGTTGATGTTTATTTATTTTGATAAAATATACAAGTCTATTGACAATAAAGTAGAGTACATATCTATACACTTAATTGTTTCCTTAGCAAACGGTTCATAATTATTGACAAGTTTGTATACTGCTTTTATTTAAACATCTTTTTAAAAGGTTTGATTCCACTCACTTTTTAATTGAGCACAATCCATTCATGGTATGAGCTTGTTTTTTAAAAGGTTTGAATATTTAACTTTTTTTATTTATTTATTTGAACTTCGAAAATTTTGTTTGATTAAATTGAAAGCGGAAATGTTAAAATCCCATAATTATGTAGAATGAAAAATATGGCTGACTTGAAATTATTTTTCAAATCTGATTAGGTCAATAATACCATCTTCATTTATGATGACTACAGTCAAAACAAATAAAAGTTACCCAAATTTTAAGTTAAAAAAAATGTATTTTCTTTATTTTTCTGTAAAGTAAATCTTGTGTGTGCTTGTCTCTTGATATGTATCTGATACTCATAAAATGGTAACATATATGGTGTAGCATGTATTGTACAGTCATTTTTATGTCATTGATCAGTTGAAATGTCATTGGGAAAATTTTTCTTTTATTTTATGAATTATTTGTTTTGTTTCATTAAGAAGCTTGCATTTTTTTTTCATTATCTGTAAGTAAGTTTTTTACATCCCTATTTTATGAAATACTTCCATTTGTACTAAAAGTAAATTATTTAATAATATATATATTTATATTGATTTGTTTATTTCATTCTGCTGGAAAAAGCTCTATTTTTTTAATTAAATAAATTTGTGGAATTCTGAAAAAAACTTTTTATGCAATTCGTATATATTATGAGCTGGCATAATTTATCCTTTATTTTTTGTAAGTGATTTATTGCAGAAACAAAAAACATCAAATTATGATACATTTTGGTGGACTAATGTGAATAGACATTTTTATACACTTTTATGTGTACTGGCGTGTATATCAGATCTTGTTACTCAATTTATAACCTGCTCTAATACAATACACTTTTAAATTTTATATGATTCAGTTAACATTTTTTAGTCTTACACAATGTAATTTGGAAGCACTATGTGAACATGAAATTTTGAACTCCTTTTAACATTTTAGTCTAATGATTTAAGTAATAAAAACCCACAAGAATTTTTTTATTGTACATGTATTTTTTTCCATTTAATACAATCATTAGATGTAAAGTTGTGGAATTAAAAATACATTTATGAAAAGAAACACTTTTATCCTATTCTTTAGTGAAATTGAGAATATTCAAAAAAGTGTGCAATATTTCCTCAACTACATGCATATCTTTTTACATAATATTAATTTAAAAAAAGGCAATTATTTTTCCACAAGTTTTTTATTTTATAATTAGGTTTGGGTTACATAATAAACTTGTTTAACTTGAATGCCATAAAGCATTAATATATTAATAACAATATCCTATTTGTTAATGTCCTGTAAACAGACAACAGTGTGTATCTAGGGGGAGGGATAAGCTGGATAAACAATACACATACTGAATACAAATTGCAATGATAATTAACATGTACAAATGAAGAATCATCAGTATAGTTTTTAAATGTTGATCAGTAAATTATCAGCAGTCGAAAGTTATTTGAGATTGTGATATTTTTTATCAAAAATTTTGAAGACTATAGAATTCAAACCATGCCTTCGAAGAAAATTACAAGACTGCGTTCAGGTCTCACAGAGACGGAGAAAAATTAATCCCCCTCACGAAATCACAGGAACAATTTCTTGTTTTATTGTGTACTAAATGAGTATGAGGAATATGTGGGAAATTTGATACAAAATATTTACATGATGTTACTGACTAAACTATGAAATGAGTTACACAGAAAATTATTCTGACTAAACTATGAAATGAGTTACACAGAAAATTATTCTAACTACTGTCCAACATTAGTCCAGAGAAATGAAAATAATCCCTGCTAAATAAAAATCATTACATTCAAGTGTCTCACCAATTAGTAAGAGACATCAAATATAAATATTATGCTATTTCTTGAGTGTATTGAGCAAACTTTGAATAATGGTTCAATCATAGTCAGTCGATATGTACATTTGTACAACAGTTTCAACCTCTTCAGCATGATGAAAAAAATTGTCAATAAAAGATCAAGTCACAGCATCACAAAAGTCTCAAAGCTAACAATTAAGTGACAGGATGTTCCTAGCAAGGCTAGTTACTGCAGATTTAATGAAAAATAAAGAAATTCATGAAGATATCATTCTCATGGCACTATCAGATACATTTTTATCAGCCTTCAGATACAATGTTCACATTATTCTCCCATAAAATATAAAACCTCTTAACAAAATTAATTCTGATTAAAAACTGCACTTCATAATAGTGCAATGAAATAAAAAATGTATTTAATACATATCTTCTGAGCAAGTAATATCAATATTTTGACTAGTGTAAAATAAATTCAGGTTTGGTTCATTAAGAAAAGAAAATGGTATTTATTATTGATTGAGTCTATTTTTATAAGGGATATATTGTCCAAAGAAATGTTTATAATTATCAAGCAGAGAACTCTGTCAAGCAGTAATGTATCTACATTAGTTTAACAAAGTTGACTAAGTAATGCAATGAAAGACATGAGAACATTACTTTAACCAACTGGCACAAACAATGTACAACTGTGAGCAATACAATAGAATCTACCACAGTTATTTGTACAGAAATCAACATGATAATTATGAAACAGATTTCCTAGTGCATACATACTGAAATTGAATTTCCAGTTTTGTTCAGATTAGCAAAGAAAAAATCAAGATTTAACAAAAAAATGTTTGAAAGATTTTTTTCCCTTTAGTTGGGAAATTATCAAAAATAGATTTTAGTTTTGGTCTCTAGTATTTTGGTCTTCAAAAAAAAAATATTTAGGAAATACAAACTCTTAACTAAATACAAAGTAAATATTTGATAAAGGAGTTCAAATGAACCCCAAGTCACTGAAATTTTTATTATAAGGAATCTTGAATGTTAAAACCACAAAACAAAATGGTTGGGAACCATTTTATTTACATGTCATAACTTATCACTGGACCAAAATATTCTGAGGACCATAGATACATCATAACTTATCACTGGACCAAAATATTCTGAGGACCATAGATACATCATAACTTATCACTGGACCAAAATATTTTGATCTTTGAATTCTTCACAAAATACTGAAAGTAGTGCATCTCATGAATACAAATTGAAAAGAGAACATGGAAAATTGTAATTCTCAAGTGTGGGAAGACTTTGTTTTTATTATCTTTGATTCTCGTTGGTAAGTCACAACCATCAATCGTACAATTTGAACTTAATACCACAACTATGTCCTGCTGTCTGTCAAAATGAGGTCAGTCTTTCATTTCTTAGTATTTGATTACTGGTGATGATGAGGAAGAAAGTCATGTCAGAACTCAATAAAATCCAAAGGGAAAAATAATTTTGGATGCAACTATGGATTAACCAATGTCAAAAAATTAAATTTAAAGTAGGAAGACGAGTCAGAAAAAATAATAATTCTCCAATGACCAAAATACTATTGAAAGAAGATAAAGAAAAATTGGTTTGTTCAGCACTTAGTTGTGTCAAATGACAAATTTGTATTATTGGTATGAACTGTCTAATGAATCTCAACTGGTATGAAAAATAGAAAAAAAACTCAAAAAATAACAAAAAAAAAGAGAGAGCAATAAATCCAAAGTAATTTAACACGTGAGAAAATATGAACAGCCACAACCTCAATTCTTGTGCTATCTAACTAGAAACCAACTGAAGTATTTCAGCTTAATGTGAAATTCCTGAGCAAACAAGACACTCAATTCACTCCTCCTTTTAGCAGGAAAAATCTTGAAGCCATTCAGTTGATTTTTGGAACAAAAATAATATTCATACATGTTAGTGTCTTGCAAAGTTCCCCACACATAATTCTTACATACACATTTAAACTATTCGAAATATAAAAGTGTAAATATATATTGATGGAATTCATAAGTTAGTTGTTTTTTTTCCCCGGGAAAATGTCATTTACTATAAATAATAAAAAGAAAAAAATCTTCAAAACATTTAAACAAATATTTTAAAACCATAATCACAGTACAATTGAACAAAATTTTTCTTTAATAAATTTAGGGAGTGCCCAAAACGTATATTCCTGTTCCTAAAGATAAGTAATTGGGAACCACTAGATTAATTACTTCTACTCTTATTGGTTCGTACTACTGTAATTAACTAAAGTAACAGTTGATTGTTAGTCCATAATACCATTGTACTTCACTGTTCAAGTAAATTTTTCCTTTAGGAATGGGACTCTATCTCCACTAGCAGATCATCCCCTTCAAGCTTCATGTTCTTGATCACTGCAATCAGTTTCACCTTACCGGTCAGGGGGGCTGTGACCACCATCTCCATTTTCATGGCACTTAGCACTAGTAGTGGCTGGCCTTTGGTCACCTCGTCCCCTTCTTTCACCTTGATGTCCACAATGGTGCCAGGCATGGGAGCCCCCACTGACCCCAAGACTCCTTTCACAGCCTTCGGGTGGACGCTCATTGTCTGGTGGACAGACAGACAATAGATTTAGGGCCAGACAGGGAAAAAATTAATAATTGGTAATTAGAGTTGCTTTTTGATCAATGTTTTAAATAATTAAAAATTTTAATCAAAATAGTGCAAGTTTAATTGACACAAATTAATTAATGTATTTGTATTCAAACAAGATTATCATTATATTACAGTGCTAGCCAAATGAGACTCTTAGACCAGCATACAGCTCTTCTTTGAGTTTCATTCAACTTCCAAAGAGCAATTTTCTATTGTTTTATCACTTTTGTTTACGTAATACATGTATTAATTTTGTGTATAGTATTGTTACCATCCAAAAAAAAGCTGAGATGCAACCTCTGTAATAGGTCTAGTTCTCATTCTATAAAATGCCATTTTCGATTATGACTGAGTTCTCTAAAATTGTTACAGCTGCATTAAGCATTAGCAAATGTGTATATAAAATTATCAAATAAGACCAGTTTATTTACATCAGTTCAATGGATGCTACATATAGCCAGAAAGTGGTCATTCAGTATTAATCACCAAAAGTGGTAACCATCAGCAGATGTTAACTAACAGTGTCATTAAGGGTCAGAAAATAAAATCTTATTGTTTCAGTCATCTAGCTGCTATGACAGTTACTGCGTTCATTTTTTTTTCTTGGTTGTTCTGATCTTTTCTGATCAATTTCTTTTAATAGAATTGGGTTATTTACTGACATTTTCTTGTTAATTTTTTTCGCAACTCTAAAATAAAATCATTTGGGTCAAAATTTGGGTTGTGTGTTTAAATTTTTTATTGCATACTTTTTGAAACATGTTAATCACACATTTATGGCAATTAATCAGTAGCCCAATTGGCAACTGACCACCATATTTAAACATACTTCTTAATTTTTAATAGTTACCTTTTGGGCAGCTTTGTCCTTTATCCTAACTGACCTCAACTGACCATTGAGCTCAAAGAAAACTTCTCTGGTTCCCTGTTTGCTCAAATCTCCCACAGCCAGCGTGACAACAGTCAAATTTTTGCCTTTTTCTAGTTCAATCTAATGTGGATGAAAATGAAGTTTAAAATTAGTTGTTCCTGTTTCTAGTTCAATCTAATGTGGATGAAAATGAAGTTTAAAATTAGTTGTTCCTGTTTCTAGTTCAATCTAATGTGGATGAAAATGAAGTTTAAAATTAGTTGTTCCTGTTTCTAGTTCAATCTAATGTGGATGAAAATGAAGTTTAAAATTAGTTGTTCCTGTTTCTAGTTCAATCTAATGTGGATGAAAATGAAGTTTAAAATTAGTTGTTCCTGTTTCTAGTTCAATCTAATGTGGATGAAAATGAAGTTTAAAATTAGTTGTTCCTGTTTCTAGTTCAATCTAATGTGGATGAAAATGAAGTTTAAAATTAGTTGTTCCTGTTTCTAGTTCAATCTAATGTGGATGAAAATGAAGTTTAAAATTAGTTGTTCCTGTTTCTAGTTCAATCTAATGTGGATGAAAATGAAGTTTAAAATTAGTTGTTCCTGTTTCTAGTTCAATCTAATGTGGATGAAAATGAAGTTTAAAATTAGTTGTTCCTGTTTCTAGTTCAATCTAATGTGGATGAAAATGAAGTTTAAAATTAGTTGTTCCTGTTTCTAGTTCAATCTAATGTGGATGAAAATGAAGTTTAAAATTAGTTGTTCCTGTTTCTAGTTCAATCTAATGTGGATGAAAATGAAGTTTAAAATTAGTTGTTCCTGTTTCTAGTTCAATCTAATGTGGATGAAAATGAAGTTTAAAATTAGTTGTTCCTGTTTCTAGAAAATGAAGTTTAAAATTAGTTGTTCCTGTTTCTAGTTCAATCTAATGTGGATGAAAATGAAGTTTAAAATTAGTTGTTCCTGTTTCTAGTTCAATCTAATGTGGATGAAAATGAAGTTTAAAATTAGTTGTTCCTGTTTCTAGGTTCAATCTAATGTGGATGAAAATGAAGTTTAAAATTAGTTGTTCCTGTTTCTAGTTCAATCTAATGTGGATGAAAATGAAGTTTAAAATTAGTTGTTCCTGTTTCTAGTTCAATCTAATGTGGATGAAAATGAAGTTTAAAATTAGTTGTTCCTGTTTCTAGTTCAATCTAATGTGGATGAAAATGAAGTTTAAAATTAGTTGTTCTGTTTCTAGTTCAATCTAATGTGGATGAAAATGAAGTTTAAATTAGTTGTTCCTGTTTCTAGTTCAATCTAATGTGGATGAAAATGAAGTTTAAAATTAGTTGTTCCTGTTTCTAGTTCAATCTAATGTGGATGAAAATGAAGTTTAAAATTAGTTGTTCCTGTTTCTAGTTCAATCTAATGTGGATGAAAATGAAGTTTTAAAATTAGTTGTTCCTGTTTCTAGTTCAATCTAATGTGGATGAAAATGAAGTTTAAAATTAGTTGTTCCTGTTTCTAGTTCAATCTATTAATGGATGAAAATGAAGTTTAAAATTAGTTGGCTTCCTGTTTCGTTCATCTAATGTGGATGAAAATGAAGTTTAAAATTAGTTGTTCCTGTTTCTAGTTCAATCTAATGTGGATATGAAAATGAAGTTTAAAATTAGTTGTTCCTGTGTTTCTAGTTCAATCTAATGTGGATGAAAACGAAGTTTAAAATTAGTTGTTCTGTTTCTAGTTCAATCTAATGTGGATGAAAATGAAGTTTAAAATTAGTTGTTCCTGTTTCTAGTTCAATCTAATGTGGATGAAAATGAAGTTTAAATTAGTTGTTCCTGTTTCTAGTTCAATCTAATGTGGATGAAAATGAAGTTTAAAAATTAGTTGTTCCTGTTTCTAGTTCAATCTAATGTGGATGAAAATGAAGTTTAAAATTAGTTGTTCCTGTTTCTAGTTCAATCTAATGTGGATGAAAATGAAGTTTAAAATTAGTTGTTCCTGTTTCTAGTTCAATCTAATGTGGATGAAAATGAAGTTTAAAATTAGTTGTTCCTGTTTCTAGTTCAATCTAATGTGGATGAAAATGAAGCTTTAAAAGTAAGTTGTAACCTGTTTCTGGTTCATAACTCACGTGGATGAAAATAGAAGTTTAAAATTAGTTGTTCCTGTTTCTAGTTCAATCTAATGTGGATGAAAATGAAGTTTAAAATGAGTTGTTCCTGTTTCTAATCAGACTAAGCTTAGAAACAAAATGAAAAATAAAATTTCATCTGATGGGAGAAAAGATTTCTTCTTTCATAAGACTATTTTGGAAGGGTGAATAAGAAGTCTTTAGTGACACATGGATCAAATAAATAGCAATGATGAATATTTTACAACTTTCTGAACTTCAAACAGACATGACAACAGACAAGACAACAGACATGACAACAGACATGACAACAGACATGACAACAGACATGACAACAGACAAGGCAACAGACAAGACAACAGACATGACAACAGACATGACAACAGACATAAGGTGTACATTTAAAAACAAAAGGAGATTCCAAACCTCAGTTTCAGCAGCAATTTTCGGGCCAGTAAAAAATGTTCTGGTATCTAGTCTGGACACTGGTCCATAGTTGTTGTAGAAGTCTAAATACTCATCCGTCACCTGGCAACAGAATAAGACATTCAATAATTCACAGATATAATGGATGTGGTAAAACATAAGTAGCTACATAAATAAATAATGGATGTGGTAAAACATAAATAAACATTTATAGTCTGTATGGAGCCTTAACATTTTAAAAATCTTCGCTATCTTTAAGTAGTTTTACAATTTCAATACAAACTGAGAATTGAACAACAAATAATAACAACAAACAATAAAACTAACTTTAGGATACAGGGCTGAACTTATGACATCTTCGTCAGTAACCCAATTTCCATGTTTCTCCTCTAAATTATTTTTGATAGCCTGGAAATCCACAGGGGCCAGTGTGGCACCTGGACGACCCTCAATTTTCTTGGCGCCCTTCAGTGCCTGTATTGTTTAAATCGGAAATATTAGTCTTTCCAAACCTAAAACTACAATTAAATGTTAACATCTTGTGCAGAGTTTATTCAAACAGTAATATTTTCTGGTTTTATAAAACAAAATAAAAGTCTCCTTATGTAGTATACAAATATGGACCATCTTTGATGCAAACAAAGAGTTTTGTTATAAAAAAATCTTTATTACAAATGACTGCTTTAAACTTTTTAAATGTCAATAAAATGAAATAGTTAAATTCTGATAGTTGTTTTAGTTATGAATGGGAAAAAAAACTATTTCAATGGCTTTTTAGGTCAAATTTTTTTTATGTGAAGAAGTCTAATCAAAAAGGGCCATTGGTGAGCTAAAAGACCAAATGGTTATTGATTTACTTACCATAGTTCTTAATGGCTCCGGATATCCACCTGGTGGTTCACCAAGGTAGCCCTGAAAATATTCCACAACAGATGATGGGAATGACAGCTCTGAAGCCCTCTCCTGTACGTCTTTGGCGGTGAGTTTATTCTGGACCATGTACTGGGCCATGTCACCAACCACCTTAGAGGATGGCGTGACCTGAAAATAAATTGGAGACATTGTATGTCTAGACCTGTACATAGTCGTCATGGAGACATTGTATGTCTAGACCTGTACATAGTCATCATGGAGACATTGTATGTCTAGACCTGTACATAGTCGTCATGGAGACATTGGGTGTCTAGAATTTGGATTAACCTGGACATAGTCATTTATAATTTGATAAATCTGAACTTTAACTGTCTATAATTTGATAAATCTGAACTTTAACTGTCTATAATTTGATAAATCTGAACTTTAACTGTCTATAATTTGATAAATCTGAACTTTAACTGTCTATAATTTGATAAATCTGAACTTTAACTGTCTATAATTTGATAAATCTGAACTTTAACTGTCTATAATTTGATAAATCTGAACTTTAACTGTCTATAATTTGAAACATTTATACATTACCTGTCTATAATTTAATTATCTAATCTTTAGTAAAATAAGTTTTTTTACATTCTTATTAATGCTATAACAAATTAATTTCTATCAATCCTATGAATAAGTATTGATCTAAATAGCTGTTCATTAGGTTGAATGAATAAACTAAATTAAAACAAAATGCCATTGGACTAAAAAAAAATACCAACAGAATTTAAAATTCCTATTTTTGTAGTTTCTTGTAGATAAGGTAATTAAAACATTCTGCACACATGAACTAATTTGATTACCAATGACCTTAGGTCACACAAACAAATATTTGGTTGCCAATGACCTTAGGTCACACAAACAAATATTTGGTTACCAATGACCTTAGGTCACACAAACAAATATTTGGTTGCCAATGACCTTAGGTCACCAAGTGACCTATGACCTTAGTTCACACAAACAAATATTTCATTGCCAATGACCTTTGGTATGTCACCCAGAAGAATGTTGGCCACAGAGTACATTTTCTTAATCTCTTCAAACTGGTCAGCCAGACCAAGGCTGAAGGCCTGGAATTGAAGATTGGTATATTGACCTCCTAAAAGAAGAAAAACACAATCAGTGAGACCCATGCGAACTAGATATCCTTTAAGTCAATCATTCTAAATCTTTTCTGTGTCATGGTCCCATTGTCCCAAACCAGTTCAAACAGGGAGAAATTGATTTAAAAATCATTTGCTTCAAATGTTAAAATAAAATGCTCTGATCAACAGTATAGAGAGAACCCTTCACACACCCATGTATAAATATTAATCTAAGTTATCTCACCCCCATAAAAGATAATAACATAGATGATCCCAGGTGACTGTGTGAAAATTTTACGTTAATGTTTTTTCATGATCCCTGACATTTATATGTTTGTCATGTCTACAGGAGAGTTTAAAAAAAAATCATTTGATTATGAAATAGATCATTTCTTAAATCAGGCAATATGTATGCTCAAGATTACAGCAAACCAACCTGGTATTTCATTCTTGTAGATGTCAGCATTCCCACTTTTCATGGTGACAGTACATTCAAATGGTTTGTAAAGGTTTCGAGCCTGTTCCCAGTAGGCAGAGTACTCTGTTACTTTATCTAATGACAGTCCTGTTCAAGTGGAAATAGAAATAAACATGGAGGATTGTTTCATACAATAAAAAAATAAAAGCAACAACAACACAAAATTACTTCATTGAGGCGGACAATTCTAAAATACTTCCACTGAGGCGGAAAATTCTAAAATACTTCCACTGAGGCGGACAATTCTAAAATACTTTCACTGAGGCGGACAATTCTAAAATACTTTCACTGAGGCGGATAATTCTAAAATACTTTCACTGAGGCGGACAATTCTAAAATACTTTCACTGAGGTGGACAATTCTAAAATACTTTCACTGAGGCGGACAATTCTAAAATACTTTCACTGAGGAAGAGCATTCTAAAATACTTTCACTGAGGAAGAGCATTATAAAATACTTTCACTGAGGAAGAGCATTATTATAAAATACTTTCACTGAGGAAGAGCATTATAATAAAATACTTTCACTGAGGAAGAGCATTATAAAATACTTTCACTGAGGAAGAGCATTATTATAAAATACTTTCACTGAGGAAGAGCATTATTATAAAATACTTTCACTGAGGAAGAGCATTATTATAAAATACTTTCACTGAGGAAGAGCATTATAAAATACTTTCACTGAGGAAGAGCGTTATAAAATACTTTCACTGAGGAAGAGCATTATAATAAAATACTTTCACTGAGGAAGAGCATTATAAAATACTTTCACTGAGGAAGAGCATTATTATAAAATACTTTCACTGAGGAAGAGCATTATTATAAAATACTTTCACTGAGGAAGAGCATTATTATAAAATACTTTCACTGAGGAGGAGCATTATTATAAAATACTTTCACTGAGGAAGAGCATGATAAAATACTTTCACTGAGGAAGAGCATGATAAAATACTTTCACTGAGGAAGAGCATGATAAAATACTTTCACTGAGGAAGAGCATGATAAAATACTTTCTTTATCATTACTAATCAGTCAGGGCCCAATTACACTCTCCTGGGTTATTTGTTTATATCAGTGCACAAGAACAGAGCTTTCAGTCAATAATTAAATTTTCAAAACTGTTTTTTTAAAACAACTTTTCTTTACACTGCTGCATCTGGAACATCATAGAATTTAAATTTTATGTTCATTATTTTCTTTCTTGTAGTCATGAACTTTTTTCAATACACAATAATAAAAACCTCTGGTTGTTAGCAAAAAAATATAAATGAAAAAGTTATTTGTTGCTCTGTAGATTATCAAGGGATGGATTCAGCAAATTAAAACAATATATATATATACAGCAAGCTTTTTTTCTGACAAACATTCAATTATTTTATAATAATCATCCGATTTTCAACGAGGTAGTGTGATTTTTATTGTTAAAAATGATCTTTAGTTATACCTGATTTGAAATACTAACATTATAAAACATAAATCTTGATATCAATCAGCAGTTGTATTAAAAAGACAGACTTCCAACATATTAAGTAATGAATTAGTACTAATTCTGAAACTGTTCTGTCTATTTATAAATAAATGCCGTAATAAATATTGAATGTTAGATTGCCGATGAAAACGTTGGTTAGGCCTAAGAAAAACAATATAATTTTCAGAGTCTTTGCAGATGAATTATTAGGAGATGCTTGATAAACAATGATCCAGTTATGTACAACAATTAGTTGTTAGTCTTATTGATTTAAAAAGTAACCAATATAGTGGCAGTGGGAAGTAGCCATCCAAATGATGATGCTTATTCTGTATAATTTATATGCCCCTTCAGTTTCTTTACTACATCATGATCAAAATAAATACATTTATCCAAATCAATAAAAAGATCAATAGTTATCCGGTTATTTTCAGTGCTGCGTCATCACTAGCTGATTTTTTTTCTTTTATTAGCCCTTGAGTTACATGAAAACATTTTTATTTTAGTTAATTAATTTTTACAATTTATGGGTGATACAAGCCAAAACAACGAAACTGACAAAATCTGGTAATAGATGGTAAACTGCGAATGAAGCCTTAAGGTTTATCCAAAGAGTGATTAGAAGAAATATTTGACAAAGTGTGACTGACCTGTATCAATTGAATCAGTGTGACCTACCTGTATCAATTGACTAAGTGTGACTTACCTGTATCAAGCTCCGATCTCTCTAAAGATGCCACTATAGCTCCCATACTGGGCTGTGAGGTCAACCCAGACATTGAATCCACTGCAACATCCACTACATCAGCCCCTGCCTGAGCTGCAGCCAGCATGGCAGCCACACCTGCGCCTGATGTGTCATGAGTGTGCACATGTATCGGCATATCTGGAAATTTGTCTTTGAGAGTTGAGACCAGCAGAGTGGCAGCCCTGGGTTTCAGTAAGCCGGCCATGTCCTAGATAGAAACACAAATGAAAATGAAACAATAAGAAGAGTGCAGAGGGTCACATGTCACACACACACACACTGTTACGTTACTATAAACTGCTATAATGTGTCAAACTGAGCTATCCAGCACTAATAATGGCCCTTGACGGCTCGACAGCGAAGTCGATAGTGAGTTCGACTTTCACATGCAAAAGGCTCAGGGTTCAATCTATGGTGAATCCAAAAATATTTGCTGACTTAAAGAGGAGAAGGGCGCCACCAAGTCCACAGAAAGGACGTTTGAAAGCACATCTGTTGATGCGTCCATCTGTTCCCCCAACAACCATATCGGTGAATGGAATTTTTAAAAAAATAACAGAATGCATTAGATTTATATTTGTACAAAATATTTTTTCTCAAATTCAACTAAATTTTATTTCTATTTGAAATATAAACAAATATGAAAATGAAAATTCTAATTTAATTCCTTCTCAAGATTTTAATTACAAATAATCTCATATAGAGATGCTAAATTATTATGAAATAAAAGTGTGGGAACCCAAATATATATGATTATTTTTTATTTGTATGAATGTAAAATCATACATGTACTTAGTTCAATATTTAATTATAGTTGTGATCATTTAAATAAATATTTGTAGATATTATGGCTTATCTTTTTTTTTTTACTTGTCCGTGTATTTTAATAAAAGTTTATTTTTAAAAACTTTTTGAAAATATTTTTTTCATCACATCTTATTTCCATTCACTGCTCAGAGTAAGGAAATACAAAAATTATTTATTTCACAAAGATTAATCCTTATTACACCAGTAAAGTTGACATCTGTATTAATTTTATTTACAACTACTATCATCACACAAGTTTCACAACTACTTCCACTAATAATTTGGTGCTATTATCATCACACAAGTTTCACAACTACTTCCACTAATAATTTGGTGCTATTATCATCACACAAGTTTCACAACTACTTCCATTAATAATTTGGTGCTATTATCATCCACACAAGTTTCACAACTACTTCCATTAATAATTTGGTGCTATTATCATCACACAAGTTTCACAACCTACTTCCACTAATAATTTGGTGCTATTATCATCACACAAGTTTCACAACTACTTCCATTAATAATTTGGTGCTATTATCATCACACAAGTTTCACAACTACTTCCATTAATAATTTGGTGCTATTATCATCACACAAGTTTCACAACTACTTCCACTAATAATTTGGTGCTATTATCATCACACAAGTTTCACAACTACTTCCATTAATAATTTGGTGCTATTATCATCACACAAGTTTCACAACTACTTCCATTAATAATTTGGTGCTATTATCATCACACAAGTTTCACAACTACTTCCACTAATAATTTGGTGCTATTATCATCACACAAGTTTCACAACTACTTCCACTAATAATTTTTTAACATCCTCAGCAGAAATAGATACAAAACCTTTGCTATTAAACCTATCGCTAAGATGGCCCCATCAGGTACAACCAACATCTCTGGAAGTCCTAGACTGAGACTTCATGAGATGGGGTTCAGACTAAGGTACAGCGTTATTCTCATTGTTTTTCTTTTATTAAAATATAACTGTCTTATATATTTGTTGACTGGATGGATTTTTTTCTGACTAAGCAAAATCATATTGAATGTCACAGGGGGTTACCTCTACCAGTGTGAAACAAATGTCCCACATACCTTGATACACAAAGCATACCTTGATAATTAGAACATACCTTGATACATAGAACATGCGTACCAGCCTTGACTAATTCATCAGCCAGTTTCACATAATACTCCAAGTTGTATTTCTTCTTGCTGGGGTCTGACACATCCCCAGTGTAGGACATGGCTGCTTCCACAACACCACCTGGTCAAGTACACACACAAACCAACGTCAATTACTTTGTATACAACTCAACCAACATTAAACTATAATTTATACAACAAAACCAACACTGTCAGTATAAATAAGTTGTGCAGACATTAGACCAGATAAATCCAGTGGGCAACCCTAGCCAGGAGGGGAGAGGAAGTTAAACCCAAGACTAATTACTTGGGCAATTGTTGGGGTCAACTTTACATCTGGACACAGCCGGGTGAGCACTATGGCACTACAGAGTAATAGATAAACAACACCCAACTACAGAAGTAAGCTTGACAACTTTAACAAATTCCTGCCGCCTTTAGTTTTAACTCAACTGGCACTTATCACCAAACTTCAGACCAACTATCAATGAAAACATAAGAGTTAATGATAAAGGTCTACAGTCTACAATGTGGCCATTTAGAACCACCCATCAATGGCCATCAAAATATTTTTTTCAACAATGTTAATTAGAATTTCAATAATATAAATAACTAAAACACAAAATACCCGCTTCTCCTGCAGCTTCCATTCCAACAATAATGTTGGGCACATAATTCAAAGAATCAAAAACTCTGAAGATGTCCATCCCATTTTTCACAGCCAACTCACAAAACCTAAATCAAAGAAAGATAAACGTGTCATGAAATGAGATAAACATGTCATGAAATAAGATAAACATGTGTCATGAAATAAGATAAACATGTCATGAAATAAGATAAACATGTCATGAAATAAGATAAACATGTGTCATGAAATAAGATAAACATGTCATGAAATAAGATAAACATGACATGAAATAAGATAAACATGTCATGAAATGAGATAAACATGTCATGAAATAAGATAAACATGTGTCATGAAATAAAAACAATTTTCAAATGAAAACAAAACAAAGAATATAAAAACTATTGTTTCTTTTTTTTTAAATTCTTTTTTATACCTTGGTATTTTTAATAATACATGTATAAGCAGGGTAAAACATCATTATGGATGAGTTCTGTGTTTAATAATACATGTATAAGCAGGGTAAAACATCATTATGGATGAGTTCTGTGTTTAATAATACATGTATAAGCAGGGTAAAACATCATTATGGATGAGTTCTGTGTTTAATAATAAGGCAGATTTTTCTGAGAAGGAGAACCAGCTAACATTTTTAACAAATTTATAAATCATGGTAGTTAAATATTGAGAGTGAAAATGTATTCCAAATAAACTGAAAAACCTTCAATGCTTCTAATTAATCTGTCATTCGATTAAATGTTTCAATGAAAAATATTGCGACAAGACTTTGGGAATAAAAAAAAATTAAATGAATAAAAAATACTAAATCTCAACTTTCTACCTTATTTTTTTAATGCCCTAGGATAACAAATTAATTTACAAATTAACACGATATCACTAACTGGTGTTAGTCCAAACATTTTTTTTTATTTACCCTCTTTAATCAGAACTTTTATATTCCAGTTGCATAATGTTTTAAAAAAGATCAATGCATAATAGTCAAGTCAAGAAGGCAATTAAGTTGAACAACTTGCCTGAAGACAACATTGTCGGGATAGTTTGTGTAACCAACAGCGTTAGCTCCCCTGAGTAGCATTTGAAATGGAATGTTTGGAATCAACTCCCTAAGTGTTCGTAAGCGGTCCCAAGGACATTCATGAAGAAAACGCATCGCAACATCAAAGGTGGCACCTGAAGCAAGGGAAATAATTTCTTAAACAAAAATAAACAAACATGACACACAGCATTCATTATAATAAAGAAAATAATAAAAAGGAAATAGAAGATGGTGAAGTTCTAGTTAATTTTAGATTAAAATAATAAAAAGGAAATAGAAGATGGTGAAGTTCTAGTTAATTTTAGATTAAAATAATAAAAACGAAATAGAAGATGGTGAAGTTCTAGTTAATTTTAGATTAAAATAATAAAAAGGAAATAGAAGATGGTGAAGTTCTAGTTAATTTTAGATTAAAATAATAAAAAGGAAATAGAAGATGGTGAAGTTCTAGTTAATTTTAGATTAAAATAATAAAAACGAAATAGAAGATGGTAAAGTTCTAATTAATTTTAGACTAAAAGGGAAATTAAAAAAAAAATTTTATTTTAGTTTTATTAATGTAATAGAACCAATCAAATAAATGAGAAATTTTCTTGGTCTGTATGAAACATTCCCACTAAAGTGAAAGTGAAACTATTATTTTTAATGAAAACAAGTCCATTATTTAATTACAGCTTTTTTTTTTTGGCCAGAGATGTTTCAAATAATTAAAGATATAAATGAAATATTTTATTTCAATAATATTACTGAAGACGTCTATTAAAAATTTAATTTTCTAGCATAATATGCATATTAAAAATTTAATTTTCATATGCATATAATTACTATTATTATATGCATATAATTACTATTGATGGTGCCAATTTAAAAATTTAATTTCTATATTTTTGCTATTGTAGATGCCAAATTAAATCTACGATTACTATTGAAGATACATATACAAGTTAAATATTAAGTTTCTATATAATTACTATTGAAGTTGCCAAATTAAATATTTAATTTCTATATAGTTAACCCACCTCCCCAGTTTTCACAACTGTAAAGGGGGGTGAAATTGTGAGACACAAATGGTGCTATTCTTTTGAGGTCGTAGGTCCTAACTCTGGTTGCAAGAAGGGATTGGTGAGCGTCTCGCAAGGTTGTATCAGTCAAGAGAAGACCTTTGTGCTCACTGACTTTCTTTGCAAAAGCTTTGGGGCCTCCCTCTAAAAGTACACTTCGCAGTCCTTGGGGGGGAGCTATACCTATAATAAACAAAATAATATATTATAGTGCAACTAAGCAATGGTACAACATAGGTGTTAAAAAAATATAATCATGATTAAAGAAAATGGTAAAAGTAGTGATTCAGTTACAATGAATGGTGTTTACATCATGAAAGGATAGAAAAATTGGTGGTCAATTTAATTAACTCATTATTGTGTTTCTCTAGTTTGTAAACAAATGTATACAAATGTAAAAATGTATAAATGAAAATTATATACAAGGAAAAATATACCATAAAAAATAACATTATTCAATAAATTTAAAAGGTGGGACTGTTGTTATGGCTTGATTTTAACATTACATTTATTTTCACTTGTTAACAAAAGCTTTCTTTGAGTCGTGCAGGACAATTACCCACAGTACTAGTTCATGAATATTGAATGCAGTTTTAAACCAAATATATCATAAACAAATTTGTTTAAAATGAAAATATAAACTCTCAATCAAATTATGCTGCTTATTTTCCAACAGCCATGATTCAATAAATAAACCACTGCAGGTAGTTTTAAGATTATCATCATAATCGAGACATCTGTAGTATACGAAACTCGAACACCTAGGTCTGAAAATATCACTATGGAGTTACACAGTCTATACAGTCTAGTAAAGGATGCCAAAATAAACATTGCAATGTCAAAGAAATATTTTGATTTTTTGATGTTGTTTATGCTATATGCAACTTTACCATTTTCATAACATTTTATACAAAAACTTTGAGGTGAGCAATTCAGTAAACAAATGAGAGCCAAAGCAAAATAAGATAGACCGAACAGACTGGAAGTAGCTAGTTACAAAAATCAAGGTACAGTCAATAATTTTAGGTTCAGTCAGAAGTACCCAGTACAAAAACCAAGATAAAGTTCCATGCCAGTAGATGGCCATGCCTATTCACAGTTATTGCCAAGGAATTTCTAGATATATTCTCTTATTTGTCATTTATAGCTGTATCCACACTATAAATATATTTTGCATTTTTAATTTAAACATTTGTTAAATCTTGAAGAACTCACAGGCATAAAATGAAAATTGATTTTTTTTTTAACTTATGGACTATTACAACTTTTTTTTGTATGTTAACTGACAATGAGCTCCACATATTGTTTGAAATGAAAGACAGAAATAAAATCTTATTATTTGCATTACATTAAACAAATTATCTTAAATTTTTGCTTAACAAAACATGCAGAGACAGTATGATAAATTATGAATCATACATCATTATTATTATTGAACTTACAATTATTATTGAAATATCACAAGTTATGCATGAAATTTGTCTGAACCAAAAAATGAATTCAAATCAACATAAATAAAAATAATTAGTCAAATTACCATTTAGAAAACATAGAGACATACTAACATTGTTTTCTCCAAAGAAAGAAAAGTTTAATTTTCAAATGCAAGAGAACAAAGGAAACAGAAATGGACACAGTAACCAGGGTAATTTAACAAAGTAAGAACAGATCTAAGAACCAAAAAAAAAAAAATCAAACTCAGAAATACATTGAATTATATATCTTATAACATGAAATACTTATTACAATATGTTTTTAGTAAATTAACATCATAGCTTGCATTTTAGACATTTCTTGTGCAAGGATTTAAAATCATTAAATAATATTGAATGTTAGTCAGTGCTATGAACTCAATGTCTGGTAATAAAAAAAAAATTACTGCAGGCAGATAAATGACAACAGAGTCAGGATTCAACACTTATATATTATACTGTTATTTTTTTTATAATTTCCCAGCATGCATTGAGCAAATTCGAAAAAACCTAAACAGTGAGGCAGCTCTATAGTGGAGCCAATATTGGGCTTTAAATACATTATGGGAGGGGGAGGTGTTGGAAGTTGATTCCTGAATGAGAATTTACTTTTCTTAAATGAATGATTCATTAAGCTGATCAAACTAAATATGATGAGAAAACAAAAGTATGTCTAGTTTATGATAGTCTTTGAGATATAATGTTTTGAATAACAACTGATAGTCTTTGAGATATAATGTTTTGAATAACAACTGATAGTCTTTGAGATTTAATGTTTTGAATAACAACTGAAAATGCCAAAAACAATAGATGAATTATCAACAGTGAATAAATAAAATTGGGGCTGCAAACGCAAAAGGAAGAAGGCAAAGTCAGATGAGTTGCCTTACCTCTCCCTCGTTCATCTGAAATATTATGAAGAGATATTTAAAATGAGAGCGATAACCATCGTATGACAAATGGATGATAACGTATTTTTCTGACCAAACAGAGGATGGACTTGAGTTGGAACTGTGCCTTTAAAAATGAAGAATTTTCGAAATGAAGAAAATTTATTTTTTAGACATAAAACTAGGAAGTGGCTGTTGTAGTTACTATAGAATAATATATAATAATATATAACAATATAACAATATAATAATATGGCATCCAAGGGATTCTGAACTATACAAAAAAGGCTATGAAAATCTCCAGTCATTAGATTGAAGGACAAGGCAGATAAAGATAAACCAACATATTCAAAACATGATTATAAATTAAAATCTCCACTTTAAATAAAATTATAATCAGAAATTAACATATGCGAGGAATAAAGTGGCTGCTACTCATTCAATAGACCAGATGACACACACATGAGTATGCTAATCTAAGTCACATACCAATGGCAGAAATCATTAAACACACCACACCACCATTAAAAGAAATGGTTTTGACAGCTGAGACTAACCTATAAGTCTAGATTTATAAAAAGAGACAAAACTAGTCTTGATGAAAGTACCTGTTGGGATGGGGGGCACTGTTGGCATAACTTCACTGGGCTTTAGGTTTGTCCCAAATGGCTGGAATGGTCCATTAACCATTATATTGCCCAGATAGTGCAGTAATTTTTGAGCTCGATTCTGAGTCGGTGCAAACTGGAACAGTTCCGGGTGCTCATCAATAAAATAGGTGTCCACTTTGCCATTCAAAAATGTTTCATTCTGTAGCACATTCAGCAAAAATGGAATGTTGGTCTGAAAAAGAAAAAAAAATAAAGTACAAGTTACAAAAATACAATGTTGCTGTCTTAACATGATTGTCTTAATACCATGCTGTGGTTAGTGATTGTCTGAATACCATGCTGTGGTTAGTGATTGTCTTAACATGCTGTGGTTAGTGATTGTCTTAACATGCTGTGGTTAGTGATTGTCTTAATAACATGCTGTGGTTAGTGATTGTCTGAATACCATGCTGTGGTTAGTGATTGTCTGAATACCATGCTGTGGTTAGTGATTGTCTTAATACCATGTGTTAGTGATTGTCTTAAAAACATGCTGTGGTTAGTGATTGTCTTAATAACATGCTGTGGTTAGTGATTCTTAGGAAAATAAAAGCAAATTCTAAAACAAATAGTTCATTTTTTTATTGCTTATAAATTTTATGATTTGTTTGTAGGAACTAACAGAAGTCAATACAGTCGATTCCGCTTAATTGAGACACATCGGGACCGAGGCTTAATTGGGACACATCGGGACCGAGGCTTTTTGTCCCAATTAAGCGGCTGTCCCAATTAAACATACAAATTTACTATTGGCTTCTTGGTTTGGTTTCTTTGAGATTTGTCCCAAATAAGCGGCTGTCCCAATTGAGCGGTGTCCCAATTAAGCGGAATCCACTGTATTTATTCTTTCTCAAATTATTCATTTTTTGCACTGTTTTAGTCATAATTTTATTCATAATAGTTTTTGTGTAGGAAATGGTTACATGACTTTAGCCATAAAAGTTTTGCTAGTCTAAAAGGAAATGTTACCTATAACAGTGTTTTAAGAAGACTGATTAGATATTTTTTGTGCCATATTTTAAATTTGGGAAAACAAAATGACATTTTAGTACTGACCTTGACACCTCTTATACGAAACTCTCTCAGAGCTCGCAGCATTTTGCCACAGGCAGATGGATGATCCCTCGCATGAGCAATAACTTTCACCAAAAGAGAGTCATAGTAAGGGGAAATAACTGCTCCAGAAAATGCTGAAGCACTGTCTAAACGAATACCCATGCCTTCGCCACTTCGGAAAACCTAATTTAATAATGGGAACACCACATCAGCATATGAAAAATTATTGCATTTTAACATATAAATATTTAAATTAATTCAAGAGGGTCTGAAATTATGAATCTAAGACAAATTACAATAACTTTTAACTCAAACTGATTACTTCAATTCTTCCAGTGTCAGGCTGAAAGTTACGAGACGGGTCTTCTGTAGTCATACGACATTGAATGGCGCATCCACCAAGGTGAATTCTATCCTGTGTGAGGTTTAGATCAGGCAGTGTGTGACCTTCAGCTATCCTAATCTGAGACTGGACAAGGTCAACACTTTAGGGAAGAAAATAAAAAGTCTGATTAATAAAAAAAAGTTTATTATAAAGCCTAAACATATGGATTCTAAATATTCATATATAGCCAACGTATATCATTTTAAATAATCGAATATCACAACATACAATAAAAAATACTAATTTTACTTCTATCAAAACATTCTGAAAGATGTTACCATGTTAATAATGCAAATGTTTTTTTGTTGGTTTTTATTTTGCATTGACAGTATAAATACATGTAGGCAAAATTTTAAAATACATCCATCAGATCTTGTCATTATACACAAAGGAAAGACTATGAAGAAAACATTTCAGGAAATAACAACACATGATCCAGTCTTCGGAAAACTGACCAAAATGTAGCATAAATCACTTTTCATTTTTTTATGTTTATAAGTTCTCTAATTCTTTAAAATGAAGATGACAGCTGTGATATCAAAACTAAAAAAAACAACACAATTTGAACATAAAAAGACAAACCAGCATACCCTGTAACTTGCTCAGTTACTGTGTGCTCAACTTGAAGTCTGGCATTCACCTCAATGAAGAACGGCTCTCCACTTTTGTCTAAGAGAAATTCTGTGGTTCCAGCATTTTCATATCCGACAAACTTTGCAAGCTTCACTGCATCACTGGTCATCTTGTCACGCAGTTTCAGGTCCAAGTCAGGGGCTGGGGCAATCTCTACAACTTTCTGGTGTCGTCTCTGGACTGAACAGTCTCTTTCATACAAGTGAACTACATTGCCCACTTTGTCTCCTAGAAATAGTTTTTTTTATCATGTACAGATATATTCAAGTTAGGATCACGTGATGTGCTAAATCTATATATATTCAATTAGGATCACGTGATGTTGCTAAATCTATATATATTCAAGTTAGGATCACGTGATGTGCTAAATCTATATATATTCAAGTTAGGATCACGTGACAATGAACAAAAAAAAAAGATCACTGAAGAATACAAAACAAGAAATTTTCTCCTTTTTAAATGATGAACGAGTTAAAAAATGTTTCAGGTCATGGATGTTTTTTTTTTTACTCAACCACAGCTACCACTAATTCTCTACCTCAGCTACCACCGATTCTCTACCTCAGCTACCACCGATTCTCTACCTCAGCTACCACCGATTCTCTACCTCAGCTGCCACTGATACTCAACATCAGCTACCACTGATTCAGTTATCAAATATGTCAACTTTAACTCACCCAAAATCTGAACCTCAATATGACGGGGTCTCTCTATGAACTTCTCTATGAACAGAGCTCCATTACCAAAAGCAGCCAAGGCTTCAGAGTAGGCTCTGTTAAAATTTTCCTGGACTTCCTGTCAAAAGGAAAAGTTGTGCTATTTTTAGTCCATCAGCATCTAACTCAAAATGTAGCAATGAAGACCAACATTAAAAACAAACAAAATAAAAACACTGATACATACAGGCTTTGTTATATTTTATTGCATGTGAGCTGATAGACGGTATAGAGTTTTGATTATGTACAATATGAGCATAAAATGGTAAGAGTGATATTTTTTTTCTTTTTTAATATTACTAAATTTAGAAATGGCTCCCACATTTTTTTGTCAATGGAAATATTAAATTTAATTGCAACTTATGGCTCATCACTTATACATAAAGCGTTTTTTTTAGTTTGGTAGACAGCTATCAATAAGCTGACAGGAAATGTACATGAGATGTTTTGGGTAGGGACATTCTGTTACAACAATTTCCTTGGTAGACAGCTACATTTGTCAATTAGCTGATAGGAACTGTGCATGAGATGTTTTGGGTAGGGACATTCTGTTACAACAATTTCCTTGGTAAACAGCTACATTTGTCAATAAGCTGATAGGAACTGTGCATGAGATGTTTTGGGTAGGGACATTCTGTTACAACAATTTCCTTGGTAAACAGCTACATTTGTCAATAAGCTGATAGGAACTGTGCATGAGATGTTTTGGGTAGGGACATTCTGTTACAACAATTTCCTTGGTAGACAGCTACATTTGTCAATAAGCTGATAGGAACTGTGCATGAGATGTTTTGGGTAGGGACATTCTGTTACAACAATTTCCTTGGTAAACAGCTACATTTGTCAATAAGCTGATAGGAACTGTGCATGAGATGTTTTGGGTAGGGACATTCTGTTACAACAATTTCCTTGGTAAACAGCTACATTTGTCAATAAGCTGATAGGAACTGTGCATGAGATGTTTTGGGTAGGGACATTCTGTTACAACAATTTCCTTGGTAGACAGCTACATTTGTCAATAAGCTGATAGGAACTGTGCATGAGATGTTTTGGGTAGGGACATTCTGTTACAACAGTTTCCTTGGTAGACAGCTACATTTGTCAATAAGCTGATAGGAACTGTGCATGAGATGTTATTGAGAAGAACAGCTTTTTACAGCCATTTCTTTCCTACATAACTAAAAATAAAATCCCTGACCCATGGGTTGACCCAGTCGACTGAACTAACTACAGAGAGTCACATAATAGCTAGGGCTTGGATTTGACTGAACTAACTACAGAGAGTCACATAATAGCTCGGGCTTGGATTTGACTGAACTAACTACAGAGAGTCACATAATAGCTAGGGCTTGGATTGGACTGAACTAACTACAGAGAGTCACATAATAGCTAGGGCTTGGATTTGACTGAACTAACTACAGAGAGTCACATAATAGCTCAGGCTTGGATTTGACTGAACTAACTACAGAGAGTCACATAATAGCTAGGGCTTGGATTTGACTGAACTAACTACAGAGAGTCACATAATAGCTCGGGCTTGGATTTGATTGAACTAACTACAGAGAGTCACATAATAGCTCGGGCTTGGATTTTCGTGAGAAATCATATTTTTGTTTTATTTTTGTATATTTTATTTTCATACAATTATTATTGCAATTGGACTGAAAGCAACATGACAATTTTTATTTTATGGATTTTTTTTTAGATATTAATGCACCATCTAATTTTTAGGGTATATTTGGATCTTTTTTTAGGTCAAAGAAATCAAAGCCCTAGCAATAACAGCATAAAATATAAAACTACTTACATCCAGACTTTTTACCACTCGCATTCCTCGACCACCACCACCATAGGCAGCCTTGAAAATAATGGGCAAGCCGTGCTCTTTTGAAAATGCAAAAGCTTCTTCCGCACTGGTCACTGGTCCAGGTGTGCCTGGCACAACACGGACACCTACAGTCAAAATGTGAAGATTTTGTCAATGAAATAACACAATGAAAGTCAAAGAATTATAAAATGCTGATGGCAGAATTTTATTCCATAAAAGTCAATTAAAAAGAGAAAAGTATATTTCCAAATTCTGCAGCAAATTATGTCAGTTTAATAACAGAAACTAAAGGCCCGTTCCACACGTCCAATTATTGCACAACTCTGGAATGAAATAGAAAAAACTACAACAATAGAAATATTGTATGCACACATTTACAAATTTTCTTCCTTGTTTTGCAAAGCCTAAAGGTTTTGACAAATTCTTTTCAGTAGAGATTATTATGGCTAATCTAATATTTCAAACAAAAAATGTCCTTAACCAGGATAGTGCAGTCGACATGAATACCATTATGCAACTGCTACAAATTAAACACTAAAAATATCCAAGATGTTTTCGCTGTACATAAGTGAAACTTAAAATTAAAGATAGCTAACCAATCGCAATTTATCAAAAGTAAACATGACCAGTCATAAATTATTTGATCCAAAGAAGGTATTTATTTACCAATCATTAGTTATTTTATCAAAAGTAAACATGACCAGTCATAAAATATATGATCCAAAGAATTTACTTACCAGTCATAAATGATTTTACCCAAAGAAAACACAACCTTAAAGAATACACCATTGAACCCACACTGTGGTTTAGGCCAGAATGGCTTATACGCTTTTACAATTCTCCTTAAAAAAATAATTATGCTTCTGCAATGCACTGACCTGCATCTATTGCAGACTTCCTGGCTTCCACCTTGTCCCCCATCCTATGCACCACTTCAGGTGAGGGGCCGATGAATCTAATTCCAGCATCCACACAGGCCTTAGCAAAGTCGGCTCTCTCTGACAGAAAACCATAGCCAGGGTGGATGGCGTCAACATGGTTTTCCTGCATTGATGCAACAATCGTACTTATATATTTTGGTAGTTCAATCTAACAACTGAAGCTTTATGTATACTTCTTACCTGCTATCTAATTATAGCAATACTTAAATATAAGTTAATTACGGCATTGCTTACATTCAAGCTGATAACAGCAATGTTTTCAAACTAATAACATCAATACTTACATTCAAACTATTGACATCAATAATTAATTACAATCAAACTACGTACATCAATACTTACATTCAAACTAATTACAACAATACTTACATTCAAGCTATGTACATCAATACTTATATTCAAATATTATTACAACAATCCTTACCTTCAAACTAATTACATCAATACTTACAAACAAACTAGCATATTGTCGGACACTCACCTGAGCAATTTGGATAATCTCGTTGATATTGAGATATGCTGCCACAGGGGCCAGGCCTTTCCCTATCAGATAAGATTCGTCAGATTTCTGTCTGTGCATCTGATTGATGTCCTGCTCAGAGTAAATAGCAACTGTTCGAATACCCATCTCGGTACAGGCTCTAAAAACACGAATGGCTATTTCACCTGAAGGAAACAAAAGATAAATACAGGTACTATTGATGATAATCTGAATGTAAAATACAATCAAGTGCAGGTGGAGGAGGGGCCAATGCACCCTGACATGTGTTTAGTAGCCACTTAAAAAATATATATGAATGTAGAATGTATGTAAGAAGTTTTTAAATACTGAATATTTTTGGTCAGTTTATCATTATCTTTAAATACACGAATACATTTCTGAACAAGTAAGACAATGGGTAAATTATTTGGTTATAAACACAATGGGAATATCGTAATTTGAAATAACCCACCTCTATTGGCCACCATGAGTTTCTTTATTGGTTTGATCTCAGGCTTAGCTTGGCTGGAATTTAACCGAATGTCCGGCAAAGTCTTTAATAGACTGCCGCCCTGAAGAGAGGTTGCTGTGGTGGCCCGAGCCATGGATGATGAGGCCACATGGTGAAGGACACCCGCTCGTGCCTTTAACCGTAACATACCTTTACTTTTTCAGTCTGGTGGCTCTATGTGATTCAATGATGAACAGAAAAAGTTTATCTAACAGTCTGTGAATTATAATAATAATAAATCAGCATGTAAAATTTTGAATAAATAAAACAAACAAGCTTCAAGTGTAGTTTAGCTATTACAAAGTGAGCCGCACCCTCACCCCACCCAACTCCAAAGAATAATAATTTCTTAATCCTGTAATAATTTTTTTATGTAGTGATCTCTACATATTCACTATCTAAAGAGGCACAGCATCTTTCAGGAAATGACTAGCAAGATGACTTCAACAGAACCATGGCATAATGCTTGACATAGAACCCTAATAGACATGGTTTAACTATCACAATCTTAGACCTTTTAACTAAACAAGGCAAGGTCCATTTTGTTCTGTTTGTAATATACAAAGGCAAGTAAAAAAGAAAGGGGGAATTTGATATAAAGATTAAAAACAGAATTCTGTTGTATATTTTGAGTTTGTTGTCTTTTTTAAATTCTGAGTGCATTCATTGTTCAAATAAATGTGAAACACATAAGTCCTCACCCTGTCCACCAATGAGAAAGAACGTGAGTGACAATATATATGTCTTTCCACAACACAGCAAACACATAAAGTTAACACCACAAGTCAATAATAAAGTTGCCACAACTGCAAACACTAACACTTTGCCTTTGAGGCTTTTTTTACTGAGATAACTGGGACATTTTTTTGTTGAGCATTGAGAGGAAAACAACAGCTGTCAGTGATCTGCTGTGACGAACTTTGGCCTACATTGTGTGACCAAAGATGACAAAAAAATTAAATACAAGAATGGACTAATGGTAAGACATTGTTTTAATGTTTATAAAGATACACTACATGTAATAAGTAATTATGTTTTATAATCACATTAATCAAAAACATGTGAGTTCTGAAAACTGGAATCTTTCAAATTCAATTGGCAAATGTGAGAGCAGTATTTGGGTTAAAAATGTAATTCACTGTGAGAACAAAATGCAAATAATTACAACTGTATAAAGTGTAATGGGGATGTGGGTAATTGGCAGTCACAAAGTGTAATGGGGATGTGGGTAATTGGCAGTCACAAAGTGTAATGGGGATGTGGGTAATTGGCAATAACAAAGTGTAATGGGGATGTGGGTAATTGGCAGTCACAAAGTGTAATGGGGATGTGGGTAATTGGCAGTCACAAAGTGTAATGGGGATGTGGGTAATTGGCAGACACAAAGTGTAATGGGGATGTGGGTAATTGGCAGTCACAAAGTGTAATGGGGATGTGGGTAATTGGCAGACACAAAATGTAATGGGGATGTGGGTAATTGGCAGTCACAAAATGTAATGGGGATGTGGGTAATTGGCAGACACAAAGTGTAATGGGCATGTGGGTAATTGGCAGTCACAAAGTGTAATGGGGATGTGATTAGGCAGACACAAAGTGTAATGGAGACGGAATTGGTGGATTGGATGAGGGTAATGACAGTCAAAAGGGTCAAGATGTTCAAATCCTTTAACTGATTACTGAAAGTGCATGTAGCTTGAAACAATACACAAGTGTTTGTTGTGAGGTGTATGGGTGACAATACACAAGTGTTTGTTGTGTGGTGTATGGGTGACAATACACAAGTGTTTGTTGTGTGGTGTATGGGTGACAATACACAAGTGTTTGTTTTGTGGTGTATGGGTGACAATACACAAGTGTTTGTTGT
The DNA here is from genome assembly GCA_021962125.1 of Bulinus truncatus. Lineage (NCBI taxonomy): Eukaryota > Metazoa > Mollusca > Gastropoda > Planorbidae > Bulinus > Bulinus truncatus. The sequence continues at coordinate 908,688 of JAGDYQ010000057.1, forward strand.
GTGGTGTATGGGTGTCAAAACCGAATATAGTTTTCGCTAATCAAATCTTTGTGTATCACAATTCCAAGAGATGGTTAAAAAATCTCCAAATGTTATCAAAGTGTGGAGTCCCAGTGGGAATTAGATGAAATCTGTTAGAGCTTATAAACCACGCCTTCTTTCATCCCCACCTTAACCGATAGTGCGATGGCCAAGGAGACACCACGTAAAAAAAAATCCATTGGTCGGAGATAGAACCAGGGACCCTCAGGTCGACAGTCGAGAGCTTTACCACACGACCATCCGTCCCCGTATATGTTATCAGCCATCAGATCGAACTGGTAAACAATGTTATCAGCCATTCCCAATCCATTGTTGAAATCTACAAGTCGGGTATGAGTTCGATGATTAGCGCAGTTGAAAAAAAACAAATAAATGTACACGTTATCTTCTACGGTGGCAACGAACTATGTAAGGTACGCGCCCTTGAACTCTGTAATTGTTGGTGTAGGGTGAAGGTTTCTAATCTTTCCACTGTATTAAAAATTAATTGAACAAAAAATTCCAAAACCATAGTTTGAAATATGACACTAAAACATAACTGAAATGTTAGGACAAAATATGCTGAGGCAGTTTTTCTTTTGTCAGCGAGTTTTGGTTTAACAGCTATAAATAGCTACAGGTGAAGAGATCACGTGACGATGACCTTAAAATGAATTGTTTACATTTATAATCAAATTCAAGGAAATAAAGTGCTAGTGGAAGATCCTGGGTGAAAAATAGAAATCGAAACGCGGTCACATTGCGAGGCTCTGTCTGGGTGAGTACATATGAAAGGTACGACGGTACCTAATTATTGAATATTGTTTTGTCATCGAAACAAGTAGGCACAATTTCAAAGAAATAGAGTGATGGGAAGTGGGTTAAAAGTTGACTAAGTTGATTCATCCTGACATGAATACAAACCGACAGAACGTCCTAAGGAAAAAGCGTGTTAGAACTGAGGTACAAAGAGTCAGCTCATTTGGCCTTTTATATTTTTTATTACAAACCAATAAAAACGTCACGTTAAGGAGATGCGGCCGTTAGTTATTTTCAATATGTTTGTTATTTACTATTTTAATGTTGAGTGTTTGTTGTTCTTCAATGTACCTGTATGCACTGGTACTGTATGCACTGGTACTGTATGCACTGGGCCAGTGACTGGCTTCGGTGTTTTCTTGTTGTTCAATGTACCTGTATGCACTGGTACTGTACTGTATGCACTGGTACTGTATGCACTGGGCCAGTGACTGGCTTCGGCGCATAACACGACTTTGACCTTCAGGGCATTGGGTACAATAAAATAATACAATTACGTGTATTGTGCTCAAATGACATTTCTATGTTACAAACAACTAACCCAACAAAAACAGTGTACCCACCAGCAGAGAAGTATGAAATGAGCACACAGTTAAGTGTAAGCTAGAAACAATTGTCAGCCGGATATATCACACACACGACCATAGCTAGACTAGTCTCAGACTGGAATGTTTTGAATCCAAGGCAACATGAAATGTAGGAAGACGGTGTGTGTATGTGCGAGCCCCGCGGATTTCCCGTGCGAAATGAGATGCGCATAAGACAATGTTCCACACGTATTCTGTGGTTCCACGGCCGTCTGATAGACAAACAGTGCCACCACCCAGGTATCACACTACATATTCTGTGGTTCCACGGCCGTCTGGTAGACAAACAGTGCCACCACCCAGGTATCACACTACATATTCCGTGGTTCCACGGCCGTCTGGTAGACAAACAGTGCCACCACCCAGGTATCACACTACATATTCTGTGGTTCCACGGCCGTCTGGTAGACAAACAGTGCCACCACCCAGGTATCACACTACATATTCTGTGGTTCCACGGCCGTCTGGTAGACAAACAGTGCCACCACACAGGTATCACACTACATATTCTGTGGTTCCACGGCCGTCTGGTAGACAAACAGTGCCACCACCCAGGTATCACACTACATATTCTGTGGTTCCACGGCCGTCTGGTAGACAAACAGTGCCACCACCCAGGTATCACACTACATATTCTGTGGTTCCACGGCCGTCTGGTAGACAAACAGTGCCACCACCCAGGTATCACACTACATATTCTGTGGTTCCACGGCCGTCTGGTAGACAAACAGTGCCACCACACAGGTATCACACTACATATTCTGTGGTTCCACGGCCGTCTGATAGACAAACAGTGCCACCACCCAGGTATCACACTACATATTCTGTGGTTCCACGGCCGTCTGATAGACAAACAGTGCCACCACCCAGGTATCACACTACATATTCCGTGGTTCCACGGCCGTCTGGTAGACAAACAGTGCCACCACCCAGGTATCACACTACATATTCCCATCAAATCTAATGCTATGGGGCCCAGACAGATACTTTTGCCTAGAGCCCCAAATTCTTTAAAAAAGGTTTCTGCATGGGGCCCCTGAAAAATTAAGAATGGGTTCTTCTCTGTTGAGCCAGCGAACACCATTATGTCAGATTATAGGGGGCCTTTTTATACATCCACCACAATAGTTACGGTGGGGGGGGCGCATTTTGGGCTCTAACAAATATTGTGACCAGATGGACTTGACCTGATTACACTCGTTACTTCCTGTGACCCAGATACATCTTAAAAAGGAAGGAGCTCGTCTCACACATGAAACCAACCCAACCCCATGTTGATTTGATCATTCATAACTTAGCGTGGACTGATCTTGTGACGTCACAAAATGTACTCAATAATATTAACACTCATTACACGCTGTACTAAACGATACATCAGAAAATGAAAAAAAAATGCTGTAGAAAAAAATCAGTTTATAAAATATCGGAGTTCCAACATTAGTTTGGTATGCCCCCCCCCAAACCAAGTTAAATATGTCGACTGTGACACCGAGCCCAAGTAGCACTTTTTTCTGTACAACTATACACACAGTTGTAATGTTTCTAGTTCATACTTAAAGTGATGAAATAAAAAGGTTCATACATCGGACACACACGAACACAGCAGTAAGTGCTTGAACAAGAACACAGCAGTATCTACTTGCACGCGAGCACAACAACTTCTGCTGGCACACGAACACAGCAGTAACTACTTGAACAAAAACACAGCAGTAACTACTTGCACACGAACACAGCAGTATCTACTTGCACACAAACACACCAGTATCTACTTGCACACAAACACACCAGTATCTGCTTCCATTCATCTGAGACAGTTCCAGGTCATATATCAACAACAAAGTTTAACCCCAACATTTAAAACTAAGGTCAACGCAGGCGTCTGGTGTTACCAACCAATCAGAACACAGGCTGCACTTTAGGCCCGGGGTTCTCAACCCACGGTGCGTGTACCCCACGGGGAAGGTCATTCAGGTCAACGCAGCGACGTTTGAAAAAACCAAGACTTTGAAGAAGGTCTGCGGTTTGCAAAAGTCGATTAGTGACAAACCAAACATTGCAAAAAGTATGACAGACAAACGCCTGTCTGGTTAAAGTCGACTAATAAAACATCCAACATTGCAATCAGTGTGGCGGACAAACGCCTGTCTGGTTAAAGTCTACTAATAAAACATCCAACATTGCAATCAGTGTGGCAGACAAACGCCTGTCTGGTTAAAGTCTACTAATAAAACATCCAACATTGCAATCAGTGTGGCAGACAAACGCCTGTCTGGTTAAAGTCGACTAATAAAACATCCAACATTGCAATCCGTGTGACAGACAAACGCCTGTCTGGCTTAAGTCGGTGATGACAAACTCAATTTGTTTTTTTTTACTTAGTTCCACTTTACTTGTAACTGAAAAAAACAACTTTGGTAACTTCTACTTTAATTTATAAACTTTTAAGTAAACATGGCGGGACTTATCCACATGGTGTGTGGAAGCACTACAGACACAACAAGTGACCCTGTGTTGTTGATGCACGTGACCAATGCCGTCTAAACGATTTGAAATGATCACAACAGGTATGTGAAAAAAATGTAATCGACAAATGGGGGTTGGGGGGGGGGCTAATTCAGAAATTTCCCCATGCCCCAGCACCCCCCACCATGATCCGGCACAGAGTATGTCCACCACGGGGTCATTGGCGAGGCTGTGATTGTGCCCGTGACCCACGCTGAGCCGACCGAGGCGTACATTGTCAACTTATATCAATCATAGTCAACGGTTAATCCAAACGTACACAATTTAAAAGTTCAATTCCAGCTCTGGAGTCTCACGCAGCGCCAGAAAGAAATGCAACCAAATACAGTAGTCATAGACGTAGCGGCAAATAGACCAAATACAGTAGCCATAGATGTAGCGGCAAATAGACCAAATACAGTAGCCATAGACGTAGCGACAAATAGACCAAATACAGTAGCCATAGACATAGCGGCAAATAGACCAAATACAGTAGTCATAGACGTAGCGGCAAATAGACCAAATACAGTAGCCACAGAAGTAGTGGCTAATAGACCAAATACAGTAGCCATAGAAGTAGTGGCTAATAGACCAAATACAGTAGCCATAGACGTAGCGGCAAATAGACAAATACAGTAGCCATAGCCATAGAAGTAGTGGCAAATAGGGTTAGGGTTCTATCTAGCATTCTGAACAAAACTAGAGAAAATGTAAAAAAAAAAAACATTAAAAAGTGTGTAACATATAATGTAAAATTAGGAAATATACTTACAAGTACAAGAACCATACTGCGCCAGATGATTTAACACTTCGGTTCCAGCTTAGTACACCCTCATAAAAAAATAAGTGTACGTCAAACAACCTAGAATTTATAGCAGAAGTTGTTTGAAAAATCTGGCCCAACGTACGTAGATATCAAAAGTAGACAATACAATCAGGCATATTATCAACACAATAAATCATCATCGATGGACGAGTTTCACCACCTGGCCAATGTTTCGTGGTCTCAGATTTCGTTATCCTTGTATTACACACACAAACAACTATATCCACGCATGAAATAATTACAACGTACCAATTCTCAATATATTTCATAACATTTGATCCGAGTGACACTTTTAGATCAGTCTCTCTTTTACTGGTGGTTCTCTTTTGGTTTCCGCAAAGATTCATGATGTACCGCAAGGAGATCAATGTGTCGCGACAAAGTGTGGGCCACGAACTAATCTGATATGGGGGGGGGGGGGTTACAAAACATTTCATAGTTCCTTAAACTAAGTACTACTAAGTGCACAACTTCAATGTTCAGTCGTCGCATATCAAGAAGCACTGAAATAAGTTAAACCTCGGTTTACGAGCTTAATTCCTTCCAGAAATGTACTGTCAACTAATAAACAAAGATAATAAAATATACATGAAAATAATTATATATTTAAGTAATAGAGTTGAACAATTCGCCGTTAAATGTGGAGTTGCTGCTATCTGTTTCACCATCTGTTCTATTTTTACTGAGTGAAACATCTCTACCAGAGACTTTTCCGAATCCGCGGACCGACGGCGGACGCTTCGTATGGTTGAGTTGCGGACTCGCGGACTGACGCGGATCTTCTTTAGCGTTACCATAAAAAAATTTCAAGTCATTTAAACAGCTACATTTCAGCAATGCGGACGCGCGGACTGACTGCAAACCAATGTTGTAAGATTCTGCGGACGCGGATCGTTGATAGAAATCCATGGACGGACGCGGACGCTAAATTTCAAGATCCGCACACCTCTGATCTCTACCCTAATGTTTTGTGTTTACGGTTAACATATCTCTCTCATCTAATATATTCGAATTGATGGATTTCTCACTGTTTTTGTCTCCCCAGAGGTTGCTGTCAAAGTGCAGTTAATACACAGTTACGACATTTTAGCTAACAATAAACTCTCACACAGCTACACAGGTGATGTAAGCAGAGACCCGGCATGGGAAGAAGAACCATTCAGAGGTGATCAAGATAAAGCACGACATAATAATGGTACGCTTACACTGTAAGACATCACTTGTATAACACGTTGGGCTGAAAACCTCTACGCCATTCGGTAACAAAGTTTTCTATTTCAAGAAAGTCATGTTTAGCCCCATGTATGTGTTTAATGAGCAAGAGACACATTCTCGCGGCCCTCCACACAACAGCAGCACCGTCAAATTATTTTTAGAATGAAAGTAGGTCAAGCGTACCTGCGTACCATAAGCTAGACCAGGTTATTGTCCTAGATTACTTCCACAACATGTTTGTATCGCAATGGTTAATGTTGGTAGTGATACAGCAGAATAGAACTTTCTTTACAATATCAACGTGATACTGTGTCGGTAGTGATACAGCAGAATAGAACTTTCTTTACAATATCAACACGATATACAACACTGATTATGATACGAAAGACTCAAAAACATTTTGTAGTGAATTCAGATTGGGTGAAGGGAGGGTTTGATCACAGACTATAGTTGTGTTCTGTGAACTATGACTTTGCTAACTTTCAAACAGAACAACAACCCATTTCACTGTGGGCAAATGAGGCAGGTGTAATACCTGCTAGTTTTCCTTTGTTTACTTAATTTAGCTAACGTCAGCAAACATTTGGAACAGCACTGAAAGATCGCCAGGCTATTGCGCGATTTGGCGAAAGGGACTATAGGCTTTGTGCTTATTTTCAACCACGTAAGGTCAAAATTTTACGCATCAGTAAATTCTACTCCTATTTTTCAATATTTGAAACGGACTATAAGTTTTGTTTCAATTTTCTGCTATACAATGATCAACTGCTATGCATAAGTAGATTCAACTCTATGTCAATTATCGAAAAAGAGAGATAAGGAAAGAGAAAAGAGAGAGAGAGAGAGAATGGAAATATATGGGAACTTATGGGAACATGCGGGAGCTTATGGGAATATGCGGGAGCTTTAGGGAATATGTGAGATATAAATAAATATATATAAATAATATATATATATATATATATATATATATATATATATATATATATATATATATATACAGAGAGAGAGAGAGAGAGAGACAGACAGAGAAGGAGAGAGAGAGAGTGAGAGAGAGAGAGAAAGAGAGAGAGGCAGAGGAAATAAGGAGAGAGAGAGAGAGAATGGGAATATGAGGGGGAGCATAATTGAATGTGTGGGAGCATATGGGAATATGTCTGGACTTATGGGAATATGTAGGAGCTTATGTGTGAATATGTGGGAGCATATGGGAATATTTCTGAGTTTATGTGAATATGTGGGAACTTATGGGAATATTTGGGAGCTTAAGAGAATATGTAGGAGCTTATGTGAATATATAGGAGCTTAAGGGGGATATAATAAACTTATGGGAATGATTTAGGAGCTTATGGGAATATGTTGGAGCTTATGTGAATATTTGGGAGCTTATGGGAATATGTAGGAGCTTATGGGAATATATATGAGCTTATGTGGATATAATAAACTTATGGGAATATTTAGGAGCTTGTTGTGAATATGTTGGAGCTTATGTGAATATTTGGGAGCTTATGGGAATATGTAGGAGCTTATGGAAATATGTGGGAGCTTATGGGAATATGTAGGAGCTTATGGGAATATGTAGGAGCTTATGGGAATATGTAGGAGCTTATGGGAATATTAGGATTGCTTATGGGAATATGTAGGAGCTTAATGGGAATATTAGAGCTTATGGAAATACGTAGGAAGCTTATGGGAATATTAGGTGCTTATGGGAATATGTAGGAGCTTATGGGAATATTTAGGAGCTTGCATGGAAATGCACGTAGGAGCTTATGGGAAATTCTGGGAGCTTATGGGAATATGTAGGAGACTTATGGGAATATGTGCCAATTGATTCTACTCCTGTTTAGTATTTAGCGAATGGTACTATAGGCTTTGTGTTTATTTTCAACCACGTAAGGGTCAAATTTTACGCATCAGTAAATTCTACTCCTATTGTTCAATATATGAAACTGGGCTAGTAAGCTTCGTTTCAATTTTCTGCTATACAATGATCAACTGCCATGCATAAGTAGATTCAACTCATGTCAATTATCGACAAAGAGAGATAAGGGAGAGAGAGAAAGAGAGAGAGGAATGGGAATATATGGGAACTTATGGGAATATGCGGGAGCTTATGGGAATATGTGAGATATGAATATATATATATATATATATATATATATATATATATATATATATATATTTATTTATTTATTTATTTATATACAGAGAGAGAGAGAGAGAGAGAGACACAGAGAAGTAGAGAGAGAGCGCGAAATAAGGAGAAAGAGAGAACTGGAATATATGGGAACTTATGGGAATATGCGGGAGCTTATGGAAACATGCGGGAGCTTATGGGAATATGCAGGAGCTTATTGGAGTATGCAGGAGCTTTAGGGAATATGTGATATATATATATATATATATATATATATATATATATATATATATACAGAGAGAGGGGGTGAGAGAGAAAGAGAGATGGAGACAGAGAAGGAGAGAGAGAGCGAAATAAGGAGAAAGAGAGAGCGAAATAAGGAGAAAGAGAGAGAGAGAGAGAGAATGGGAATATGTGGGAGCATATGGGAATATGTCGGAGCTTATGGGAATATGTAGAAGCTATGGGATTGTGCGGGAGCATATGGGAATATGTCGGAGCTTATGGGAATATGCGGGAGCTTATGGAACGTGTGTTGGGGTGGGAGACTAGGACAGAGACAACTAATGGGTTCGTGTGTTGGCATATCCTGTTCAGCCTCTGAATGCAGGCAAGTTCGTTATTCCATTTAATAGGGTTGTGCGAGACCCATTTAATCGGGTTGTGCGAGACCCATTTAAACGGGTTGTGCGAGACCCATTTAAACGGGTTGTGCGTGGCCCATGTAAACGGGTTGTGCGAGGCCCATGTAAACGGGTTGTGCGTGGCCCATTAAAACTGTGGTGCGAGACCCATTTAAACGGGTTGTGCGAGGCCCATTTAAACTGTGGTGCGAGACCCATTTAAAAGTGTGGTGCGGGGCCCATTTAAACTGTGGTGCGTGGCCCATTTAAACTGTGGTGCGTGGCCCATTTAAACTGTGGTGCGGGGCCCATTTAAACTGTGGTGCGTGGCCCATTTAAACTGTGGTGCGTGGCCCATTTAAACTGTGGTGCGTGGCCCATTTAAACTGTGGTGCGTGGCCCATTTAAACTGGTGCGGGGCCCATTTAAACTGTGGTGCGTGGCCCATTTAAACTGTGGTGCGTGGCCCATTTAAACTGTGGTGCGTGGCCCATTTAAACTGTGGTGCGGGGCCCATTTAAACTGTGGTGCGTGGCCCATTTAAACTGTGGTGCGTGGCCCATTTAAACTGTGGTGCGTGGCCCATTTAAACTGTGGTGCGTGGCCCATTTAAACTGGTGCGGGGTCCCATTTAAACTGTGGTGCGTGGCCCATTTAAACTGTGGTGCGTGGCCCATTTAAACTGTGGTGCGTGGCCCATTTAAACTGTGGTGCGGGGCCCATTTAATCGGGTTGTGCGAGATCCATTTAAACTGTGGGTGCGTGGCCCATTTAAACTGTGGTGCATGGCCCATTTAAACTGTGGTGCGGGGCTCATTTAAACTGTGGTGCGGGGGCCCATTTAATCGGGTTGTGCGAGACCCATGTAAACGGGTTGTGCGAGGCCCATGTAAACGGGGTGTGCGAGGCCCATGTAAACGGGTTGTGCGAGGCCCATGTAAACGGGCTGTGCGTGGCCCATTTAAACTGTGGTGCGGGGCCCATTTAAACTGTTAAAAGCGAGGCCCATTTAATTGGGTTGTGCGAGACCCATGTAAACGGGTTGTGCGAGGCCCATGTAAACGGGGTGTGCGAGGCCCATGTAAACGGGTTGTGCGAGGCCCATGAAAACGGGTTGTGCGTGGCCCATTTAAACTGTGGTGCGGGGCCCATTCAAACTGTTGTGCGAGGCCCATTTAATTGGGTTGTGCGAGACCCATTTAAAACGGGTTGTGCGAGGCCCATTTAAACGCAACCAGATCGAAAGCGATTTGATAAAATACGACATGGTGTTGTAATAATGCATTGCTGAAAAGATAACAACACGTAAATTAATGTCAGTTAATACATTTAAAAATTACACTATTTCATTTTTAGAATCCAATCGTGCTGTCAAATTTTAAACTCCATATTTTGAAATATATCAAAGGGATAATAATAAAACATTTGGTTTGTTACTTTTAACACCGAATTTCATTGGTTTAACTGCAGATTTCGGGTATCGCTGTAATAAATACATGGCGTGAGAGAATAGGGTACAAACGGGACAGAAAACCATTCAACTGGCGAAACAAAGATTGGAAATGACGCAGAGGAAAAAAAGGGAAAGTGGGGTGGGGGTCGTGTTCCATCTAACTTGACTGACCTACTAAGAAATTTCACTTGTAGCACTTAGTATTGGATACAATACAAGTCTCCCCATTTTGTGCCAAACGTGATTCGGTAGTAAAATGGGTTTTAGCAATATTGATTCCCGGCATGCAACATGGGCCGAACTCCATTATGTTATAATTTCAATTTGTTAATCAATGACACAATTGGACAAGTTGACTTTAATCTTTGAATCTGCAGACGACATGTGTAGACAACTTCAAGTAAAAAAAATACGTTACAGGCAGCAGAAGTTTAACTGTAGTGTGTAATTAACACTTCCACTTGCAGGTGAGCCAGGTGTTCACACGTCAGTGGTGTAGTCTGGGGTGAGGGTGATAGGTGGTGTAGTCTAGGGTGAGGGGTGGAGGTAGGTGGTGTAGTCTAGGGTGAGGGTGATAGTGGTGTAGTCTAGGGTGCGGGTGATAGTGGTGTAGTCTTGGGTGAGGGTGATAGTGGTGTAGTCTAGGGTGCGGGTGATAGTGGTGTAGTCTAGGGTGAGGATGATAGTGGTGTAGTTTAGGGTGAGGGTGATAGTGGTGTAGTCTGTGGTGAGGGTGATAGTGGTGTAGTCTAGGGTGAGGATGATAGTGGTGTAGTCTAGGGTGAGGGTGATAGTGGTGTAGTCTGGGGTGATGGTGATAGTGTGTAGTCTAAGGTGAGGGTGATAGTGGTGTAGTCTAGGGTGAGGGTGATAATGGTGTAGTCTAGTGTGATGGTGATTGTGGTGTAGTCTAGGGTGAGGGTGATAGTGGTGTAGTCTAGGGTAAGGGTGATAGTGGTAGTCTAGGGTAAGGGTGATAGTGGTGTGGTCTAGGGTGAGGGTGATAGTGGTGTAGTCTAGGGTGATGGTGATTGTGGTGTAGTCTAGGGTGAGGGTGATAGTGGTGTAGTCTAGGGTGAGGGTGATAGTGGTGTAGTCTAGGGTAAGGGTGATAGTGGTGCGGTCTAGGGTGAGGGTGATAGTGGTGTAGTCTAGGGTGAGGGTGATAGTGGTGTAGTCTAGGGTGAGGGTGATAGTGGTGTAGTCTAGGGTGAGGTGATAGTGGTGTAGTCTAGGGTGAGGGTGATAGTGGTGTAGTCTGGGGTGAGGGTGATAGTGGTGTAGTCCTGGGTGAGGGTGATAGTGATGTAGTCTAGGGTGAGGGTGATAGTGGTGTAGTCTGGGGGTGAGGGTGATAGTGGTGTATTCTGGGGTGAGGGTGATAGTGATGAAGTCTGGGGTGAGGGTGATAGTGATGTAGTCTGGGGTGAGGGTGATAGTTTTTTTAGTGCTCTGTTAAAGTGATCTCTGGTATAAATAAATCATGAAAGGACTTTACTTTAAAAAAAAAACTTTCAAGAAGGCATACAAAAATGTCAGCCTGTGATTGTGTTAGGATGATTTTTGGCTTCAACACAAAGCTCATCCAACACAAGCAAAATGCGTTTTGCATGAATGTATGGTGTGGCTGATTAGGAGGGTGGGGGGGGGGGGGGTAATGAGAAATAAAGGGGAGGACCAAATAAACAAAACATCTTCAAAAATAAAAAAAAACCAAATGTATTTATACTTTAGGTTGACATCAAATCCTGATAGAAATTATTTGGACTAACTAAAACTGTATGCCAATCAGGATTAACTAATAATAGCAATGCATATAGTTTTAAAGACAATACAAAGTCTATAACATTTTAATGTTAAAATTATGTCATTTCATCCATACCAGAGATGCAATCTGGCGCTAGTCTGACACGTAATTTTTTTTTCTGACATCCAATGTTCAATGTTAAAATACTTGTTTCAGCGACAATGTTATGTGATCTAAGACAATATGCATACATGACTATTACATTCTAGCGCCCACAGATCTTGTCAAGTTGATTCAATCTTGGAAACAACTTACCGAGACGATGGGGTGATTGCCCTTGGCTTTGGAAAGGAAAACAACAACAACAACATAAGATGTCCTTATCTATTATACAGTGAACAACCAATCAGCACCTGCTGCTGTAAACTGAGTGACACGTGACAACTGGCCGTCTCTCTCAGCAGATCAAAACTGCTGACACAGTGTGTTGACTTCATTAAAAATCATCAGCGGTTGTAAAATGAAACTAGCAGCACGCGCTTACTTTCATCATCAGCATTTGCACACTCACATATACCCACACTGTCCATGTAAAGACGATGTCAGTATTTGCATCACACTCACATATACCCACAATGTCCATGTAAAGACGATGTCAGTATTTGCATCACTCACATATACCCACACTGTCCATGTAAAGACGATGTCAGTATTTGCATCACACTCACATATACCCACAATGTCCATGTAAAGACGATGTCAGTATTTGCATCACACTCACATATACCCACACTGTCCATGTAAAGACGATGTCAGTATTTGCATCACACTCACATATACACGGGCATGATTTCTTATTCATTGAACCAGTGTAGGCTGGGCTGTACAATGCCACGCCAAAGTCAATTATCACAGGAGCACCACAAAAGTCAGTCAATCACTTGGAGCGGCACAAAATTCATCGAAAAACTGCATGAGGCACTAAGAGCTGCAATGGGCCAACAGAATAAGTATAGCAGCCATCCAGTGAGAAATGATTGTTTCAAACTATATAGGTCACGTATATACAAGTCAAACACACACACACACATATATATCTCTATACTTATAAGACGCATTTTTTTGTTGTCTGTCTGTTCCCTTATAACTCAAGATCCAGAAAACCAAATAACGTGAAATTTGTTACACATACACATAATTACATGGGAAAGGTTATAAGACATGTTTCGTTTCATCTCGATGGGTAGTTTAATTATGTAATTAATTATTTTAGTATTTTACTATATTAAAAAGTAATCTCGACGGCGCCATAGATAAAACTCCTCTGTGACGTCATTTCCCTATGATACATTTTTAAAAGAGGGGTAACTCCCGGAAACTCCAATTGTAAACATGATGAAATCAATAGTCATATCTATTTACCAATCGTTTTTATGTATTCGGAAGATTAAAAATTAAATGTGCACCTTTAATAAACCGAAATACGTTAATTAAATGCTTCTGTGACATTAACATTATTAATACAATCTCAATGGGTAGTTTAATTGTAATTAGGTATTTTAGTATTTTACTATATTAAAGTATTCACGGTATGGGATCGCCTTCACTATAAATAAAAATCCTCTTTGACGTCATTTCCCGTTTATTTAAGAAGCGTAATTTGACGTTTAATGGTGTTCTACAGAGAGAGGGAGGGGGAGAGAGATAAAGAGAGAGGGGGCAGGCAGAGAGAGGAGAGAGGGAAGGAGAGGGGCAGGGAGGGAGAGGAGGTGGCAGGGAGGGGAGATAAAGGGAGAGGGAGGGTTGGAGAGAGAGAGGAGAGAGAAAGGGGGAGGGAAGGGGAAAGAGAAAGGAAGGGATGGAGTAGGGAGGGAGGTAGAGGGGAGGGAAGGAAGAAGAGAGAGGGAGGAAGAGAGAGAGAGGGAGGAAGAGAGAGATAAAGAAAGAGTGGGGGCAGGGAGGGAGAGAGGGAAGGGAGGGGGCAGGGAGGGAGATAAAGGGAGAGGGAGGGGTTAAGAGAAAGGGAGAGAGAAATGGGAGGGAAGGGAAAGAGAGAAAGGAAGGGATGGAGTAGGGAGGGAGGTAGGGAGGGGGAGAAGGGAGAGAGGGAGGGAGGAAGAGAAGAGAGAGAGGGAGGGAGAGAGATAAGAAAGAGAGGGAGGGAGAGAGAGATAAAGAGAGAGGGGGCAGGGAGGGAGAGAGAGAGGAAATGAGGGAGGGAGGAGGGAGAGAGAGAGAGGAAGAGCTGGAGACAGAGGAGAGGGAGGGAGGGAGAAAGGAGAGGGAGGGAGAGGAGGCAAGGAGGGAATGGGGAGAGGGAAGGAGAGAGGGAGAGAGAGGATGGGGAGAAATAGGGAAGGGAATGAGAGATAAAGAGAGAAGGGGGCAGGGAGGGAGAGAGGGGGAGGAGGGAAGGGAGGAAGGTGGGAGAGAGGGGGGACGGGGGTGAGAGAAGGAGGGAGGGGGAGATAGGGAGAGTTAGGGAGGGAAGGAGAGGGGGTAGGGGAGAAAACAAAAGGTATGAAAACCTCATTTTTAAACCCGGGCAAAAGCAGGGTACTTGCAATTTAGTATATATATATATATATATATGTGTGTGTGTGTGTGTGTGTGTGTGTGTGCTTGCATGACAGTGAACAGATACACCATGTGTATTATTCACATTTACAGACTTTACAGACCAAACACTACCTAGTATATTCAGGATGTTACAGATCAGACAAGTACATCTTTTAGATTCATCTGATTCAGTAGAATGTCAGTCAAGTTTATATGAGATGTAGTCTTGGCAGTCAATCAACAAAAAAACAGGCGAATGTACCAGATAGAATATGTTCAATTAAGACCTCTCAAATAAAACAAAAAATGTCAAACCATTTCTTACTTGGATGGTGGTACTAAACACATGATGTATTAAAAGTAAAAAAAAAACAATATTTTCTTTTAATGCAAGCTACTATCATTCGGGAAGAGGTTATGAAAGTACTTTGTATGAATAATAATACAAATGTAGATGGGGGGGGGGGGGGAATGTGGTATAATGCAAGCATGACTTACATATATGCTGGTCCTTTCTGTTAACTACACGTATTTCAATCAAACATCCACACAGGATGTACTGAGTGGGTGGGGTCAAAGGGAGTGTAATGTCCATCTCTATGGATGCCACTGTCATTTTAATAAGGTAGATAATGAGGAAAAACAGTAATAAAAATTTGGTTATGGTTGTATCCAGATCATCCTTAGTGGTAGGCGAACTAGGCGACAGTCTGGGGGCCCCCCTTCAAGAATTAATTCCTATCAAATCCCATGCTTTAAGCAGCCCAGTGGATTATTGGAGCGGATATAATAAAGTTCACAAGCTTTAAAAAAATAAAACATTGTGAAGAAAGCACAATGCCCATGCCATCCTTGTTAGACCAATTTCAAACCTCAATGCCCATCCAACCTTATTTGACCCATTTCAAAGCACAATGCCCATCTATCCTTATTTAGCCGATTTCAAACCTCAATGCCCATCCATCCACAACAGATTTTTATTTAGTAAAAAATACTTTTAAAGCGCAGCACCATAATTAATTTATCAAAATTATAGTGAACAAAAGTAGTTAAATATAAGAAAAAAAAACTGGTTAAGTGGAAGCCTACCACATTTGACCATTCTCATAATGAGTAACTAGACTGTCCCCATTTTAAGCCAGATGTGGCTTTTTAAATTTTAGCTGCAGCCTGATAAAACCAACTAAAAAATAAACTTTATATGAAAATGGTATGTTTAGATCACCTCATTTTTTTTTTAATTTATCAGTATCAACAGCAATTTAAACAAAAAATGATAAGATGAGTATAAGTTTCTTAGACCCTTGAACTTTCTGATAACGTACAGAAAAAACAAGACACAAGCCGTCAATCTTCTAGGAGTACTTTGCAGTTATCAATCAGCGCCTCCAAAAAAAAAAAAATCAGGTTGATAGCCATGACTGATATGTGAAGATGTATAAAGAGAAGTGTTGGGTGATGAAATACAGCTTATCACTTTGATAATATGACTGTGTCATTCTGACATCACTAACTAACAAATGTTGAGTTTAAATAAATTAAGAGAACAAAAAAAGCACCTGTCTTATAACAATTTATTAAAACAAAAAATAGCTTAAACAAAAACAAATACAGTTCTTAAACAAAATTATCCCATGTTTGAATGTACCTAACGACTGTTGATCGTTCAGCAAACATAATTCTTCTATAAAAAATTATCACTTCAGTTCAAACACATAAGAATAAGCAGAGTTAAATAGAATCCGATTTGAAAAATGCTTCCTACAATACTACTACACCATACATTGACATAACATTTTTTTATTTGTTGTGTCAAAACAGCAAAATTTAAACCCACTATCTTAACAAGATACTCTTTATAGGATATACACAATGTTTATCAGGTAACCTACTGTAAAAGTTTTAAATAAAAGAATTTAAAGCATTTAATCTAAAAAGAAATAATTATAAATTTTTAAATGACTTGGGGCCAAAGCAAGGTTAGTGCAACAAAAACATATGTCAACGGCCCCCTTAGCTATTAAATGAATAAGCGAATCATGGGTCACTTTGATCAGATGTTGGGAAGGCGTATTAAATGAGGATTGATTTATTTCTATAATTATTGCATAGTTATTGGTTTGACTACATGGGCCATAAGTTATTAATAATAATTACCATTTTAATTGGGTGAGTGTTATGATGAATTTGATTAGGTACAAGAAATAAACTTTACTCTTTAGAAATTAGAGATTATATATACTTATATGGACTAGAGGGTGTCTAGCATGGTGTCTAGTCTTATAACTTATGTCTTGACTCATTGAAAACCAAACCAGGTAAAATTTAAAATATGATTGTGAACATTATAATTTAATACAAGATTATAATAATAATGGCATAATACATAGGATGGATAAGGAAAGCAATGTAGCATGACATGATGATTATTTAAATAAAAATAATAAATTGGATTAGATGAAAATTGAAAATGTTACATGTAACACGAGTGTGTCATGATCTACTAAAATTCATCTAAGTCTTAGTTTAAAGTCTAGTTTATGACAACAAAAGAATAAACGGTTTAAACGTTTTGTCTCACCCTTGCACACTTGCTAAAAGTTTTAAATTACCATTTTGCTTTTTTCTTTATGGTTAGAATTTGACTACCTTTGCTATTTAAACGGCTTACATTACTTACTAAGAGTTTTTTGCCGTGGGTAAGTGGCTGTCCTGCAGAGCTTAATAGTTATAACTTGTAATAAATAACATTTTTAATAACTTACCGAAATAATTTATGATTAGTTTATAAAGAATAGCAATCGCTTATTCACAAATCCACCATAAATTTGTTATGCAAGGTATGACTTGAATACTATGAAGGGGGAAAAAGTGACCACAGTAAAGTTGTTGATCTTTTGCAGTGCGACCTTATTTTTTCCCGTTTCTTTTTTTAACCTTGGGGGTCATGGCCATTTGAAACTAAGTTCATCTGTTTCGTGACTTTTTAATACTTTTTTCTTTGAATAAAAAGAAATATATGTATAATGATAATGATTATATATATAATGATAAAAAACAAGCA
Source organism: Bulinus truncatus (assembly GCA_021962125.1). Classification (NCBI taxonomy): domain Eukaryota; kingdom Metazoa; phylum Mollusca; class Gastropoda; family Planorbidae; genus Bulinus; species Bulinus truncatus. The sequence continues at coordinate 926,244 of JAGDYQ010000057.1, forward strand.
ATTAAGCCTGTTCCATTCTGGACACAGGACGTGTTAGCGCATTTTTGTGTTATGCATCAGTACGTATTTTAGCTTTCAGTAAATATTTGTAAATTTTGGAAATGTTTATGAATTCAATTGTGTAATTGTAAAGGATGTTTTTCGAAAATAAAATTATTGTGGCTGAAGAATAAATACTCTACTGCGCAGAACACGTGTGACGTCAATCTTGGTGAAACTACGTGCTGCAGTGTTTCGCACCAAATGAATGGGTTATTGAACGTATAAGGTGTAGAATGGGGCCATGAAAATGACATAATTATTAATATAGCTTATATAGTAAAAAAAGACGGTAAAAAACTGATGTCCAGCCCTCAGAGGTCAGATCGCAAAATGAACTTTTGCTGCACACATGGCAGGCCAAGACCTACAAAATGATATATACATCATGGGTCTAGGACTTATGGTTGTTGAGATCTAGGGTGATGACAGACAGACAGACAAAACGGGGACAAAAATGCTCTAAAAACTAGTATATTGTCAGGCCCCTGCTATTGGATACTTGTATAATATACTATAAGCTACATAATCTTAAAAACAAAAAGTGTTTAGTTAGAGTTTAGACAGTATGACTATGACTATTATGTCTATGAGTATAGACTATAGTTCTCAAATTATTATTAGACTAATACAGTAATAATATGAATATTATTACAATTTAAAACTGTCAAATTACAATGCCAAAGAGCTAATAAAGCAAAATTATAACACTAATTTGACCAAGGTAAACAAATAATTTCATGTAGACCATATAATTATTGATGCTTAAGTGGCTTAACATTTTATTAATAACATAGAATTTTAATACAGATATCCGTGGAGTGGTGCCAACAACCTGCAGAATAGTTATTCTGACTTATTCAGTAATACTATTGTAATAGTCATTATTCGATGTCTCATATTATTGCATCTATGTATTATTTTTAAAATATACTTATTAGAGCAGATTCAAACATTTAAACATTTTAAAAAAAGCTGTGGGTCTCAATTAATCTTATATATATATATATATATATATATATATATATATATATATATATATATATATATATATATATATATATATATATATATATAAACAAAGCCTTTAAAGTAATAAGCATATTATTATTTTATTTTTGTTCTCTGAAAACTTATTCAAGGTTTTTAAAAATTATTTCACAAGAAGAAAATTTTTACAGGAAGCAATAAAAAATATAAACCAACAAAATGGACGCTTTTTTGTATTTCGAATTGTCAGCTTCAAATAACTGACTATTTTCTTCAATAAGGAGCTTCCTAAACAGTTTAGCAGTGGAGTTTCTTACTGTTTGTATAAATTATTAGATTTTGCAATATATATTCACACATTCCTGTATATATAAATACAGACTAAGCACTAGTTTTATTTATTTGAATATTAATTAACTAAAACTTAAGTGAACAAGCTGTGATTGATTTAAGTTGAAAGGTTTATTTTTACCAAATTAAATACTTCAATATAACAGTTCTGATTTCAAAGTAATCTTTTTTTGTTTTATTATGATGTATTTAATCATTTGGCTTTAAATTAATCTCATGCAATTGTATTACTTATTACTATTATTAGCTTTTTAAATTACAAATGTCAGTAATGTTTTGTGAAAAAATAGGCCTTTTGCCCCAGCTTTAAAAAAAAATGTTTTGATGATCATTTTTCAACAAATATGTTGCACGTAAATTAATGCATTTCCACATGCATTGGCTGTGTTCTTATTCCACGAAATTTCTGGGAACATACTTGATAATTGTCTGTCTTTTCACATCATGAAAACTGTCATATAGGCTTTATGACAATTGTCTTTTGTTTTATGGCCTGGGATGGATTCAGACATTTATGAAACAACTAATTTTTTTTTTTTTTGAGAAAATGTTGCATATATATAAATATATATATATATTCTTTCTAAATCCATCCCAGACTAATTATCATAGCACCCAAAAATAGTGCCAGCAGAGAAAAATCTTCAGCAAAAAAAATAGTAAAACAGTAAAACAAAAATAAACATTCAAATAAAATTTACTATTAAAATTTTTTGTTTTGTTAATGATAATTTTTTTTTAATTTGTTTTTTCTTTAGGTCATTAAAAATGGCCTCAGAAGATCGTCCCCATCTAATGGAGGAAAAAACATATGCAGTGTTCACATCTGCCTCAGTTAATGCTATGGCAGAGTCAGCAAGGCTCTCACCCATTTCTCATGAAGCTGCAGTAGCCTTAGGAGAAGATGCAAGTTATCGAGTTAGGCAAGTTGTAATGGTAAGATTTTTATTTAAAGTCTAACCTTATCCCTGACATTTGTTTATATATTTCTGACATTCCATGTTAGTATCTGTAATGAACAGAGCAAGCGAAAATAGCTAAATACAATATGAATTTTATTTCCATTAGCTTATTTCATTTCTCTGCAAATAAGAAAGCATTATGGCTTATTTTATCATGCTATATATTATTTTTCATCAAGTGTGTCTGGGCAGTTTTAGTTTATGCAAATTTTGTAGATGATACTTATCCTTGAGGAGCTCTGTATTTAATAACCTCTGCTGATCTCAAACCAGTTTTTTGGTAGATTGTAGTCATCTTAAGCTGTGTCCTAGTAAATTGTAGTCTTCTCAAGCTGTGTCCTAGTAGATTGTAGTCTTCTCAAGCTGTGTCCTAGTAGATTGTAGTCTTCTCAAGCTGTGTCCAAGTCATTTGTAGTCTAGACAGATTGTTTTTTTTTCATATTGATATTATTTTTTATTCACAATTTTCGACCAAACAATCTTTGTTAGCTGTGTCCCTATAGTCCTGGTTGTTAATTATTTAATTGCAAACTTTCTAAAAATATTATAAGAAATATTATAAAAATAATTTGGACAGTGGTTATTGAACTCACTTAATGTTTAATTCATCTATATGTAACATCATTTTTTATGGCCAGTTATTTGATCAGTTTATGTGGATGGTTATATTTGGTAATACGTATAGTATAATAATCATGGTTTATGTATATTTTAATGTTTTTTTTTTCAGTTGGCGACTCAGTATATGAAACATGCCAAGAGAAGACGTCTTGGTGTTGATGACTTTAACAGAGCTGCAAAAGAGTTGAATGTTATGGTTAGTAGTTTTTTTTTTTTAATTTGCTTAAATTCGACTAAATTTAATTAGGATAAATTGGTTTGGCTTTTTTAATCCAGCCCTGTCTGATTAATAACAATATGCCAAATAATGGCTGATAAACCCTAGGCCCTGTCTGATTAATAACAATATGCCAAATAATGGCTGATAAACCCTAGGCCCTGTCTGATTAATAACAATATGCCAAATAATGGCTGATAAACCCTAGGCCCTGTCTGATTAATAACAATATGCCAAATAATGGCTGATAAACCCTAGGCCCTGTCTGATTAATAACAATATGCCAAATAATGGCTGATAAACCCTAGGCCCTGTCTGATTAATAAGAATATGCCAAATAATGGCTGATAAACCCTAGGCCCTGTCCATGGCTGTTATACAAGAGGCAGACCACTGGTAGCTTGGTTGATGGAGCTCAATGACCATTATGGAGATCTAGGGTTTGATTTTTTGCAGCTCCATTAGTTTCTTCTGTATTGTAGTCATCACGTCAGGGGTGAACAAATTTTTTTATATGTGGGCCGCAATGGGTTCTTATATTGGATAGAGCAGATGGATATGTGTTTATATGAAATAATATAAATTAAATGGAAACATTTTTTCTGTGAACGAGCAGAGGAGCCAGAGGTGAAAACATTTTTGTTATATGTGGGTCACAATGGGTTCTTATATTGGATAGAGCAGATTGAAAAGTGTTTATATGAAATAATATAAATTAAATGTAAATATCTTTTCAATGAACAGGCAAAGAGGAGCAGAGCGTTGGCCTGATCAAACAGCCTGGTGGACCATAATTAGTCAGCTGGCCATACTCTGTACATGCCTTTTGTTGTACATACACTATTCTTCTTGTCATTTTCTATATTGTCTTTGTTTTATGTAGGGAGTGAGGGGGTCACTGTCCTAGTTTGGTTCAATATGTGCTCAAAAGATGACATCATGGGATGAAATTTAGTTATTGACCAAACAAACTCTTTTAGTTTTAGCATGTATGAGCTCAATAGATTTAACAAAACTAATGGACAGGTCTTCTTATCAACACATTACAGATGGATAACATAATACCATTTAAAAAAAGATACACTAACAATATAAAATGCATTCTGGTTGACTCATGTCTCTGCATAAAGACATTAGATCACAGTATATAGAGTGTCAAGCAAAAGATGCCTCACCAAAGTCTACCTTTCTCTTCTCAGTTCATATCTGACAATGTTAGCTCTATAGTCATTCCTGAAAGTCAAACCCTGAACTTGTGATTGATAGACTAAGGCACTAACCCCATGAGATGTCTGTTAGTTTTCTATAAGTATATTTTTTTCACTATTATTGTTTATCTTGTTTCAGCCTGTTCACGGCTACGGCTCTCAAGATCCCCTTACATTCAGATACATCAAGGACAAGGACACAGAAGGTCACTGTGTTGAGGACCCTGAAGTGAATCTGGTTGACATCGCACTAGGCAGCTATGTCCCCAAGCAGATTGGATTGCCCTCAATCAAAGGTAACATATCCTTTTCACTTACAGGTGCTCCTTAACCAACTGTTTCTTAACGTTTTTTTAAAAATATCTAGGCATAGAAAATGTTTATTTAGAGAACGTTTAGATACATACTTATAAAAAAAAGGGTTACTTGATTTCAGCTCATTGGCTTGCAGTGGAAGGTGTGATCAAAATCTCCCAAGGTGGAGGCCCAAGCACTCAAGGTAATTCAGCTTCATCATTCAATATTGTCTGTAAGTTGGTTAATGTTAAAATGACTGGTTAATACATATAGCAGATATGGGTTTACATGGCAATCAATACTTTTAAATTGTATTGCTTCAGTAAAGTGGAACATCATCTCTAAAGATTTTTTTTTAATTTTCACAAAACAAGTCTAGCATAACCCAGTGTGTATTTTTTTAAATTATAAATACTAATAATTGTAATAAATTATAAATACTAATAATTGTATTAAATTATAAATACTAATAATTGTATTAAAAAGACACTTTTTTAAAGTTTTGAGATAGCTCATATTTCTCCCTATTCATGGCATGACATAACGTAGGTGAATCTGTAATTCATTATTATTTTTTCATCATTTATAGTGGGTGGTTATTTTCATCATTAAAAGCTGAAGGTTATTTTTTATGAAAAAAAAAATAAAATTATTTGGTTATGGTTTAGGATTATTTTAATGTACTTAAATGTACTTTTTGTTCCTCTTTTTAATATATAGCATAAAACCAACATTAGTTCTTAGATATTAGTTTATTTCTCTAAAAGAAAACGTTGATGGTCGCATTTTAATTTTCAATTTTGTATATATTTCAAATCTCTTTTTTTTATTGGCATTTAATATTTACATTAGCTCACCAAAGGCAATGTTTAGCACTATTTGACCTTAAGTCATTAGTTTGAAAAGCAAGCCTTATCTCTAATTGCTCCATCTACTACACAATTATTGGAAAAATAATTATATATTTTTTAGGGAAATCTGGGCGTGAGATGTCTGCAACACACTTCAAGTACTATAACTGTATGACCAAAGCTCTTCTTAGTGCCAATCCTGATGCTATTAAGGTGAAAAGCTGATCACTTTTGTGCATTTTCTTTAAGCTGTTAGAAGTGTGTGAATTAATGCTGCTTATGGAAATGTTTTATTATAGAGTTACAGTAAAGTTTTGATTTTTTTATCCCTCAAATTTAGATTTGACTTATTAATACTGTTGTTCTCTTAAATAGAAAGCACTTCAGGACCTAAAGACCAATCCAAACATTGTTCCAGTGTTGCCTTATCTGATTAACTTTGTACTTAGTGGGGTAAGGACAGACCAGTTTTTATTTACTTGTGTGTCTCTTTGAACTTCTCATAACTAATTTTGTTTCATATTGTTGATTTAAAAAATAAGTGGCTGTAGTCATCATAGATTTGTAGAATGCTGCTTAAAAAAAATAATATTCTTCCATTTGTTTTCTAAGTTGTGACTTATTTGATATTATGATGCCTTAAGTTGTAATCTTCTTCAGATGTAAGTGTTAATGTAAAGAACTCATACATAAACCACTTTTATTCTTTATATTATTATTCTGTTGTCAGATTAAAAACATGAGCCATGACATTGGACACTTGACAACTTTGTTGAATGTCGTCAGAGCTCTGCTCCACAATAAAACACTATACTTGATGCATAAACCCTATGTAAGTATTTGCATAGCAAGCATCTGTTCTAAAAAACATAATGACTAGCTAGCTAGCAGCTAACTGCAGTTCATATAGTTCATATTTTTAAAGTAACCTTGAAAATATCATGCAGTTTTTTGTTTGTTTTATTTTTCTTTTTTTTTAAAGTTTCATACATCATAAAGGTATATACATGTATACACATGTCATGAAATTGCCAAATTTTTTGTTTCCTCACCTTAAATGGTTTTCTTGAAGTGTTTTCGTAAAGGTACATAAACAAGTTGCTCCATTTATTTTATATATTTATTTTTAGAGACTTAAAGACCTCAACATTTCAGAGAATACATAAATCTAACTATATTAGGTTGCAAGAATACCCCATGTTTTAATGCGAATGAACTTGGACATAAATATTTCATACTGACATTTCTACTAAGACATAACAAGGGAAAACAAGAAATAGAAAATAATTAAACACATTGTAATCTTTTTTTTAAAGATGTAAAAGTTAACTGAAATATTAATTGAAATCAAATAATTTAGAATGTTTTGTTGATTAAAAAAATACTTGATTTTATTACTTTAGTGACCCTTGATGTTTTCTTTTGTCAGTTGTCCACTTTAGTCCAGGGTGTTGAGTTCTGTGTCCTTGAACCTCTGATTGCCTCCATTAATTCTGTCAACGATCACTGGGTGTTGAGAGACTATGCTGCCAGGCTCTTGGCTGAGATTGTGAAGTAAGTTGAAATTATTTTTTTTAAGTTTCATTTCCTCTAGAATTGGATTTTTAAGAAAACTGAGGGAATTAACAAACTAATATAAATTTTAGGAACATTAAGTGTAAAATATTTATATATCGAGACTGGTGAGTACTTTAGTACATTTCTGATAACACTTTTTAAATTCTATAAAATTATATTGATAAACTGTTATCTATAAAAATGTAATACAGTATACACACTCAACTATTAGGCCACATGTGATAGAAGTTCAGTATATAAAAATGTAATACAGTATACACACTCAACTATTAGGCCACATGTGATAGAAGTGCAGTATATAAAAATGTAATACAGTATACACACTCAACTATTAGGCCACATGTGATAGAAGTGCAGTATATAAAAATGTAATACAGTATACACACTCAACTATTAGGCCGCATGTGATAGAAGTTCAGTATATAAAAATGTAATACAGTATACACACTCATCTATTAGGCCACATGTGATAGAAGTTCAGTATATAAAAATGTAATACAGTATACACACTCAACTATTAGGCCACATGTGATAGAAGTTCAGTATATAAAAATGTAATACAGTATACACACTCAACTATTAGGCCACATGTAATAGAAGTGCAGTATATAAAAATGTAATACAGTATACACACTCAACTATTAGGCCACATGTGATAGAAGTGCAGTATATAAAAATGTAATACAGTATACACACTCAACTATTAGGCCGCATGTGATAGAAGTGCAGTATAAAAAAAGGTTTGGCCTTTAATGGCAATGATTTTCATCAGGCCAGATAATCCAGTCTTATTTATTTCATTTAGCAAATCAACATATTTATTGAGTGAAAAAAAAAAAAAGACACTAGAAACTTTACAAAATTATTAGTTCATTTTTATAAAGATTTCATTAAGCGTTGGGGGCGGAAACAATGGAATCTTCCAAGTCCTGTTGAAAGTTGTTGTCCCCCCAAGACCACCCAGCTTTAATTGGGTTAAAATGGGATGTAAAGGTGGCTGGGTGTTGTGCCAGCCACACCATCCCCTATTATGTCATGGCTACAGAAACAGAAGAAATCTATATTTCATCTGCCCAATGGTTCTCAAGGGCTAAGGGTACTTAACTTTTTTTAACATAACTCCTTTACGCATCCACGCTAAGCAAGTTTCAATAAATTAACAAAAAATCTTATCTATATTTCAACACTTTAATTTTTTAAGTCATTGTGGATTGAGGCATGGTCTCTCTTTTGGTCACTGCTAAAATATTATCTGAAGAGTGTTACAATTATGATTTCTCTGGATTTCTTAGTTTGCGTAAAAACGTGCATATAATGTATGTTCTTCATTCACAATTACAAAGCTATCAGTACGAGGTCATCACTCTTAGGTTACCACATTCACTTTTACTTGCCCATTACTTCATAAGATCTTCTATTTTTTTTTTTATGTTTGGACAAGTCCAGTTTTTTTTTACCAATGTTTTATTTTACTGAAAGTGTAATCTCAAATAGGATTCTTTGTTTAATAACTTTGCAATGTTAAAGTTGAGAAAAATGTTGGTCATTAATGTATTTTAACATTGGCTTAACAAACAATTGGATTTAAACTAAATAAATTTTCTTTTGTTTGATTATGACTTATGCTTCTTACATCAAAACCAGTTAGAACCAGTTCTAAATATATTCTTTTACATAATGTCAATAAGTTTTCATTAACCAGATCAGAATGGATTTTTTCAAATCTATTTTTAATTTTAATCTTTCTTTTTGTTTTTTGGTGGTACTTCTGGTTGGTGGTAGGTACAATTACATTTTTAGAAGTGTACAATTTCATTTTTAGAGGTGTACAATTACATTTTTAGCAGTGTACAATTACATTTCTAAAAGTGCTTTGGATCTACACAAGTGTAATGCTTGTGTGGTTGCCATTTAATTATTTTGTTCTTTTATAACAAATACTTAAAGATAAATAATTTAGTCATTTATCTTTGATTTTTTTTAGTAAAGAAGAAAATTTCTTATCTTCACAGTCGCAGGAACAGTCCCCAGAATCATCTGCGTTTTAATACCATCAAGTGTCTGAAGGAAGTTCTCAACGATACCACCAGACCTTTTTACTCGCATTATGGAGCCATCATGACCTTGATAGCATTAGGTCCCAAGGTACATTTTCTAATGTCATTGATGACAATTTACATTTTCTATTATCTTCTGCTCCTAATTTACGATGAGTAGTTTTGGAGAAAATTTGTCATGTAAGTATGTTTGAATAATAACTTTCTTTTTAGCTTTTACTACTGACTGATACAAACTCGCAACTTGACTGACTGTTAATGTTAATGTTATCAAAAGAATGCTATGCCATGAAATTTACCATTAGGTGAATGATTTTTTTTTAATCAGATGAATTTTTAAAAATATATTTCTTTGAAAAAAACCAGCTTATTGCAGAACATCATTAGCTGGTTATGACTGTATAGGGGAGGAATATTTATTTGTAAGCAGGCAATAAAAACAGTTAATATTGAATAGAATAGACAATTTAAAAAGAAGTTTGCTCTAATGTATCCTTATTTGGCAATATTTCATTTTGTTTATAATCTACCCTTTACTATTATAATTGACATTCGTGAAATAATCCAGTTACACATTTTTTTTAAATGTTTCTTTTAAACATAAAATGATAAAAAAATATTAAGACGTTACAATAGTTTGCTGACATTTCTCTCTAGGCAATCGAGGATGTGATTCTACCTCATTTACCTGTCTACTGGCCTCACCTGTGCTCTGCCATTGATGACAAAAGACAAGAGAATTCCGTCAATAAAGCTGATGCCTTTAAAGTCCATGGTGCCCTAAGAGTGAGTCCCTTGGCCATTTATTTTTCAGCTTATTAAATTTTGTTTCACCTTTCGATAAATTAGTCATTTCTAAACTAGCGCTGTGTCAGAGGCACATAAGTAATATAGTAAGTTTACAAGATAATTTTTTTTTTTTAATGTTAATGTTTCTTTCTTGATTTTTGTCATAGTTATTATTTTTAAATGCTATGAAGTGTTGTAGGCTTCAAAAGCTGACAAAGAACATATTAAAATTTATTTTTAATTTTACATGCTATTTTTCAGTCAGTTAAATCAAGAATGAACTGTCTTTTTATTTCAGGGTTGATTTAAAATGTTGGTTGATTGAACTGATTGATTTATTTATGCAGCACTCTTGTTGAAAACAATTAACACAAAAATATTTTTTCCTTAACACCATTTCAGCTGGCAGCAGAGAAAGTCATACGTAAACATGTGCGAAAGTTCCAGGATCTGGCTCTTATTAGCAAAGATAGACAGGAGGTGGCTGAAATGCTAGATCTGAACCAGGGCGTAGAGATTCCTGAGAAGAAACCAAATTGTCCGGAAGGAAAAAATGTCAAAGATTTGTATGCTGTAAGTTTGATTAATGTATCTTAATCTAGCATGTTGTTCCAAATCCAAATTTAAAGTTCTGGATCCACCAACACGAAACACTTTCGCGCGGAACCTCCTGCGCGGAAGTTTCAACTTAGCGAAACTCTTGTAGATCCACCGGGACGAAATGGTAAGCGCCGAAACAACTCACCGGAAACAACATTTTTTAATGATTACTTTGCACTTTTTCCTGCTAGTGGAAAAAAAAACGATACTTTGAAAAGCAGAAAATACTGCATCCCATGTGCCTTTTTGTTCTTATTACAAATAAATTGTCTAGCTGGAAATGGAAAACTGTGGTTTTTTTTTTAAAGTTTTTATTCGATCGGTAGCTGTTCATTTTTTTTTTGTTTTCATGATCAGCCAAACATTTATTTAATAGCATTTATGTTTTCAGACAGCGCTTCGATCGAAAGAAATTTCATTTGTAGAATACGTAGTCATTGATAGACGATGTATATTTTCCTTGCAGAAATTCATATACAAAGACTGTTGCCGGCCAAAACTTATAGTAATTCATGTTTTTCTGTCAAAATTCACTTTTTGTTGTTGTTTTTAATTAATATGCACTAATGTGAATCATTTTTTCTATTCGAATCGATGTTTCTAAGCAGCCATTTTGTTTGTTTATCATGACGGAAAATGTAGCTCTCCGGAAAAAACTCTGCAAGCAGCAAAACTGAAAACTTTCGCTGTTCCGCAGCGGAATTCCTGACCGGTGTACATGTTCTCATTAGAATATCATTGCAGCAAAACAGACGGAATTCGCAATGCCCCTTAGATACCGGAATTTCATCTTGGTGGATCCATACCTTAACCCTTTCTTGAAAGTTGTTCAAATTCTAAAGTGCTTCTGTGTCAGTTTTTTCCCATATGGCATAAAATGAATTTCTGGGTCTCCCACAAAGCTATAGATAATGGGTGATAACATAAATAGTTAATATTCCACCATTGTAACAGTTATGAATAGTAACAGTGATGGTTATGAGGATAGCTTTGGTGGATGATGGCAGAAACTTCATAGTTTACACTTGAGATGTATATAATATATATTGTAAATTCACTCAACTTAACTTCAAAATGAAAAAATACTTTTAATCAGAACACAATTATATTAGTTATCTTTTTCACTATGGTACACATTATTCAAAATCCATGATCATATCTCAAAATGCAATATATATATATATATATATATATGCAGTATAAATCATTTCATTACAATCAATCATAACACAAACATTGAGCATGCATATGAGGGATTTATCTATTAGATCTTCCAAACTATAGAGCATTCCGCCTTGTCTTCTGGTGCTGGCCACTTTCAACTTTGCCAGATTTTTTGGAAATTAATTAACAAATTTTGCCTAAATCAATAAATATGATAATTCCAATTCTAAAAATCTAAAAAAAAAAATAATACAGGATGAAGAGCTTAAAATGAAGCCAGGAAAAGCATGCTAAAATCACACAACTTGTTTTAACAAGGAAAATCTCAAAGATGGTATAAAAATAGCAACATTTGTAGGAAAAGCACTTTAAAAAAACAATACATAGAATGTTTTCAAATTAAATTTGCATTTGATGCAAAATATTATTAGGATTCCGAGTTGTTTGATTTCTAAGCCATTTTGATTCTTCCTTGAATTTAGCATTTTTAATTTGCTAGAAATTTAATTTCTACTTTGGTTTACAGGAACTGTATGACTATTTTGGTGACAGTCTGGCCAACTGTCTACCCATAGTAGAAACACATCATGTATTTAAACCGCAGAAAAAGGAACAGCTAGTAAATCTTGGGGACCACAATTCTGGCAAAAGTGGTGAAGAACTGTTGGAGAATTTGATGGAACAAATCAAACTACAGGTAGATAGATTTTTGGAATAGTTTTTTTTCTCCATTGCATTTAGAAGACAGGACTATATGTGATAGCAAGACTCTTGACAGGAATTAACCCTTTGCATAGACACATTTTCTCAGGTCCAGTCATTTAGTTATTGTTAGTTTGCTGGGGCCCTTACGGATCAGTCATGGATTAGGGATAGTGATCAGTCATGGATTAGGGATAGTGATCAGTCATGGATTAGGGATAGTGATCAGTCAGGGGTTAGGGATAGTGATCATTTAGGGGTCTATGTTCATTAAGAATCAATTTCTTTTTAGCTTTGGAATATACACTTGTATTTAAAAAAAGGAAACTGTAATCTCTAAGAATAAGTTGGTTTTTTTTACCCCTTGGGTGTAAACACGACTTCAGTCACTCTTAGGAATGGTGGTAAACACGACTTCAGTCACTCTTAGGAATGCTGCTATTGGCAAACAAAGTTGCTTTTTTTTTTTCAGAAACTCAAGATAGCAAATGATGATTTGAACTTAGGGTCGGTTGCCAAAAACCAGTTTTTTTGACAAATCTCGAAGCATTCGACAACCGGTTTTTCAGGCTGTAACTGTCAGTTTTAGCCTAGAACTTAACAATTAGCAAAAATGTTGATACATTCCACTAAATTACAGAGAAATCTACGAAACTGTGACTTCCCAGTGAATTCCCTTGTCAGTCCGCCCCTTGTACATTGTCATTGTTAGAAAGTAATTGTTCACAGGGGATTAGGGGGGTAGGGTACATACACATAGAGAGACTTATTGCATCCGTTTCCTTGACCTGGAAAAAGGGCTAAACTCAAGTCGTTTATTAATTCTACAGAACAGCCGAGGATTTTTTTAGCGCATGAATTTGACTTTGTGGGAAGTATACGACTTAGAACGGACATCCCATTGAAACAGAAAGGAGTGGGGGTGGGGGGCCGCATTACTGGACAATAGCCAGAGTAAGGCTATTTTTACAAGTTGACTAAATTTATGTTCATCATCCAACACCACCACCAACACTTCTAACCTAAACAAGACATTCACTTGGCAGGACCGTCGTATAACCGCTGTAATGACTAGTGTAACTAATACATCTCAGGGAGAGGGGATGTTAGGTTGTGAGGGGAGATAATGTATGAAGGGAGTGTTGAGGAGTGAATTTAGAGTGCAACAGTGAAGGACTGTTTTGAAATGGGCACTCATTGTGGCCCTATTGGTCCATAGATGGGGATGTGCACAGGTGTTTGTGTACGGTGTCACAGGTATAGATAACGTTAGAAACTTAAGGATGAGAGAGAGAGACAGAAAGTGAATACCGTGAGTTAAAAAAAACCAGTTCTATGTAAAGAATATAAATAAATAAGGAAATAATTATTGCTAGAGTTCTTTAAATATCCATTATTTAACTTATTTTTTTTATAAAACAGAAAACCGGTTTTTGATGATTTTTTGAGAAATTGACCTTTGACAACCGGTTTTTTTTTAAGTCGGTTTTTGTATAATCCCTACTTGAACAGCTTTCATCCATTAGTACTAAAACTAAAGGTTTAAGTGCAAAGTAGGAGGGGAAAACGTTTGTCTATTTTGGGTCTTGTTTGACTAAAAAAGACTTTATATAGTTGTCCTTGTTTTCTGTGATGGTGGGAGGGGGGGAGTTTTTGTTTCTCTGGATTTTCTTGTACATTAACTGATGCCTTACAGAGAGCAAGCTATACATCAGCCTAATATTTTTACAATGGCATGTGTTAACACATGTGACCATTTCTTCAGGCTTCTGAAGTGTTTTGACTCAATCCAAGCAACACATTACCTGTGGTGCTTCCAGGAAAAGCTGTTCCTATTAATTTGTATTGTTTTTGCCAAAAATTCTTTTAACTATTTTTAATGGACTTAGTAGTTACCCCTTAGCCCTGACGGGCCATCGGGGCAAATGAAGTGTAGAACTCATCTGTTTCTATAACCTCAGCATATGAAGGGATTTTGTGGTTACCACAACGCACAGCCGCCTTTACTTCTCCAACTTAAGGTCAGGTACCCATTTATAGCTGGGTGGACTTGTGAGACGACTTTGCACCAAATTTCACCTGGAAAAATTCCATGGGTTTCACTGAGGATCGAACCCAGGACTCTCAGGTCGACAGTCGAGTATCTACACCACTCGGCCATATTTTAACGGACTAGTACAGCTTTATTTTCTCTCCTCATTGTTTAAACTATCATGGTCATTTATTCTTTGATAATACATGTATTTGTATATAGGTACTGGTCAATACAATTTCTTAACCTTTATTCTTCATAAAAAATTTTTTTTAGAATAAAAAGATGTGATGCTGGTAATTATGTCTCTTGCTATGTTTCTGTGATTTGTTTTGTTCTTTTAACTTAGACAAAAAAAAATGTTGAAGTATTTTAGAGAAGAGTTTATTGAATACATTTTGAAGAAAAGTATTTATTAATTTTTTTTATATTTTGTTCACTGTTTTTGATGTTTATAAATTGAGATGCACAAATCTCTGATTGGCTTGCTTATTCAATCCCATAAGATCAAATCCACCACCTTTGCTTAATTACAGTAACATTTAACAAATTTAAAGGGAAATTTCATGGATTATGGAATATTCATTCAAATTCATGCTAGAAAAGAATCCAATTTCAATTTGAAAACTTTTAACCCATAATTGCCAGTTAGCTTATTAGTGCATTCCTGATTTGAAACATTTTTGTTTTATTCTTTTTAATTGTATTCATCACTAATAATTATCTTTTGTTGTTCTTTAGTTCTTCGTTCTTTTTTAAAATTTTATTTCTTTTGTTAAGATTACTAACATTTTGAGCATGATATATTGCTCAGTAGAAATGTTTTTATTTCTTGATATCATTTCATTCATTCAAACCTAATGTCGAAAAATTCTTATTCCTATTTTAAAAAAACATTGCTTTATTTTAATCTTTTCACCATTTACAGTAAATATTATTTTGGCATCAGCTTTATCCTCAGATTTTATAATATGTCTAATTTTTTGTTTAGGAAAAATTAGAGCAAGAGCGAAAAGAGAGAGAACTTCTGGAGCAGAAAGAAAGGGAGCAGCAAGAAAGAGAGCAGAAGGCACGGCGGGCATTAGAGCAAATGAAGAAAGAAGAAGAAGAGCGTAAGAAGAGATTAAAGAGGGAAGAGGAGGAACAGAAGAAAAGGCTACTGGAGCTGGAGGAAGCAGAGAGACAGAAGAGATTAAAAGCAGAGGAAGAGAAGCGAGGAAAGGAGTGGGAAGAACAAATCAAGGAACTAAACAGGAGTCGAACCAAACCTCAGGTGAGGCATTTAGTTTTTGGAATTATTAATCAGTTGGATAATTTTCTAAAACTGTTAGGAAGATGATTTTATTTGAAATGATACAGGATATTTCCTGACTGCAGTAAAAAAATGTAGTTTTTAAATTAAAGAGATATATCTTATGATGTGTAAAAGAGATTTTGGTTTGCTTTCTTTAGGATGTTGTTTATTTTAAATCACTGTCCTTGTGCAATGTATATACTTCAGTGATGGGTTAAGCGGCATGTTTACTTTTACAAAATTTATGGGGACGGTGGGCATGAAGTGTAAAGCACTCTTCTGGTGGGCATGAAGTGTAAAGCACTCTTCTGGTGGGCATGAAGTGTAAAGCACTCTTCTGGTGGGCATGAAGTGTAAAGCACTCTTCTGGTGGGCATGAAGTGTAAAGCACTCTTCTGTTGACCTGGGAGTCCCAGGTTCAGTCCTTGGTGAGAGGCCCAGGATTTTTATCAGAGAGGTTAAGTTCCCAAATCCACCCAACTTTAAGGGGTAAAGTGTCTGACACTAGTTAGGGAAGTAAAGGTTCCTGGACAGTGTGATAGCCACACAAATCTTTTAGAAATCTGTTACTACAGAACCTGATGGAATCAACGCTTCATCTGCCCTTATGTGCTTAGGGGAAAACTTTTCTTATTTTTGTATGAAGTTTTAAAATTGTGGCACTTAGCTAACACTTTCACTCTTAATCCTTTTTTTAAACAGTGGCAACAGGAAATTGAGCTTCGGCGTATGCAGCTGGAAGAAGAGATTCAATACAGCAAAATGTTGGAAGCCAAGAAAAGACAGGAGAAAAAAGAAAGGGCCAAGAAAGAAGAAGAACTGGAAAAGCAACGAAAGCAGCGGGAGGTTGAAGAGGAGCTGAAGAAAAAAGAGGAAGAGGATGAGCAAGCAGGAAGAAGCC
>JAGDYQ010000057.1:943396-972691 GCA_021962125.1 Bulinus truncatus
AAAAACCTAAACAGTGAGGCAGCTCTATAGTGGAGCCAATATTGGGCTTTAAATACATTATGGGAGGGGGAGGTGTTGGAAGTTGATTCCTGAATGAGAATTTACTTTTCTTAAATGAATGATTCATTAAGCTGATCAAACTAAATATGATGAGAAAACAAAAGTATGTCTAGTTTATGATAGTCTTTGAGATATAATGTTTTGAATAACACCTGATAGTCTTTGAGATATAATGTTTTGAATAACAACTGATAGTCTTTGAGATATAATGTTTTGAATAACACCTGATAGTCTTTGAGATATAATGTTTTGAATAACAACTGATAGTCTTTGAGATATAATGTTTTGAATAACACCTGATAGTCTTTGAGATATAATGTTTTGAATAACAACTGATAGTCTTTGAGATATAATGTTTTGAATAACACCTGATAGTCTTTGAGATATAATGTTTTGAATAACAACTGATAGTCTTTGAGATATAATGTTTTGAATAACACCTGATAGTCTTTGAGATATAATGTTTTGAATAACAACTGATAGTCTTTGAGATATAATGTTTTGAATAACAACTGATAGTCTTTGAGATGTAATGTTTTGAATAACAACTGAAAATGACAAAAAAATAGATGAATTATCAACAGTGAATAAATAAAATTGGGGCTGCAAACACAAAAGGAAGATGGCAAAGTCAGATGAGTTGCCTTACCTCTCCCTCGTTCATCTGAAATATTATGAAGAGATATTTAAAATGAGAGCGATAACCATCGTATGACAAATGGATGATAACGTATTTTTCTGACCAAACAGAGGATGGACTTGAGTTGGAACTGTGCCTTTAAAAATGAAGAATTTTCGAAATGAAGAAAATTTATTTTTTAGACATAAAACTAGGAAGTGGCTGTTGTAGTTACTATAGCATAATATATAATAATATATAATAATATAACAATATAATAATATGGCATCCAAGGGATTCTGAACTATACAAAAAAGGCTATGAAAATCTCCAGTCATTAGATTGAAGGACAAGGCAGATAAAGATAAACCAACATATTCAAAACATGATTTTAAATTAAAATCTCCACTTTAAATAAAATTATAATCAGAAATTAACATATGCGAGGAATAAAGTGGCCGCTACTCATTCAATAGACCAGATGACACACACACACAAGTATGCTAATCTAAGTCACATACCAATGGCAGAAATCATTAAACACACCACACCACCATTAAAAGAAATGGTTATGGCAGTTGAGACTAACCTATAAGTCTAGATTTATAAAAAGAGACAAAACTAGACTTGACGAAAGTACCTGTTGGAATGGGGGGCACTGTTGGCATAACTTCACTGGGCTTCAGGTTTGTCCCAAATGGCTGGAATGGTCCATTAACCATTATATTGCCCAGATAGTGCAGTAATTTTTGAGCTCGATTCTGAGTGGGTGCAAACTGGAACAGTTCCGGGTGCTCATCAATAAAATAGGTGTCCACTTTGCCATTCAAAAATGTTTCATTCTGGAGCACATTCAGCAAAAATGGAATGTTGGTCTGAAAAAAAAATAAAGTACAAGTTACAAAAATACAATGTTGCTGTCTTAACATGATTGTCTTAATACCATGCTGTGGTTAGTGATTGTCTGAATACCATGCTGTGGTTAGTGATTGTCTTAACATGCTGTGGTTAGTGATTGTCTTAACATGCTGTGGTTAGTGATTGTCTTAATAACATGCTGTGGTTAGTGATTGTCTGAATACCATGCTGTGGTTAGTGATTGTCTGAATACCATGCTGTGGTTAGTGATTGTCTTAATACCATGTGTTAGTGATTGTCTTAGTAACATGCTGTGGTTAGTGATTGTCTTAATAACATGCTGTTGTTAGTGATTCTTAGGAAAATAGAAGCAAATTCTAAAACAAATAGTTCAATTTTTTTATTGCTTATAAACTTTATGATTTGTTTGTAGAAACTAACAGAAGTCAATATTTATTCTTTCTCAAATTATTCATTTTTTGCACTGTTTTAGTCATAATTTTATTCATAATAGTTTTTGAGTAGGAAATGGTTACATGACTTTTTAGCCATAAAAGTTTTGCTAGTCTGAAAGGAAATGTTACCTATAACAGTGTTCTAAGAAGACTGATTAGATATTTTTTGTGCCATATTTTAAATTTGGGAAAACAAAATGACATTTTAGTACTGACCTTGACACCTCTTATACGAAACTCTCTCAGAGCTCGCAGCATTTTGCCACAGGCAGACGGATGATCCCTCGCATGAGCAATAACTTTCACCAAAAGAGAGTCATAGTAAGGGGAAATAACTGCTCCAGAAAATGCTGAAGCGCTGTCTAAACGAATACCCATGCCTTCGCCACTTCGGAAAACCTAATTTAATAATGGGAACACCATATCAGCATATGAAAAATTATTGCATTTTAACATATAAATATTTAATTTAATTCAAGAGGGTCTGAAATTATGAATCTAAGACAAATTACAATAACTTTTAACTCAAACTGATTACTTCAATTCTTCCAGTGTCAGGCTGAAAGTTACGAGACGGGTCTTCTGTAGTCATACGACATTGTATGGCACATCCACCAAGGTGAATTCTATCCTGTGTGAGGTTTAGATCAGGCAGTGTGTGACCTTCAGCTATCCTAATCTGAGACTGGACAAGGTCAACACTTTAGGGAAGAAAATAAAAAGTCTGATTAATAAAAAAAAGTTTATTATAAAGCCTAAATATATGGATTCTTAATATTCAAATATAGCCAACGTATATCATTTTAAATAATCGAATATCACAACATACAATAAAAAATACTAATTTTACTTCTATCAAAACATTCTGAAAGATGTTACCATGTTAATAATGCAAATGTTTTTTTGTTGGTTTTTATTTTGCATTGACAGTATAAATACATGTAGGCAAAATTTTAAAATACATCCATCAGACCTTGTCATTATACACAAAGGAAAGACTATGAAGAAAACATTTCAGGAAATAACACGACACATGATCCGGTCTTCGGAAAACTGACCAAAATGTAGCATAAATCACTTTTCATTTATTAATGTTTATAAGTTCTCTAATTCTTTAAAATGAAGATGACAGCTGTGATATCAAAACTAAAAAAAAACACAATTTGAACATAAAAAGACAAACCAGCATACCCTGTAACTTGCTCAGTTACTGTGTGCTCAACTTGAAGTCTGGCATTCACCTCAATGAAGAACGGCTCTCCACTTTTGTCTAAGAGAAATTCTGTGGTTCCAGCATTTTCATATCCAACAAACTTTGCAAGCTTCACTGCATCACTGGTCATCTTGTCACGCAGTTTCAGGTCCAGGTCAGGGGCTGGGGCAATCTCTACAACTTTCTGGTGTCGTCTCTGGACTGAACAGTCTCTTTCATACAAGTGAACTACATTGCCCACTTTGTCTCCTAGAAATAGTTTTTTTTATCATGTACAGATATATTCAAGTTAGGATCACGTGATGTGCTAAATCTATATATATTCAAGTTAGGATCACGTGATGTGCTAAATCTATATATATTCAAGTTAGGATCACGTGATGTGCTAAATCTATATATATTCAAGTTAGGATCACGTGATGTGCTAAATCTACTTTACAATTAACAAGAAAAAAAAAAAGATCACAGAAGAATACAAAACAATAAATTTTCTCCTTTTAAATGATGAACTTGAGTTGAAAAATGTTTCAGATCAAGGATGTTTTTTTTCTACTCAACCTCAGCTACCACCGATTCTCTACCTCAGCTACCACCGATTCTCTACCTCAGCTACCACCGATTCTCTACCTCAGCTACCACCGATTCTCTACCTCAGCTACCACCGATTCTCTACCTCAGCTACCACCGATTCTCTACCTCAGCTACCACCGATTCTCTACCTCAGCTACCACCGATTCTCTACCTCAGCAGCTACCACTGATTCAGTTATCAAATATGTCAACTTTAACTCACCCAAAATCTGAACCTCAATATGACGGGGTCTCTCTATGAACTTCTCTATGAACAGAGCTCCGTTACCAAAAGCAGCCAAGGCTTCAGAGTAGGCTCTGTTAAAATTTTCCTGGACTTCCTGTCAAAAGGAAAAGTTGTGCTATTTTTAGTCCATCAGCATCTAACTAGCAGTGAACAAACATTAAAAACAAACAAACAAAAAACACTGATACATACAGGCTTTGTCATATATTGGCCATAAAGTACATGTATAATTATGTATTTTATAGGTCATATATTGGCCATAAAGTACATGTATATTTATGTATTTTATAGGTCATATATTGGCCATAAAGTACATGTATATTTATGTATTTTATAGGTCATATATTGGCCATAAAGTAGATGTATATTTATGTATTTTATAGGTCATATATTGGCCATAAAGTAGATGTATATTTGGATCTTTATTTAGGTCAGAGAAATCCAAGCCCTAGCAATAACAGCATAAAATATAAAACTACTTACATCCAGACTTTTTACCACTCGCATTCCTCGACCACCACCACCATAGGCAGCCTTGAAAATAATGGGCAAGCCGTGCTCTTTTGAAAATGCAAAAGCTTCTTCTGCACTGGTCACTGGTCCAGGAGTGCCTGGCACAACACGGACACCTACAGTCAAAATGTGAAGATTTTGTCAATGAAATAACACAATGAAAGTCAAAGAATTATAAAATGCTGATGGCAGAATTTTATTCCAAAAAAAGTCAATTAAAAAGAGAAAAGTATCCTAATTCTGCAGCAAATTATGTCAGTTTAATAACAGAAACTAAAGACCCGTTCCACACTGACGTCCAATTATTGCACAACTCTGGAATGAAATAGAAAAAACTACAACAATAGAAATATTGTATGCACACATTTACAAATTTTCTTCCTTGTTTTGCAAAGCCTAAAGGTTTTGACAAATTCTTTTCAGTAGAGATTATTATGGCTAATTTAATATTTCAAACAAAAAATGTCCATAGCCAGGATAGTGCAGTCGACATGAATACCATTATGCAACTGCTACAAATTAAACACTAAAAATATCCAAGATGTTTTCGCTGTACATAAGTGAAACTTAAAATTAAAGGTAGCTAACCAATCGCAATTTATCAAAAGTAAACATGACCAGTCATAAATTATTTGATCCAAAGAAGGTATTTATTTACCAATCATTAGATATTTTATCAAAAGTAAACATGACCAGTCATAAAATATATGATCCAAAGAATTTACTTACCAGTCATAAATGATTTTACCCAAAGAAAACACAACCTTAAAGAATACACCATTGAACCCACAGTGTGGTTTAAGCCAGAATGGCTTATACACTTCTAAAATTCTCCTTAAAAAAAAAAATTATGTTTCTGCAATGCACTGACCTGCATCTATTGCAGACTTCCTGGCTTCCACCTTGTCCCCCATCCTATGCACCACTTCAGGTGAGGGGCCGATGAATCTAATTCCAGCATCCACACAGGCCTTAGCAAAGTCGGCTCTCTCTGACAGAAAACCATAGCCAGGGTGGATGGCATCAACATGGTTTTCCTGCATTGATGCAACAATCGTACTTATATATTTTGGTAGTTCAATCTAACAACTGAAGCTTTATGTATACTTCTTACATGCTATCTAATTATAGCAATACTTAAATAAAAGTTAATTACAGCATTGCTTACATTCAAGCTGATAACAGCAATGTTTTCAAACTAATAACATCAATACTTACATTCAAACTATTGACATCAATAATTAATTACAATCAAACTACGTACATCAATACTTACATTCAAACTAATTACAACAATACTTACATTCAAGCTATGTACATCAATACTTATATTCAAATATTATTACACCAATCCTTACCTTCAAACTAATTACATCAATACTTACAAACAAACTAACATATTGTCGGACACTCACCTGAGCAATTTGAATAATCTCGTTGATATTAAGATATGCTGCCACAGGGGCCAGGCCTTTCCCTATCAGATAAGATTCGTCAGATTTCTGTCTGTGCATCTGATTGATGTCCTGCTCAGAGTAAATAGCAACTGTTCGAATACCCATCTCGGTACAGGCTCTAAAAACACGAATGGCTATTTCACCTGAAGGAAACAAAAAGATAAATACAGGTACTATTGATGATAATCTGAATGTAAAATACAATCAAGTGCAGGTGGAGGAGGGGCCAATGCACCCGGACAAGTGGTTAAATACAGGTACTATTGATGATAATCTGAATGTAAAATACAATCAAGTGCAGGTGGAGGAGGGGCCAATGCACCCGGACAAGTGGTTAAATACAGGTACTATTGATGATAATCTGAATGTAAAATACAATCAAGTGCAGGTGGAGGAGGGGCCAATGCACCCGGACAAGTGGTTAAATACAGGTACTATTGATGATAATCTGAATGTAAAATACAATCAAGTGCAGGTGGAGGAGGGGCCAATGCACCCGGACAAGTGGTTAAATACAGGTACTATTGATGATAATCTGAATGTAAAATACAATCAAGTGCATGTGGAGGAGGGGCCAATGCACCCGGACAAGTGGCTAAATACAGGTACTATTGATGATAATCTGAATGTAAAATACAATCAAGTGCAGGTGGAGGAGGGGCCAATGCACCCTGACATGTGTTTAGTAGCCACTTAAAAAATATATATGAATGTAGAATGTATGTAAGAAGTTTTTAAATACTGAATATTTTTGGTCAGTTTATCATTATCTTTAAATACAAGAATACATTTCTGAACAAGTAAGACAATGGGTAAATTATTTGGTTATAAACACAGTGGGAATATCGTAATTTGAAATAACCCACCTCTGTTGGCCACCATGAGTTTCTTTATTGGTTTGATTTCAGGCTTAGCTTGGCTGGAATTTAGACGAATGTCCGGCAAAGTCTTTAATAGACTGCCGCCCTGAAGAGAGGTTGCTGTGGTGGCCCGAGCCATGGATGATGAGGCCACATGGTGAAGGACACCCGCTCGTGCCTTTAACCGTAACATACCTTTACTTTTTCAGTCTGGCGGCTCTATGGGATTCAATGATGAACAGAAAAAGTTTATCTGACAGTCTGCGAATTATAATAACAATAAATCAGCATGTAAAATTTGGAATAAATAAAACAAACAAGCTTCAAGTGTAGTTTAGCTATGACAAAGTGAGCCGCACCCTCACCCCACCCCCCACACACACACAACTCCATAGAATAATAATTTCTTAATCCTGTAATAATTTTTTTATGTAGTGATCTCTACATATTCACTATCTAAAGAGGCACAGCATCTTTCAGGAAATGACTAGCAAGATGACTTCAACAGAACCATGGCATAATGCTTGACATAGAACCCTAATAGAAATGGTTTAACTATCACAATCTTAGACCTTTTAACTAAACAAGGCAAGGTCCATTTTGTTCTGTTTGTATTATACAAAGGCAAGTAAAAAAGAAAGGGGGAATTTGATATAAAGATTAAAAACAGAATTCTGTTGTATATTTTGAGTTTGTTGCCTTTTTTAAATTCTGAGTGCATTCATTGTTCAAATAAATGTGAAACACCAAAGTCCTCACCCTGTCCACCAAGGAGAAAGACATGTGAGTGACAATATATATGTCTTTCCACAACACAGCAAACACATAAAGTTAACACCACAAGTCAATAATAAAGTTGCCGCAACTGCAAACACTAACACTTTGCCTTTGAGGCTTTTTTTTACTGAGATAACGGGGACATTTTTTTGTTGAGCATTGAGAGGAAAACAACAGCTGTTGGTGATCTGCTGTGACCGAACTTTGGCCTACATTGTGTGACCAAAGATGACAAAAAAATTAAATACAAGAATGGACTAATGGTAAGACATTGTTTTAATGTTTATAAAGATACATCACATGTAAAAAGTAATTATGTTTTATAATCACATTAATCAAAAACATGTGAGTTCTGAAAACTGGAATCTTTCAAATTTAATTGGCAAACGTGAGAGCAGTATTTGGGTAAAAAATGTATTTCACTGTGAGAACAAAATGCAAATAACTACAACTGCATAAAGTGTAATGGGGTTGTGGGTAATTGGCAGACACAAAGTGTAATGGGGATGTGGGTAATTGGCAGACACAAAATGTAATGGGGATGTGGGTAATTGTCAGTCACAAAGTGTAATGGGGATGTGGGTAATTGGCAGTCACAAAATGTAATGGGGATGTGTGTAATTGGCAGACACAAAGTGTAATGGGGATGTGGGTAATTGGCAGACACAAAGTGTAATGGGGATGTGGGTAATTGGCAGTCACAAAATGTAATGGGGATGTGGGTGATTGGCAGACACAAAGTGTAATGGGGATGTGGGTAATTGGCAGACACAAAGTGTAATGGGGATGTGGGTAATTGGCAGACACAAAGTGTAATGGGGATGTGTGTAATTGGCAGACACAAAGTGTAATGGGGATGTGGGTAATTGGCAGACACAAAGTGTAATGGGGATGTGGGTAATTGGCAGACACAAAGTGTAATGGGAATGTGTGTAATTGGCAGACACAAAGTGTAATGGGGATGTGGGTAATTGGCAGACACAAAGTGTAATGGGGATGTGGGTAATTGGCAGACACAAAGTGTAATGGGGATGTGGGTAATTGGTGACACACAAAAAGTGTGTAATGGGGGATGTGGGTAATTGGCAGACACAAAGTGTAATGGGGATGTGTGTAATTGGCAGACACAAAGTGTAATGGGGATGTGGGTAATTGGCAGTCACAAAATGTAATGGAGACGGAATTGGTGGATTGGATGAGGGTAATGACAGTCGAAAGGGTCAAGATGTTTAAATCCTTTAACTGATTAATGAAAGTGCATGTAGCTTGAAACAATACACAAGTGTTTGTTGTGTGGTGTATGGGTGACAATACACAAGTGTTTGTTGTGTGGTGTATGGGTGTCAATACACAAGTGTTTGTTGTGTGGTGTATGGGTGTCAATACACAATTTGTTGGTTTGTTGTGTGGTGTATGGGGGTGTCAATACACAAGTGTTTGTTGTGTGGTGTATGGGTGTCAATACACAAGTGTTTGTTGTGTGGTGTATGGGTGACAATACACAAGTGTTTGTTGTGTGGTGTATGGGTGTCAAAACCGAATATAGTTTTCGCTAATCAAATCTTTGTGTATCACAATTCCAAAGAGATGGTAAAAAAAATCTCCAAATGTTAACAAAGTGTGGAGTCCCTGTGGGAATTAGATGAAATCTGTTAGATCTTATAAACCAGGTCCTTCTTTCACCCCCACCTTAACCGATAGTGCGATGGCCAAGGAGACACCACGTAAAAAAAAATCCATTGGTCGGAGATAGAACCAGGGACCCTCAGGTCGACAGTCGACACGACCATCCGTCCCCATATATGTTATCAGCCATCAGATCGAACTGGTAAACAATGTTATCAGCCATCAGATCGAACTGGTAAACAATGTTATCAGCCATTCCCAATCCATTGATGCAATCTACAAGTCGGGTATGAGTTCGATGATTAGCGCAGTTGAAAAAAACAAATAAATGTACACGTTATCTTCTCCGGTGGCAACGAACTATGTAAGGTACGCGCCCTTGAACTCTGTAATTGTTGGTGTAGGGTGAAGGTCTCTAATCTTTCCACTGTATTAAAAATTAATTGAACCAAAAAATTCCCAAAACCATAGTTTGAAATATGACACTAAAACATAACTGAAATGTTAGAACAAAAAATGCGGAGGCAGTTTTTTCTTTTCTCGGCGAGTTTTGGTTTAACAGCTATAAATAGCAACAGGTAAAGAGATCACGTGACGATGACCTTAAAATGAATTGTTTACATTTATAATCAAAATGAAGGAAATAAAGTGCTAGTGGAAGATCCTGGGTGAGAAATAGAAATCGAAACGCGGTCACATTGCGAGGCTCTGTCTGGGTGAAAAATAGAAATCGAAACGAGGTCACATTGCGAGGCTCTGTCTGGGTGAGTACATATGAAAGGTACGACGGTACCTAATTAGTGAATATTGTTTTGTCATCGAAACAAGTAGGCAAAAATTTCAAAGAAATCGAGTGATGGGAAGTGGGTTAAAAGTTGATTCCATAATTCCATCCTGAAACCAACAGAACGTCCTAAGAAAAAAGCGTGTTAGAACTGAGGTACAAAGAGTCAGCTCAATTGGCCAATAAAAACGTCACGTTAATATCATAAGGAGTTGCGTTAGTTATTTTCAATATGTTTGTTATTTACTATTTTAATGTTTAGAGTGTTTGTTGTTGTTCAATGTACCTGATGCACTGGGCCAGTGACTGGCTTCGGCGCATAACACGACTTTGACCTTCAGGGCATTGAGTCCAATAAAATAATACAATTACGTGTATTGTGCTCAAATGACATTTCTATGTTACAAACAACTAACCCAACAAAAACACTGTACCCACCAGCAGAGAAGTATGAAATGAGCACACGGTTAAGTGTAAGCTAGAAACAATTGTCAGCCGGATATATCACACACACGACCATAGCTAGACTAGTCTCAGACTGGAATGTTTTGAATCCAAGGCAACATGAAATGTAGGAAGACGGTGTGTGTATGTGCGAGCCCCGCGGATTTCCCGTGCGAAATGAGATGCGCACAAGACAATGTTCCACACATATTCACTGTGGTTCCACGGCCGCCGTCTGATAGACAAACAGTGCCACCACCCAGTTATCACCACTACATATTCTGTAGTTCCACGGCCGTCTGATAGATAAACGAGTGCCACCACCCAGGTATGACACTACATATTCTGTGGTTCCCGGCCGTCTGATAGACAAACAGTGTTCCACCACCCAGGTATCACACTACATATTCTGTAGTTCCACGGCCGTCTGATAGACAAACAGTGCCACCACCCAGGTATCACACTACATATTCTGTAGTTCCACGGCCGTCTGATAGAGTCAGACAAACAGTACCACCACCCAGGTATCACACTACATATTCTGTAGTTCCACGGCCGTCTGATAGACAAACAGTGCCACCACCCAGGTATCACACTACATATTCTGTGGTTCCACAGCCGTCTGATAGACAAACAGTGCCACCACCCAGGTATCACACTACATATTCTGTGGTTCCACGGCCGCCGTCTGATAGACAAACAGTGCCACCACCCAGGTATCACACTACATATTCTGTGGTTCCACAGCCGTCTGATAGACCAAACAGTGCCACCACCCAGGTATCACACTACATATTCTGTAGTTCCACGGCCGTCTGATAGACAAACAGTGCCACCACCCAGGTATCACACTACATATTCTGTGGTTCCACGGCCGTCTGATAGACAAACAGTGCCACCACCCAGGTATCACACTACATATTCTGTGGTTCCACGGCCGTCTGATAGACAAACAGTGCCACCACCCAGGTATCACACTACATATTCTGTAGTTCCACGGCCGTCTGATAGAGTCACAACAGTACCACCACCCAGGTATCACACTACATATTCTGTAGTTCCACGGCCGTCTGATAGACAACAATTTTACCACCCAGGTATCCTACTACATATTCTGTAGTTCCACGGCCGTCTGATAGACAATAGTACCACCACAGGTATGCCAGCACTACAAATTCTGTGGTTCCACGGCCATCTGATAGATAAACAGTGCCACCACCCAGGTATCACACTACATATTCTGTAGTTCCACGGCCGTCTGATAGACAAACAGTGCCACCACCCAGGTACTCACACCCCCCCCACATATTCTGTAGTTCCCCGGCCATCTGATACCCCCAATAAACAGTGCCACCACCCAGGTATCACTACATATTATGTGGTTCCACGGCAGTCTGATAGACAAATAATGGCCCCCCAGGTGTCCCACTACATATTCCCATCAAATCTAATGCTATGGGGCCCAGACAGATACTTTTGCCTAGAGCCCCAAATTCTTTAAAAAAGGATTCTGCATGGGGCCGCTGAAAAATTAAGAATGGGTCCTTCTCTGTTGAACCAGCGACCACCATTATGTCAGATTATAGGGGGCCCTTTTATAGACCACAATAGATACGGTGGGGGGCGCCGTTAGGGCTCTAACAAATATTGCGACCAAATGGACTTGACCTGATTACACTCGTTACTTCCTGTGACCCAGATACATTTTAAAAAGGAAGGAGCTCGTCTCACACATGAAACCAACCCAGACCCATGTTGATTTCATCATTCATAACGTAGCGTGGACTGATCTTGTGACGTCACTAAATGTACTCAATAATATTAACACTCATTACACGTTGTACTAAACGATACATCAGGAAATGAAAAAAGAAAAAAAAATTGCTGTAGAAAAAAATCAGTTTATAAAATATCAGAGTTCCAACAGAAATTTTGAAATATTTTATTTTATGATTTTTTAGATATTAGTGCACCTTAATTTTTTAGGGTATATTTATTATTTTATAGGTTATATGCAGAAAGTACAATATATTTTTATTTTATGGATTTTTTTTTAGATATTAGTGCACCATCTAATTTTTAGGGTATATTTATGTATTTTATAGGTCATATATTGGCCAGAAAGTACATATATATTTATGTATTTAACCAAGTTAAATATGTCGACTGTGACACCGAGCCCAAGTAGCACTATTTTCTGTACAACTATACACACAGTTGTAATGTTTCTAGTTCATACTTAAAGTGATGAAAGAAAAAGGTTCATACATTGGACACACACGAACACAGCAGTAACTGCTTGAACAAGAACACAGCAGTATCTACTTGCACGTGAGCACAACAACTTCTGCTTGCACACGAACACAGCAGTCACTACTTGAACAAAAACACAGCAGTAACTACTTGCACACGAACACAGCAGTAACTACTTGCACACAAACACAGCAGTAACTACTTGCACACAAACACACCAGTATCTACTTGCACACAAACACACCAGTAACTGCTTCCATTCATCTGAGACAGTTCCAGGTCATATATCAACAACAAAGTTTAACCCCGACATTTAAAACTAAGGTCAACGCAGGCGTCTGGTGTTACCAACCAATCAGAACACAGGCGGCACTTTAGACCCGGGGTTCTCAACCCACGGTACGTGTACCCCACGGGGAAGGTCATTCAGGTCAACGCAGCGACGTTTGAAACAACCAAGAGTTTGAAGAAGGTCTGCGGTTTGCGAAAGTCGATTAGTGACAAACCAAACATTGCAATCAGTGTGACAGACAAACGCCTGTCTGGTTAAAGTCGACTAATAAAACATATAACATTGCAATCAGTGTGACAGACAAACGCCTGTCTGGTTAAAGTCGACTAATAAAACATCCAACATTGCAATCAGTGTGACAGACAAACGCCTGTCTGGTTAAAGTCGACTAATAAAACATTCAACATTGCAATCAGTGTGACAGACAAACGCCTGTCTGGTTAAAGTCGACTAATAAAACATCCAACATTGCAATCAGTGTGACAGACAAACGCCTGTCTGGTTAAAGTCGACTAATAAAACATCCAACATTGCAATATGTGTGACAGACAAACGCCTGTCTGGCTTAAGTCGGTGATGACAAACTCAATTTTTTTTACTTAGTTCCACTTTACTTGTAACTGAAAAAAAAATTTTGGTAACTTCTACTTTTATTTATGAACTTTTAAGTAAACATGGCTGGACTTATCCACATGGTGTGTGGAAGCACTACAGACACAACACGTGACCCTGTGTTGTTGATGCACGTGACCAATGCCGTCTAAACCATTTGAAATGATCACAACAGGTATGAGAAAAAAATGTAATCGACAAATGGGGGTTGGGGGGGGGGGGGGCTAATTCAGAAATTTCCCCATGCCCCAGCACCACCCACCATGATCCGGCACAGAGTATGTCCACCACGGGGTCATTGGCGAGGCTGTGATTGTGCCCGTGACCCACGCTGAGCCGACCGAGGCGTACATTGTCAACTTATATCAATCATAGTCAACGGTTAATCCAAACGTACACAATTTAAAAGTTCAATTCCAGCTCTGAAGTCTCACGCAACGCCAGAAAGAAATGCAACCAAATACAGTAGCCATAGACGTAGCGGCAAATAGACCAAATACAGTAGCCATAGACGTAGCGGCAAATAGACCAAATACAGTAGCCATAGACGTAGTGGCAAATAGACCAAATACAGTAGTCATAGACGTAGCGGCAAATAGACCAAATACAGTAGCCATAGACGTAGCGGCAAATAGACCAAATACAGTAGCCATAGACGTAGTGGCAAATAGACCAAATACAGTAGCCATAGAAGTAGTGGCAAATAGGGTTAGGGTACTGTTCTATCTAGCATTCTGAACAAAACTAGAGAAAATGTAAAAAAAAAAAACATTAAAAAGTGTGCAACATATAATGTAACATTAGGAAATATACTTACAAGTACAACAAGAACCATACTGCGCCAGATGATTTAACACTTCGGTTCCAGCTTAGTACACCCTCATAAAAAAATAAGTGTACATCAAACAACCTAGAATTTATAGCAGAAGTTGTTTGAAAAATCTGGCCCAACGTACGTAGATATCAAAAGTAGACAATACAATCAGGCATATTATCAACACAATAAATCATCATCGGTGGACGAGTTTCACCACCTGGCCAATGTTTCTTGGTCTCAGATTTCGTTATCCTGCTATATCCAAGCAGAAATAATTACAACCTACCACTCAATATATTTCATAACATTTGATCCGAGTGACACTTTTAGATCAGTCTCTCTTTTACTGGTGGTTCTCTTTTGGTTTCGGCAAAGATTCATGACGTACCGCAAGGGAGATCAATGTGCATGTGTCGCGACAAAGTGTGGGCCACGAACTAATCTGATATGGGGGGGGGGGGAGGTTTACAAAACATTTCATAGTTCCTTAAACTAAGTACTACTAAGTGCATAACTTCAATGTTCAGTCGTCGCATATCAAGAAGCACCCTACAGCACTGAAATAAGTTAAACCTCGGTTTACGAGCTTAATTCCTTCCAGAAATGTACTGTCAACTAATAAACAAAGATAATAAAATATACATGAAAATAATTATATATTTAAGTAATAGAGTTGAACAATTCGCCGTTAAATGTGGAGTTGCTGCTATCTGTTCACCATCTGTTCTATTTTTACTGAGTGAATGAAACATATCTACCAGAGATGAGCGGACAGCGGACTCGTCCGCTTGCGGACGCAGATCCGCGGACTGACAGCGGACGCTTCGTATGGTTAAGTTGCGGACTCGCGGACTGACGCGGATCTTCTTTAGCGTTACCATAAAAAAATTTCAAGTCATTTAAACAGCTAAATTTCAGCAATGCGGACGCGCGGACTGACTGCGGACCAATGTTGTAAGATTCTGCGGACGCGGATCATTGATAGAAATCCATGGACGGACGCGGACACTAAATTTCAAGATCCGCACACCTCTGGTCTCTACCCTAATGTTTTGTGTTTACGGTTAACATCTCTCATTTAATATGAATTGATGGATTTCTCACTGTTTTTGTCTCCCCAGAGGTTGCTGTCCAAGTGCAGTTAATACACAGTTACGACATTTTAGCTAACAATAAACTCTCACACAACTAAACAGGTGATGTAAGCTGAGACCCGGCATGGGAAGAAGAACCATTCAGAGGCGATCACATGAAGCACGACAGAATAAGACGCATACACCGTAAGACATCACTTGTATAACACGTTGGGCTGAAAACCTCTGCCATTCGGTAACAAAGTTTTATATTTCAAAAAAGTCATGTTTAGTCCCATGAATGTGCATAATGAGCAAGAGACACACTCTCGCAGTCCACCACACAACATCAGCAAATTATTTTTAGGTCGAAAGTAGGTCAAGCGTACCTGCGTACCTCAAGCTAGACCAGGTTATTGTCCTAGATTACTTCCACAACATGTTTGTATCGCAATGGTGAATGTTGGTAGTGATACAGCAGAATAGAACTTTCTTTACAATATCAACGTGATACGGTGTTGGTAGTGATACAGCAGAATAGAACTTTCTTTACAATATCAACGTGATACTGTGTTGGTAGTGATACAGCAGAATAGAACTTTCTTTACAATATCAACGTGATACTGTGTTGGTAGTGATACAGCAGAATAGAACTTTCTTTACAATATCAACGTGATACTGTGTCGGTAGTGATACAGCAGAATAGAACTTTCTTTACAATATCAACGTGATACTGTGTCGGTAGTGATACAGCAGAATAGAACTTTCTTTACAATATCAACACGATATACAACACCGATATAATACGAAAGATTCAAAAACATTTTGTAGTGAATTCAGATTGGGTGAAGGGAGGGTTTGATCACAGACTATAGTTGTGTTCTGTAAACTGTGACTTTGCTAACTCAAACTGATCACAGACTATAGTTGTGTTCTGTAAACTGTGACTTTGCTAACTCAAACTGATCACAGACTATAGTTGTGTTCTGTAAACTGTGACTTTGCTAACTCAAACAGAACAACAACCATTTCACTGTGGGCAAATGAGGCAGGTGTAATAATTAAGCCTTTGTTTACTTAATTTAGCTAACGTCAGCAAACATTTGGAACAGCACGTAAAGATCGCCAGACTATTGCGCGATTTGGCGAAAGGGACTATAGGCTTTGTGTTTATTTTCAACCACGTAAGGTCAAAATTTAACGCATCAATAAATTCTACTCCTATTTTTCAATATTTGAAACGGACTAAGTTTTGTTTCAATTTTCTGCTATACAATGATCAACTGCTATGCATAAGTAGATTCAACTCTATGTCACTTATCGAAAAAGAGAGATAAGGAGAGAGAGAGAGAGAGAGAGAGAGAGAGAGAGAGAGAGAGAGAGAGAGAGAGAGAGAGAGAGAGAGAGAGAGAGAGAGAATGTGAATATAAGGGAGCATATGGGAATATGTAGGAGCTTATGTGAATATGTGGGAGCATATGAGAATATGTCGGAGTTTATGGGAATATGTAGGAGCTTATGGGGATATATAGGAGCTTATGGGGATATATAGGAGCTTATGGGGATATAATAAACTTATGGGAATATTTAGGAGCTTATGGGAATATGTTGGAACTTATGTGAATATTTGGGAGCTTATGGGAATATGTAGGAGCTCATGGAAATATGTAGGAGCTCATGGGAATATGTAGGAGCTTATGGGAATATGTAGGAGCTTATGGGAATATGTAGGAGCTTATGGGAATATGTAGGACTTATGGGAATATGTAGGAGCTTATGGGAATATTAGGAGCTTATGGGAATATGTAGGAGCTTATGGGAATATGTAGGAGCTTATGGGAATATGTAGGAGCTTATGGGATTATGTGGGAGCATATGGGAATATGTCGGAGCTTATGGGAATATGTAGGAGCTTATGGGAATATGCGGCAGCTTATGGGAATATGTAGGAGTTTATGGGAATATGTAGGAGCTTATGGGAATATTAGGTAATTATGGGAATATGTAGGAGCTTATGGGAATATGTCGGAGCTTATGGGAATATGTCGGAGCTTATGGGAATATGTCGGAGCTTATGGGAATATGTCGGAGCTTATGGGAATATGTCGGAGCTTATGGGAACGTGTGTTGGGGTGAGACTAGGACAGAGACAACTTTAATAGAAGGAAAACTGAAGAATTTTTTTTTTAAGTTGACATTGCAACAAACAAAAATAGAAGACTTCTGAGTGCAGGCTACTTCCTACGTGAATGGATGGTGAAAACCATGGACTCACACACACCCCCGACCATACTCATCAGGTCATGGTAACCAGCTGATTCACATGTTGTCACGAGGCGTCACGTGCATCAAATAATGAAAGAAGACTGCGGTATCAACATACGATATTACACAGCAGACAATGACGGGTAAACGGTTTTAAAAAAATTGGGGAAAGGGGATATTTTTAATTTAAAAACAATAAGAGCGAGCAGTTAAGTAGGTGTGTATTTTAGTCATACTGTTAAACCAATGAAAGCGAGAAGTTAAGTAGATGTGTATTTTAGTCATACTGTTAAACCAATGAAAGCGAGAAGTTAAGTAGATGTGTATTTTAGTCATACTGTTAAACCAATGAAAGCGAGAAGTTAAGTAGATGTGTATTTTAGTCATATTGTTAAACCAATGAAAGCGAGAAGTTAAGTAGATGTGTATTTTAGTCATACTGTTAAACCAATGAAAGCGAGAAGTTAAGTAGATGTGTATTTTAGTCATACTGTTAAACCAATGAAAGGAGAAGTTAAGTAGATGTGTATTTTAGTCATACTGTTAAACCAATGAAAGCGAGAAGTTAAGTAGATGTGTATTTTAGTCATACTGTTAAACCAATGAAAAAGAGAAGTTAAGTAGATGTGTATTTTAGTCATACTGTTAAACCAATGAAATCGAGAAGTTAAGTAGATTTGTATTTTAGTCATACTGTTAAACCAATGAAATCGAGAAGTTAAGTAGATTTGTATTTTAGTCTTACTGTTAAACAAATGAAATCGAGAAGTTAAGTAGATTTGTATTTTAGTCATATTGTTAAACCAATGAAAGCGAGAAGTTAAGTAGGTGTGTATTTTAGTCATATTGTTAAACCAATGAAAGCGAGAAGTTAAGTAGATGTGTATTTTAGTCATACTGTTAAACCAATGAAAGCGAGAAGTTAAGTAGATGTGTATTTTAGTCATATTGTTAAACCAATGAAAGCGAGAAGTTAAGTATATGTGTATTTTAGTCATACTGTTAAACCAATGAAAGCGAGAAGTTAAGTAGATGTGTATTTTAGTCATATTGTTAAACCAATGAAAGGAGAAGTTAAGTAGATGTGTATTTTAGTCATACTGTTAAACCAATGAAAGGAGAAGTTAAGTAGATGTGTATTTTAGTCATACTGTTAAACCAATGAAAGCGAGAAGTTAAGTAGATGTGTATTTTAGTCATACTGTTAAACCAATGAAAAAGAGAAGTTAAGTAGATGTGTATTTTAGTCATACTGTTAAACCAATGAAATCGAGAAGTTAAGTAGATGTGTATTTTAGTCATACTGTTAAACCAATGAAATCGAGAAGTTAAGTAGATTTGTATTTTAGTCATACTGTTAAACCAATGAAATCGAGAAGTTAAGTAGATTTGTATTTTAGTCTTACTGTTAAACAAATGAAATCGAGAAGTTACGTAGATTTGTATTTTAGCCTCAAACCAATAACACAAGTTCTCTCCAACATTTCTTTACGAAAAAACATTCATTTCTTAAAGATTTCAATTTCTAGTTTAGTTGGCATATCCTGTTCAGCCTCTAAATGCAGGCAAGTTCGTTATTCTTTCAGTTCGCTGTATACAAAATGTTCTTTTAGTGCGTTGATACGTATAATGTTGTGGTTGGAATTTTTTTTATTAATAAATGCACGAAAAACGAAACCTAGAATCAGATAAAATACTTTTTTATGCTGTATTTAATAAATCCTCCATAGTTAAAGTAAAGGCTGTACGAAACCTGGTGCCAGTTAATAGTCACTTATGACACGTTCAAATTATTTTGAATCGTTATGGTAGAGAGTTTGTTTTCACGTGACTCTAAAGGTGTCTTAATTTGAAACGTGGGTGTTTGAATAATATTACTGTGACGTATGTTGTGAAAGTGACAGATGGTTCTATGACTAGTTACAATCTATGCCCGTTACAAAATTACAAAGTTGTTGCAGTTGTTTTCATTATTAAAAACTATGGTGATTGGTTTCAACATTTAAACGGTGGTGCGTGGCCCATTTAAACTGTGGTGCGTGGCCCATTTAAACTGTGGTGTGAGGCCCATTTAATCGGGTTGTGCGAGGCCCATTTAATCGGGTTGTGCGGGGCCCATTTAAACTGTGGTGCGAGACCCATTTAATCGGGTTGTGCGGGGCCCATTTAATCGGGTTGTGTGAGGCCCATTTAAACTGTTGTGCGAGACCCATTTAATCGGGTTGTGCGAGGCCCATTTAAACTGTTGTGCGAGACCCATTTAAACTGTTGTGCGAGGCCCATTTAATCGGGTTGTGCGGGGCCCATTTAATCGGGTTGTGTGGGGCCCATTTAATCGGGTTGTGCGAGACCCATTTAATCGGGTTGTGCGGGACCCATTTAATCGGGTTGTGCGGGGCCCATTTAAACTGTGGTGCGAGGCCCATTTAAACTGTTGTGCGAGGCCCATTTAAACTGTGGTGCGGGGCCCATTTAATCGGTGGTGCGGGGCCCATTTAATCGGGTTGTGCGAGGCCCATTTAAACGGGTTGTGCGAGGCCCATTTAAACGGGTTGTGCGAGGCCCATTTAAACGCAACCAGATCGAAAGCCATTTGATAAAATACGACATGGTGTTGTAATAATGCATTCCTGAAAAGATAACAACACGTAAATTAATGTCAGTTAATACATTTAAAAATTACACTATTTCATTTTTAGAATACAATCGTGCTGTCAAATTTTAAACTCCATATTTTGAAATATATCAAAGCGATAATAATAAAACATTCGGTTTGTTACCGAGTATCATTGGTTTAACTGCAGATTTCGGGTATCGCTTTAATAACTAAATACATGGCGTGAGAGAATAGGGTACAAACGGGACAGAAATCATTCAACTGCGAAACAAAGATTGGAAATGACGCAGAGGAAAAAAAAAAGGAAAAGTGGGGTGGGGGGGTCGTGTTCCATCTAACTTGACTGACCTACTAAGAGATTTCACTTGTAGCACTTAGTATTGGATACAGTGCAAGTCTCACATTTTGTGCCAAACGTGATTCGGTAGTCAAATGGGTTTTAAAATATTGGTTCCCGGCATGCAACATGGGCCGAACTCCATTATGTTATAATTTCAATTTGTTAATCAATGACACAATTGGACAAGTTGACTTAATCAATGACACAATTGGACAAGTTGACTTAATCTTTGAATCTGCAGACGACATGTGTAGACAACTTCAAGTAAAAAAAAATACGTTACATGCCAGAGGTTTAACTGTAGTGTGTAATTAACACTTCCACTTGCAGGTGAGCCAGGTGTTCACACGTCAGTGGTGTAGTCTGGGGTGAGGGTGATAGTGGTGTAGTCTAGGGTGAGGTTGGTAGTGGTGTAGTCTGGGGTGAGGGTGATAGTGGTGTAGTCTGGGGTGAGGGTGATAGTGGTGTAGTCTAGGGTGAGGGTGATAGTTGTGTAGTCTAGGGTGAGGGTGATAGTGGTGTAGTCTGGGGTGAGGGTGATAGTGGTGTAGTCTAGGGTGAGGTTGATAGTTGTGTAGTCTAGGGTGAGGGTGATAGTGGAGTAGTCTGGGGTGAGGGTGATAGTGGTGTAGTCTAGGGTGAGGACGATAGTTATTTTAGTGCTCTGTTAAAGTGATCTCTGGTATAAATAAATCATGAAAGGACTTTACTTTAAAAAAAAAAACTCTCAAGAAGGCATACAAAAATGTCAGCCTGTGATTGTGTCAGCCTGTGATTGTGTCAGCCTGTGATTATGTCAGCCTGTGATTGTGTCAGCCTGTGATTGTGTTAGCCTGTGATTGTGTCAGCCTATGATTGTGTTAGCCTGTGATTGTGTCAGCCTGTGATTGTGTCAGCCTGTGATTGTGTTAGGATGTGATTGTGTCAGCCTGTGATTGTGTCAGCCTGTGATTGTGTCAGCCTGTGATTGTGTCAGCCTGTGATTGTGTCAACCTGTGATTGTGTTAGGATGATTTTTGGCTTCAACACAAAGCTCATCCAACACAAACAAAATGCGTTTTACATGAATGGATGGTGTGGCTGATTGGGAGGGTTGGGGGTGTGGCTGATTGGGAGGGTTGGGGGGGAGGTAATGAAAAATAAAGGGGAGGACCAAATAAACAAAACATCTTCTAAAATTAAAAAAAACCAAATGTATTTATACTTTAGGTTGACATCAAATTCTGATAGAAATTATTTGGACTAACTAAAACTGTACGCCAATCAGGATAAACTAATGATAGCAATGCATATAGTTTTACAGACAATACAAAGTCTATAACATTTTAATGTTAAAATTATGTCATTTCATCCATACCAGAGATGCAATCTGGCGCCAGTCTGACACGTAATTTTTTTTTTCTGACATCCAATGTTCAATGTTAAAATACTTGTTTCAGCGACAATGTTATGTGATCTAAGACAATATGTATACATGGCTATTACATTCTAGCGCCCACAGATCTTGTCAAGTTGATTCAATCTTGGAAACAACTTACCAAGACGATGGGGTGATTGCCCTTGGCTTTGGAAAGAAAACAACAACAACAACACAAGATGTCCTTATCTATTACACAGTGAACCATCAGCACCTGCTGCTGTAAACTGAGTGACACGTGACAGCTGGCCGTCTCTTTCAGCAGATCAAAACTGCTGACACAGTGTGTTAACTTCATTAAAAATCATCAGCGGTTGTAAAATGAAACTAGCAGCACGCGCTTACTTTCATCATCAGCATTAGCACACTCACATATACCCACCACAATGTCCATGTAAAGACGATGTCAGTATTTGCATCACACTCACATATACCCACAATGTCCATGTAAAGACGATGTCAGTATTTGCATCACACTCACATATACCCACACTGTCCATGTAAAGACGATGTCAGTATTTGCATCACACTCACATATACACGGACATCCAGTGAGAAATTAATGTTTCAAACTATATAGGTCACGTCTATACAAGTCAAACACACACATATATATATATATATATATATATATATATATATATATATATATAAGTGTGTGTGTGTGCTGGCATGTGTGAACAGATACACCATGTGTATTCACATTTACAGACTTACAGACCAAACATACCTAGTATATTCAGACAGTTACAGACCAGACAAGTACACCTAGTATATTCAGGATGTTACAGATCAGACAAGTACATCTTTTAGATTCAGGCTGTTACACCAAGTCTATTCACACTGTTAAACACTCTCATATCCGTCTATTCAGAGTCGGATTCAGTAGAATGTCAGTTACTATAGACGGATTCAGTAGAATGTCAGTTACTATAGACGGATTCAGTAGAATGTCAGTTACCATAGACGGATTCAGTAGAATGTCAGTTACCATAGACGGATTCAGTAGAATGTCAGTTACTATCAACAAAAAACAGGCGAATGTACCAGATAGAATATGTTCAATTAAGACCTCAAATAAAACAAAATGTCAAACCGTTTCTTACTTGGATGGCGGTACTAAACACATGATGTATTAAAAGTAAAAAAAAAAACAATATTTTCTTTTAATGCAAGCTACTATCAATCGGGAAGAGGTTATGGAAGTACTTTGTATGAATAATAATACAAATGTAGATGGGGGGGGGGGGGGGGTAGAGAATGTGGTATAAGAGAGTTCCAAATGGATGAACTTTATAAAGTGCCTCATTCAATTTCATGCAAGCATGACATACATATATGCTGGTCCTTTCTGTTAACTACACATATTTCTATCAAACATCCACACAGGATGTTCTGAGTGGGTGGGGTCAAAGGGGAGGTAATGTCCATCTCTATGGATGCCACTGTCATTTTAATAACTTAGATAATGAGGAAAAACAGTAATAAAAATTTGGTTATGGTTGTATCCAGAGCATCCTTAGTGGTAGGCGAACTAGGCGACAGTCTGGGGCCCCCCTTCAAGAATTAATTCCTATCAAATACAATGCTTTAAGCAGCCCAGTGGATTATTGGAGCGGATATAATAAAAGTTCACAAGCTTCTAAAAAATAAAACATTGTGAAGAAAGCACAATGCCCATGCCATCCTCGTTAGACCAATTTCAAACCTCAATGCCCATCCAAACTTATTTAACCCATTTTAAAGCACAATGCCCATCCATCCTTATTAGACCAATTTCAAACCTCAATGCCCATCCAACCTTATTTGACCCATTTCAAAGCACAATGCCCATACATCCTTATTAGACCAATTTCAAAGCAAAATGCCCATCCATCCTTATTTGACCCACTTAAAAGCACAATGCCCATCCATCCTTATTTGACCCATTTAAAAGCACAATGTCCATCCATCCTTATTTAGCCAATTTCAAACCTCAATGCCCATCCATCCTTATTTCACCCATTTTAAAACATAGTATAGATATAGTGGCCCTGTCAAGAGCCAATAAGAAATCATCAGCATTCAGGGTTGGGATGGGGAACAACATCGCCATTTTAACTTAATGTATTTTAAAAGGAATGGAAGGTATGAAAAAGAGTTCTAGCTAAATAATGTCTCAATGAGTAATCCAGGGGTGAATACGCACCTGGCTGATGATAGCACCTGGCTGATGATAACCGCACAACAGATTTTTATTTAGTAAAAAATACTTTAAAGAGCAGCACCATAATTAATTTATCAAAATTTAGTGAACACGTGTATAGTTAAATAAAAGAAAAAAAAAACTGGTTAAGTGGAAGCCTACCACATTTGGACCAGTCTCACAATGAGTAACTAGACTGTCCCCATTTTAAGCCAGATGTAGCTTTTTAAATTTTAAGCTGCAGCCCTGATAAAACCAACTAAAAAATAAAAATATGAAAATGGGCACTTTGACTCATTAGAGCTATTTCAGCTTTCAAATTTTTTTTTTTTAATCTATCAGTATCAACAGCAATTTAAACAAAAATGATAAGATGAGCAGGTTTTGACCCTTGAACTTTCTGATAACAGCAGAAAAAAACAAGACAACAAGCGTCAATCCTCTAGGAGTACTTTAAAAGTTATCAATCACGTTCCAAAAAAAAAAATCAGGTTGATAACATGACTGATATGTGAAGATACAAAGAGAAGGTTGGGTGATGAAATATGTTTATCACTTTGATAATATGACTGTGTCATTCTGACATCACTAACTAACAAATGTTGAGTTTAAATAAATTAAGAGAACAAAAAAAGCACCTGTCTTATAACAATTTATTAAAACACAAAAATAGCGAAACAAAAACAAATACTGTTCTTAAACAAAATTATCCCATGTTTTAATGTACCTAACGACTGTTGATCGTTAAGCAAATATAATTCTTCTATAAAAAATTATCACTTCAGTTCAAACACATAAGAATAAGCAGAGTTAAATAGAATCCAATTTGAAAAATGCTTCCTACAATACTACTACACCATACATTGACATAACATTTTTTTATTTGTTGTGTCAAAACAGCAAAATTTAA
The DNA here is from genome assembly GCA_021962125.1 of Bulinus truncatus. Taxonomy (NCBI): domain Eukaryota; kingdom Metazoa; phylum Mollusca; class Gastropoda; family Planorbidae; genus Bulinus; species Bulinus truncatus. The sequence continues at coordinate 968,660 of JAGDYQ010000057.1, forward strand.
ACCCACTATCTTAACAAGATACTCTTTATAGGATATACACAATGTTTATCAGGTAACCTACTGTAAAAGTGTTAAATAAAAGAATTTAAAGCACTTAATCTAAAAAGAAATAATTATAAATTTTTAAATGACTTGGGGCCAAAGCAAGGTTAGTGCAACAAAAACATATGTCAACGGCCCCCTTAGCTATAAAATGAATAAGCGAATCATGGGTCACTTTGATCAGATGTTGGGAAGGCGTATTAAATGAGGATTGATTTATTTCTATAATTATTGCATAGTTATTGGTTCGACTACATGGGCCATAAGTTATTAATAATAATTACCATTTTAATTGGGTGAGTGTTATGATGAATTTGATTAGGTACAAGAAATAAACTTTACTCTTTAGAAATTAGAGATTATATATACTTATACAGACTAGAGGGTGTCTAGCATGGTGTCTAGTCTTATAACTTATGTCTTGATTCATTGAAAACCAAACCAGGTAAAATTTAAATTATGATTGTGAACATTATAATTTAATACAAGATTATAATAATAATGGCATAATACATAGGATGGATAAGGAAAGCAATGTAGCATGACATAATGATTATTTAAATAAAAATAATAAATTGGATTAGATGAAAATGTTACATGTAAGTTACAGTGTCACGAGTGTGTCATGATCTACTAAAATTCATCTAAGTCTTAGTTTAAAGTCTAGTTTATGACAACAAAAGAATAAACGGTTTAAACGTTTTGTCTCACCCTTGCACACTTGCTAAAAGTTTTAGGTTACCATTTTGCTTTTTTTCTTTATGGTTAGACTTTGACTACCTTTGCTATTTAAACGGCTTACATTACTTACTAAGAGTTTTTTGCAGTGGGTAAGTGGCTGTCATGCAGAGCTTAATAGTTATAACTTGTAATAAATAACATTTTTAATGACTTACCGAAATAATTTATGATTAGTTTATAAAGAATAGCAATTGCTTATTCACAAATCCACCATAAATTTGTTATGCAAGGTATGACTTGAATACTATGAAGGGGGGAAATAGTGACCGCAGTAACGTTGTTGATCTTTTGCAGTGCGACCTTATTTTTTCCCGTTTCTTTTTTTAACCTTGGGGTTCATGGCCATTTAAAACTAAGTTCATCTGTTTCGTGACTTTTTAATACTTTTTTCTTTGAATAAAAAGAAATATATATATATATATATATATATATATATATAATGCAAAAAAAAAAACAAACTAGTATATTGTCAGGCCCCTGCTATTGGATACTTGTATAAGCTACATAAGCTTAAAAACAAAAAGTTAGAGTTTAGAGTTAGACAGTATGACTACAGTATAGACTATAGTTCTCAAATTATTATTAGACTAATACAGTAATAATAATAATATGAATATTATTACAATTTAAAACTGTCAAATTACAATGCCAAAGAGCTAATAAAGCAAAATTATAACACTAATTTGACCAAGGTAAACAAATAATTTCATGTAGACCATATAATTATTGATGCTTAAGTGGCTTAACATTTTATTAATAACATAGAATTTTATTACAGATATCCGTGGAGTGGTGCCAACAACCTGCAGAATAGTTATTCTGACTTATTCAGTAATAGTCATTATTCGATTTCTCATATTATTGCATCTATGTATTATTTTTAAAATATACTTATTAGAGCAGATTCAAACATTTAAACATTTTAAAAAAAGCTGTGGGTCTCAAATAATCTTATATATATATATATATATATATATATATATATATATATATATATATATATATATATATATATATATATATATATATATAAACAAAGCCTTTAAAGTAATAAGCATATTATTATTTTATTTTTGTTCTCTGAAAACTTATTCAAGGTTTTTAAAAATTATTTCACAAGAAGAAAATTTTTACAGGAAGCAATAAAAAATATAAACCAACAAAATGGACGCTTTTTTGTATTTCGAATTGTCAGCTTCAAATAACTGACTATTTTCTTCAATAAGGAGCTTCCTAAACAGTTTAGCAGTGGAGTTTCTTACTGTTTGTATAAATTATTAGATTTCGCAATATATATTCACACATTCCTGTATATATAAATATAGACTAAGCACTAGTTTTATTTATTTTGAATATTAGATAACTAAAACTTAAGTGAACAAGCTGTGATTGATTTAAGTTGAAAGGTTTATTTTTACCAAATTAAATACTTCAATATAACAGTTCTGATTTCAAAGTAATTTTTTTTGTTTTATTATGATGTATTTAATCATTTGGCTTTAAATTAATCTCATGCAATTGTATTACTTATTACTATTATTAGCTTTTTAAATTACAAATGAAATGTCAGCAATGTTTTGTGAAAAAATAGGCCTTTTGCCCCAGCTTTAAAAAAAAATGTTTTGATGATCATTTTTCAACAAATATGTTGCATTTAAATTAATGCATTTCCACATGCATTGGCTGTGTTCTTATTCCACGAAATTTCTGGGAACATACTTGATAATTGTCTGTCTTTTCACATCATGAAAACTGCCATAGAGGCTTTATGACAATTGTCTTTTGTTTTATGGCCTGGGATGGATTCAGACATTTATGAAACAACTAATTTTTTTTTTTTGAGAAAATGTTGCATATTTATAAATATATATATATTCTTTCTAAATGCATCCCAGACTAATTATCATAGCACCCAAAAATAGTGCCAGCAGAGAAAAATCTTCAGCAAAAAAAATAGTAAAACAGTAAAACAAAAATAAACATTCAAATAAAATTTACTATTAAAATTCTTCATTTTGTTTTGTTAATGATAATTTTTTTTAATTTGTTTTTTCTTTAGGTAATTAAAAATGGCCTCAGAAGATCGTCCCCATCTAATGGAGGAAAAAACATATGCAGTGTTCACATCTGCCTCAGTTAATGCTATGGCAGAGTCAGCAAGGTTCTCACCCATTCCTCATGAAGCTGCAGTAGCCTTAGGAGAAGATGCAAGTTATCGAGTTAGGCAAGTTGTAATGGTAAGATTTTTATTTAAAGTCTAACCTTATCCCTGACATTTGTTTATATATTTCTGACATTCCATGTTAGTATCTGTAATGAACAGAGCAAGCGAAAATAGCTAAATACAATATGAATTTTATTTCCATTAGCTTATTTCATTTCTCTGCAAATAAGAAAGCATTATGGCTTATTTTATCATGCTATATATTATTTTTCATCAAGTGTGTCTGGGCAGTTTTAGTTTATGCAAATTTTGTAGATGATACTTATCCTTGAGGAGCTCTGTATTTAATAACCTCTGCTGATCTCAAACCAGTTTTTTGGTAGATTGTAGTCATCTTAAGCTGTGTTCTAGTAGATTGCAGTCTTCTCAAGCTGTGTCCTAGTAGATTGCAGTCTTCTCAAGCTGTATCCTAGTAGATTGCAGTCTTCTCAAGCTGAGTCCTAGTAGATTGTAGTCTTCTCAAGCTGAGTCCTAGTAGATTGTAGTCTTCTCAAGCTGTGTCCTAGTAGATTGTAGTCTTCTCAAGCTGTGTCCTAGTAGATTGTAGTCTTCTCAAGCTGTGTCCAAGTCATTTGTAGTCTAGAAAGATTGTTTTTTTTTCATATTGATATTATTTTTTATTCACAATTTTCGACCAAACAATCTTTGTTAGCTGTGTCCCTATAGTCCTGGTTGTTAATTATTTAATTGCAAACTTTCTAAAATATTATAAGAAATATTATAAAAATGATTTGGACAGTGGTTATTGAACTTACTTAATGTTTAATTTATCTATGTGTAACATCATTTTTTATGGCCAGTTATTTGATCAGTTTATGTGGATGGTTATATTTGGTAATACGTATAGTATAATAATCATGGTTTATGTATATTTTAATGTTTTTTTTTTCAGTTGGCGACTCAGTATATGAAACATGCCAAGAGAAGACGTCTTGGTGTTGATGACTTTAACAGAGCTGCAAAAGAGTTGAATGTTATGGTTAGTAGTTTTTTTTTTTTTAGTTTGCTTAAATTCGACTAAATTT
>JAGDYQ010000057.1:973191-1008531 GCA_021962125.1 Bulinus truncatus
ACTGCGCATACATTGTTCCAGAAAATCGGGAATGAAACAGAATGATTGGAATACAACGCAGAATTTGTTATGTAGGTTGTCGCCCCAAAATCAAATTCTCCCAAACCCACACGGTTCGAGAATTCCCCCCATGTGATATTTCTATCCTCATCGGGTGGAGGTATGAAATTTACAGTAAAATTCAAATTTTCTGACAGAATATTAATGACACTGGGGTAAAATCCAGCATATTGCTGTTTTCCAGAATTCTTATCAACCATTCTATATAAATGAGAGAGCCAGTCTTTTGCAAAAATGCTCAACTTTCGTCCATTGAGTCCATACATTCTATTTGGGAAAATCCGACACTGGTGTCGATCGTAAGAGAAATCTGCATACAAATCTTCTCGAACACTTTCCCACTCTCGTCTTCTCTCTTCTCTGTACATTAAAGTCAAAACATTGGAAACATGTGCATCGGTTACATTTACTGCTACAAGAGCAACATTATCCATTACACTATGTACCATATGTGGAAGCCAGTCATTTATATCCGATGATGCGGGGACAATCAAAGTGAAGGTTGTCTTATGAGGGAGCACAGCACCTTCCCCTCTGTGTCTGTCATAGAAAACTTGATGCACGCTGTCCATTAAAACGTTGTATTCACTGCTCACTATAACGAAATTTCTTATTTGTTTATATTTATAAAAATCAAAAATAATATCAGCTAGATATTCTGATTGGTTGATCAAATGTCCAATTTTATAATAGGTTACCTGAATGCCAGTAAATGCTGGATGAAGTAGAGTCCAATGAACTGGCCAGTAGTCCTCGCATGTGATGAGCACTAGAAAGTGGGTCAGTTCACAGATTCTAAACTCCCGTGTGAGAGAATCCACTTCTTCACCATGCCCGTACGCGTCACTGACGTCATGAAATAGTCCACAGCAATCGTTCAGGTTAATAATAACAACCATGCACAACAATATCACGGATATACACATAGCTAACAAACAAAATAATTATGCCTGCGCGACACTTAAGAATCGTGAATCAATCATACATATATCCATGAAATGTTCTAACCGGATATCATTTCAATTCAGTGTGATTTTGAATAATTTTTTTCCTGTCTTGTATGTTATTCTACAGGTTGATAGATATTTCAAATGAATTTTTTTAAATCACGGCAATATGAATGTATACTGCAGTTATTGTGTAAATGTTTACAGATGTCCGACTCTTGTGAAGTGAATGTGTCAATGTTGAGAGATGAGTGTGTCTAGAAAAAACTGGCGGCAGTAATGGGAGACAATCAGTGTAACCCAAGAGTTGTGCAAACTCATGGAGTTGTCAGCATCAAGACAAGCTTTGAATTATATATAGACCTCTCTCTCTCTCTCTCTCTCTCTATATATATATATATATATATATATATATATATATATATATATATATATATATATATATGTATATATATGTCAAATTACTTTTTTTTAAAATGTACAAGAAATTACATGTTTGTTTTTTTTCTACAATGCGAACTTTTTTTTTTCTTTTTTAATGTTATTTTTAAAGTTTTGAGGAGTGAATGAATTGAATTTAAATATTGATCAGGTATCTATTGGCATATTTAATAATTCATTTATACCATTTACTTAGGGTTTCTTGTTAAACATTTTTGTAAAGATGGATAACAATGAACGGAAACCGTAATTAAACATAGGCACCCATTGAAATATGGCCCGCATTGCTGTATTTGTCTGATAGCTTCATAATTGAAAAGCCCTTATAGCTAGCACTAGTAAAAAGGTACTAAACATTCTGAACCCTAGCGGGACAATGGGGCAGACGAAGTGTAGAATTCATCTGTTTCCATAACCTCGGCATTTAAAGCTGGGTGGACTTGTGGGACGACTTTGCATAAAATTTCACCTGGAAATTTCACCGAGGATCGAACCCATAACTCTCAGGTTGACAGTCGAGCATCTTCACCACTCGGCCACCCGTCCCACTGATACAACGACCGGGAAACGAACCCGGTTCACCCGCGTGGCAGGCGTTTTTTCTAGCACTTGACCACCGTTAGCACTACTAGAATTTAAAAGTAATTTTTTTTTTTTTGCTTACTGCAGATATGCCTTTAGATAATCTAACACTATTACGCACAATTGTTTAGTATGGTATTAAGACAATATTACACAAATTTTTAAGTATGGTATTAAGACACTATTATACACAATTTTTAGAATGGTATTAATGCATTCATCGAATTTTATACTTATTTCTATATTATGACATGGAATGACATTATTGTGCAGATCATTTCGTGACATGTCATTAGTACTCGATGTGTCTTTCTTTGAACTAACTACATTCCCTTGGTGTCTGGTGATCAGCATGTGTCACGTGACACCATTTATATACAAGATGGTCTACGTATGACATCACTGGTTACCGTATTGGTGAAATATATGATGTCAGATGTCTACTTAATAGTGGACTCACATCATTACATCCTCTAGTTTATTATAACATTAACACATCCATTGGCATATTCATTACGAAAAGATATGACATCTGTTCACGGCGTGATATCGAAAGTACAAGATCGCTTTGTTACGTGACATTGGTACTTTAAGAGATGTGTCCTGCTTTGATCTATGAATATCCCCAAGTTGTAATGGTAATCAGTATTACAGTTCATTCATATGTAAACTTTTGGTTGTTGATTTTTGTAACCCCCCCCCCCATCATTTAAAACATAGGGGTATGCTTATGACGTCATTTGTTATTGTATTTCGTGAAATATGTCATGTCATGTGAGCACATTGTGCTTGTACAAACTTTATAAAATATTTTCGGTAAAAAATATGAGAATATTTATCAGCGAATCTGTATCTTTCTAATTTCAATAGGTTTTTTTTGTTTATTCCTGTCAATATGCTAATCTATTGTGTTAGTTTGTTTCTCATTTCAATAGATTTTATTTCTTTCCTTTCATTATGCACAACTGTTGTGTCGGTAAACTTCTCTCTTCAATAATTAAATGTATGTGTAAGTGCGTGTGTCTGTGTGCATGTATCCAGTGCTTGATTTAAGTAAAAAAAACAGTGCCCGGGGGGGGGGTGGAAAACAATGTCTGCAGAGTCGACAAGTATAAAGTTACAAAACACTAAATAATTTATGATTTAAGGATTTCTGCCTGTCTAGTGTCTTTTTGGTGGCCTTATTGTCTATGTAATATATATATATATATATATATGGAGGGTATGTCACAGGGGGTTTCCTATGACAGTGCACTAAATGGATGTTCAAGTTGAACGGAAGTAGAAAAAGGTGTGACGTAGAGACTGTTGTTGGAGTTCAAGGAAAGAATACATTGTTTTTAATAACCTCTGTTATTGTTGTTGGTGTTAGATAAAAAGTATATTGTGATATATATATATATATATATATATATATATATATATATATATATATATATATAAGAAGTAAAAAAGTAAAGTAAAATTAAATTTAAGGCCCTTAGGGCTCATTGGGGCAGTGGAAGTAAAGAATTCATCTGTTTCAGTAAGCTCGGCATTTAAAAGTGTTGAAAGGTTAGCACAACACCCAGCCGTCTTAGAGCCATTTAAAGCTGGGAGGACTTGGGAACTTACACCAGAACCTAAAAAAATGCTTAGGTTCTCACTGAGCGCTCTAAACCGCACGACCACCCGTCCCCTGTTGAAGATCGAAAGTAATAAAACTGTTTCCTGTTATTTATTACAGACTATTTGCCTGCGTCTCAATTTGATGAAGATTTTGAAAATCATTTGCAGTTTAAATTGTTTTATGCGATTTTAAATATAAGACCTAAAAAAATGTCTCATATTTCAAACAATTCCGTTGAAATATTTTTTTTGCGTCTTTTTACAACATATTGTTTTTTTTAATTTTTAAATTGTACAAATCATGAAAACATCGGATTAGTCCGAAACCAAAAATAAACTTAATGCTCAAACTAGGGGAAGCTATTCAACCAATTGTTGATAACTTAATAGTTTAACTATCGTAAATCTCTCTGCCAATGTTTTGCAGGGTACGGCTAGTATTGAAATATGTTTTTCACCTAAATATTTTGACTTACTCTAAACAACAAAACGTTTGCATTCCACAGGGAGACATCGGCAGCTACATGCTGGAGAAATTCAGATCCACCCCTGCATATGTCATCCCCGTCATCGACGCTATGGACACGTGCTCCTGTCTCCAGCTACCTTACTGTGACCGGAAGTTCCCGAACCACATGGAACTGGGTCTCAAACAGAGCCAGTACTGCGGCACCTCCGCCTCGTCGGCCTCATTAGCTCAGACAACACCGTCATCGGCATCGTTGTCCCCCGGGTCTGTCACGGGTTGTGACTAATCTGTCGAAACCATCCCCTTACTCCAACCGTTAACTTAATAGTATTACTAACGTTAAGATGTATATTATACCATGTATAATAATATACGTTCCCGCTCTCAAGTTCCCCACCCTTTTACCCCACCCCCGTAATTGCGTCACCGGCCAGGTGGACAGCGGACGGCGAACGAGGCAGTGGGTAACAGAAACACGTTACATTCCACGGGGAATTCTCTCTGACCACCGGACTACTATTCGTACTCCGGTCGGCGTCTTCAAAGGGACAGAGAGCGCTCGATGGCCAGTTACTTCTGTCTATGTCGGTATGACGTACTTCTCCCCCCCCCCTCCTCATCTAGGCTCCACCCCCGAATTTGACAGTTTGAAATAAACAGATATTATATTTGATTGGTTAGGGGTCACGTGGGAAAAATGAGATGAGGAATGTAAGATAGATTGATAGGCATTCGACTGTGGGCTCTCGGACGAGAGAATCGATTTGTGAGTCGCAATCCGACTGAGTGATAGCTAGTCGATTGATGTGTCTCTGAGTGAGATAGAAAGAGAGAGAGAAGGGTGATCTATTGAGAGAACGTCCCTTTAATTCTGATCATTGATACTGGATTAATCTTTGACATTTTTGGATTACTTTGCTTATGATTTTAAAGACCACCAGATCTCTGTTACGGACTGGTGTCTCTGTAAATAAATATATTTTGTCGCTGTACACACTTGTGGAATTGATTATTCGTCACTTGTTATACGCTTAATTGTTGGTGAGACTGTGTGTGGTAGAAACACAAATACAAATACGGGTCATCATTGAGTCAGCCCTCATACTCTTAGCCACAAGCCAAGGATACCCTCAAAGGGGTCCTCAACAGGGTCGAACTGCCCTTCATCTGCCTACCCATCGTCCAGTTTAATTATCATCATAGCGGCTTCATCCTTGATGTCAGTCCTCTCAGTATACCGCCACTTATGACATCTGGGATATTTAAATTCCTTTCCATTAATTTAATTATCAGATAGAATTATAATTTTTAAAAAAAACTTATTTCAGCCAGTTTATTTTTGTTTAAATATTTCGACACTGACATATATCAGTTTATTTTTTTGGTTGATGATCAGTTTTCACCGGGAAATTAACATCATGTAATTTTTTAATTCTTTTTGATTTAAGAAAATACAAATAGAAAATAATAATAATAGTAAAGGTATGTTATAAGAATTAAAGGTGATACATAAAATACCTGTATGTAAAAATAGTACATGTGATAAGTAAAAGATAATAATAAAATTAATATTTCTGGGTGAGTTGAAAGATCCAGTGGCTATATGAGTAACAACTACCTACAATTTTTCAACTCTAATCCATCCACGAGAATCTCTACAATCTGACTTAATTGCATTTGCTTCACCAAGAAGCTATGAAGTAGGGGAAGCAATCAAATTAATTCGCTTAGATCTTTACTACTAACTCTTGGACCAGTTATTTCCCCTTAGAAAAAAATGTCTGGATTCCATGTCGTATTCATTCGTCTTTAACAATAGTAAAACGAAAACATTTTATGAATCATCTCTCACTATAATTTTCACTGAAATTGTGTAAAATGTGGAACATAGCACTTTTTTATTTCATAACTCTTCTAGCATCCACAGTCAAACTAACTTATTCACATTGATATCACGATAAAACAGTGCCGTATCCAGACATTCTAGGGGCCCAGACAAACTTTAAAAAGATCCCCCCACTGCTGAAAGATGAACAAATAAGAAAAAAACTACGATAGTGGCCGGGCCCCCCCCCCAGTCTTGGGTCCACTGACCTAATTAGGTTGCCTCCATTGCTATATATCTGTGGTGACCAACAGACAGTGCTAACGTATAGGATAAACATGATTTATTATTTTACCGGTGCTAATCATTTAGTTGCCTTTATTTGTCTCTGTCATTAAAAAAAATTTGATTGAACTCTGACCCAAATCATCGATTATGAAACAAAACAGACTTTGTGTATAGAAATGTCAATAGTTATTCATGTCGCTTAAGCCGTACATGTTATAACTACTGAGCAAAACTTATTTGAAATAGAAGATATTTTTACATTTTTTGTTTAGAAATATATTTAAAATGTACGTAATTTTTTATTTTTATTTCAACCAATGGCTGACTCAGACTCAAACAAAACTTATAAAAAGAAACTTCTTAGTGATTATTATATCTTTATTTTAACTATATACACAAACAAAATGTGCAATGAACAAAATGTAAATAAGTTACATCAAATGTATTATTGATTTAATCTCATAGAATAAATCATGCAACTGATTGATTAATAAATTTCTATATGAAAGAACGACTGAAAGAATCAATGAATGAATGATAAATCATGTTGCGGAGTGAGTCAGTGTCACATTAGCTAAATCAAATGTTGAGTATTTTTAAGATGAAACTATGTTTTTTAGTGTCAATTTTCATTACGCGCCCTTATGTAACTTGAATGCTGTGAAATTTATATAATCGTATTATATTTTTGTTATATTTCAGTTATTTCAATTAATAATTTTGTGAATACCTTTTTTTAATGTATTACGTGTAGTGTCTTGGCTAAACAAAATGATGTATGATTGCCACACAATTAGACTGGACCTAAAATGCATCTTTTATCCTTTTCAGCAGAGTGTGTTTATACATTGCCTACATGAGATAAGTTTATTTTTAGCTTCCTTGCTGGGAGAACCAATCGTAAGATGTGATCGCGGTAGTTAGAAATAACCCCCACATGGTTGAAGATGTTAGTGTATATGTTGACATATGTATGAATGTGTTAGTTATGTAGTCAAATCTTGTATGTATTTATTTTATCGCTTTGTATGTATGTATCATGACATAATTTCTGTAATCTGACACATGTGTAATCTCAGCACTTGGCTTGTGTTGTATGTAATGGCTATGTTGTATTGATATGTAAGCTTTTTTGCATTTTTTATAAAATTATATGCAGATATCATGTGCAGTTACATATGTCATTTTAATTAAAGTACAGTATACCAAAAATTAAATAAAGAAAATATATGAAAACAAAAATTGTACATTTTATTGTATAATGATTTAAATGCTCTTAGAATCTATCTATCTCTCAATATAGGCCAAAAAGAAATACAGTCAAACAACTATCAATCAAACATATCCTGTTTATAGTAAATGTATACAAATGGCTTTAGTCAGAAAAAAAAAATTTAATTGGTAAAAATAAAAAGCTAACAAAGCTCACAATCATAAAATTGTATTTGGTCAACAGAAGTAAATAAAACAAAAAGACATTTTCTATTGTCATGAGTAAAACAGTAGAATATAGTGAGATTTAGGGTTTACAGTGTTAACAATTACTGCGATGTGTAGCCTGCAGGCATGACTGTGTTCGATGACACCATTTGATGACAGCAGGGATGAAGCTAAACAAAATACCACTTGTTGACAGTGACAGGGATGACGGAAATCGATGCACCATTGATTACAGCAGGGATGAAAGTACTTAATGACACCTTATGATGACAGCTGGGATGAAAGTGTTTCATGAAGTCGCTGGGAATCGACCTCGTGACTAATAGTCACCTCTTTCTGGCTGTGATGAAAATTTTAGCATTAACTAGCCTCCACTATAATACAACCATAGAAACACTGATGAAGCAGTAGGGTTTCTAAGTCACAATGATAACTATAGAAAAGTTCAAAAGTCACAATGATAACTATAGAAAAGTTCAAAAGACACAATGATAACTAAAGAAAAGTTCAAAAGTCACAATGATAACTATAGAAAAGTTCAAAAGTCACAATGATAACTATAGAAAAAGTTCAAAAGTCACTATAATTACTCTAGATATAAAAGACGTAAAGGCCTATATCTAAGATAATTATAAAATTCTGCAGCTAAGGAACTAACATGTAAATGGAGTCACTATGGTTGGTGCGGAAAGTTCAGGGTGTCACCCCCCCCCTCCCCTAAGGCATACACCATGAGCAACGGAACACATTTTGAATTTTGCTGCACTAGACCTTAGAGAATTTACTTTAAAATACTTAAGCAATAAAAACGAAAGAATTACTAACTGTATTTCAGAAAGATGTATATTACTTTCATTAAACTGTGTTTGTAAACTACGTCTCCAATTTGATGAATTCTACATGCGACCCTTTTTTTAGACCGTTTGCAAAAATAAAATCTGTACATTGATCCGAGCAGCTGTAAACTGTATTAATTTACCTAAGCTCTAGACACTCTGTATGGTAGCACACTGTGCTATATGGTGCCCATGTGATACCGCTCATGTTTTTAACTATAATTGTTTATAAAACAGACTATACCTATTTTTTTCTGCTATGAAATTTAGAACTGTTAAATTTGATATCACCCCTAAAATGGTGTCACCCGGTGTGGCCCGTACCCCCTAATGACGCCACTGTTTAAACATTTTACGTTTGTTTCTGCGTCAGTAATTTTTGGAAGTCGATGAGGAGAAAAGAAGTAGTGGGATGTGCGCCAAGGTAAAAGGCGAATTTAAAATCTGTGCGCACCATAACGACAGACAAGCATTTCAACAAAACATGTGTAGCTTCATTTAACTGTGTTGCTTTTTATGGCTATTTGTGTGAGCGCTCTAACACACACACCCACACACACACACACAGACTATAGATAAGGACCATTTACAGCCAAATCAAACGGTTACATTTTTTGAAATGTCCTATAGTACTATTTTTTCCCCACGTTTTCATCAATTACGATAGAAAACCTGAGATATAGCTAAACGATCCATTCGTATAATTGCCAGTATTTGCCAATCAAAGATAACACGTCATATTGTATATTAATTTAGCAAAAAATAAAAAATAATAAAATTTAAAATTTCGAATTATTTCATAGGCCAGAAGTGTTTCAATTTTACACAACACATGATTGGTGTATTTAAAATGATTCATTAAATGATTCATTATTATGACTCAAACTGTTATAAATTGAGATTGTTCGGACTATGAAAAGTTATTATATATATATATATATATATATATATATATATATTGCGACATTAGATATAGGACTATACATTTCCTTTTGATTACACATAAATGATAAAAATATATAGCAGTGGTTCCCAACCTTTTTCTCGGCACGGACCGGTCAGCGTTTGATAATTTCACCGCGGCCCATTGCAAAAAAAAATGGGGGGAGGGGGGCGTTGATTATTTCTCGTCCAATTTAACATTTCTTGGTCAGCCCAGTAACATTCGATACAGGACCGGTACTAGTCCGCGGACAGGAGATTGGGGACCACTGATATATATGAATAGCTGATCAATTTTACAATAAATTTAATTGGGATAACACTATATGTTTTTATTTTCTACGTAGATCAATCGAGCAACAGGTAAATAACTTTACATATAAACATTCCAGAATTAACGTGCATCCAGCTAACGCAACACCGAATCCACAACAATAAAGAAGACCCTCCATGTTATAGAAATCAAGCGCGCTATGTGTTGTAGTATCATAATTGTTTTGTACACTGTTAGACGAGCTGTTCTTCATTTTATATAGATAATCCAATATCCCAGAGTCGCTCATCTGCAATAAGTGTTCAGAGATAAGTCCATTCATGGTTGAATGTTTAGGAAAAATAAACCCCAAGTTAGTTATCATTACAGTATCCTTCATTATAACTAAATTAGATAAATTCGCTTTTTCTATAAGATATTCTAAATCTCCTGAGAACAGAAACGTGACATATTTCTCCGTTCTCATTTTTAGGATTTGATCTTCGAACGTCCCTTTCACTGTTGGGTCAGTCAATGCAAACATGTCCATCTTGTCGTAAAGTTTTCGCAGTAACGTTCCTTCTCTTGCATTTTTCATCACGTTAAAAAAAGATGATTCTTGGAACAGCCCCCATTTATAATCAGTTCGTTGTAAAAGTTCCTCAAAAGTTGTAAAAGGGACCGATTCTTCTTGATCTACCAAGTTCGCTGTAATGTTCCCTGTAAAGATGGCGGTTAACACTAATAGCATCAGACACCAGAACCACAGCAGAAATCGTGCTGATAGAATTTTTGGCTCCGGCAGACTGTCTTGACAAAATATGGAACCTATGAATTTAAAACCAAGTGAAAATACCTTTTCTAGACATACAGACATCAAATGAACATTTACATTACACAGTGAATTATTGTTCAGATTTTCTTTAGTAATGGACATAGAAGAATGAACAGTTTTAAATTGCATAACGCGTTCATTACGTTCGTACGTATCAGTGTATTGAGTGAAATAGGCGTTGGCGTTATGTTTAGATGGGCGTAGAATGTCGTTATTCTTATTAGTCAGAGTTGTAAAATAAGTCTCAGATTTTCTGACATTCAAAGTTTGTGTTTTATCAACATTTAAAGTTTGTGTTTTATCAACATTCAAAGTTTGTGCTTTATCAACATTCAAAGTTTGTGTTTTATCAACATTCAAAGTTTGTGATGGTTTATCAACATTCAAAGTTTGTGTACCTACAGAACGTAGTCGATGACGCTGCATATTGATATGACGTATATTCAAGTTTGAAAATTGTTCAGAATGTTCGAGACAATGATGACGATAGTGAAAAGTGTGTTCCGTTTCTTCTTGAAATTTATTAGAATAGAAAGTCCCGAGCAGATAAAGAAACATAGTAAATACCAAACTGGCCAACAGACAAACGTAAACTTCAATTTGAAAGAGTTTTAATGGAGATGTTATGGCGGTTCTTTCCCTGTTTATGTATACACCACTTACATTGCTCCACAGAATAGGAAATGATACGGAATGGTTGAAATAAGAAACTGAGTTTATTATATAGGTCGTTGCTCCAAAATCAAATTCCCCGAATCCAACTCGGTTAGAAAAATCACTCCATTGGATTTTGTCATCTTTTCCAGGTTCAGGTAGAAAATTGACAGTGAAATTTAAAGAAACCGATAAAGCCTTGATTATGTTCACGTAAAACCCAACATACTGAAGTCTTCCTGTGGCCTCATCAACTCTCTTATACAAATGAGAGAGCCACTCTTTTGTCAAAATGTTCAACTTTCTTCCATTGAGTCCGTACATTCTATTAGGGAATATCTGACAAGTTTGTTTTGTGTAGGAATTATTTCCATAAACATAATGAATACTTTCCCACTCTCTTCTTCTATTCTCTCTGTACATGAGTGTGAACATTTGTGAGATTTGTTTGGTTGTTACATTCACCATAATCACAGCAATGTTGTCCATGGTACTATTCACCATAGATGGAAGGTTGTCACCAATATTCAATGATGATGGAACAATCAATGTGACGGTTGTCTTGTGAGGCAGAACAGCAGCCTCACCTCTCTGTCTGTCATAGAAAACTTGATGAACGCTGTCCATTATAACGTTGTATTCACTGCTCACTATAACGAAGTTTCTTATTTGTTTACTGGTATAAAGATCCCAAATGAAATCACTTAATGCTTCACGTCTGTGGGTCAAATGTCCAACGTTATAATGGGTTAACTTGACGCCAGTAAGCGCTGAATGTCGTAAAATCCAAAGGACAGGCCAAAATGTCAGTTCTGACGTTGTTAATATCATTATATGATCAATACCACATTCTTGAAATACTTGTTCTAATTTGTCCACTTCTTCATAGGAACTGATGTTAAAAACGCTGTCTGTTAAAGAACCAGTATCAAATACACACCAGACGATGATTAAATGACAGCATACTGTCCAGGAAATCATCCTAGCTGGACAATCTTTGTCGGCGTGAAATAAGTCCAGCCCGAAATCCTGGGTCTCATTTTATATGTTAAGTGCGTTTGGGTTGTCTCTCCTTGCTCATCCCTCTGTTTACATCTCATTCAGCAGTTTGTTATGAAGGGGTTGATTAGAGGGAATCAATGGATCTTTAGCAAGGCGTGTGGACAAACACAGACTTTATTTGTTAAATACAAATGTGAATTTATTTTGTGGAATTTCACTGGAATTATTGATAAATTTTAGAGACGAAACTTGAGAAAATAAAACCAGCTGTACAAAAGGAATTATTAATCTAAGTTATTTCATGATTAAACTATCCCATTTTCTCTTTCATAAACATTTGTAAGATTTGTAAGTAAATTGAAGGTTAATTGAAATTAAAGCAATAGATTTATGAGTAGATTGAAGGTAGATTGAAATTAGAGCAATAGATTTGTGAGCTGATAGATGGTGGACTGAAATTAGAGCAATAGATTTGTGAGCTAATAGATGGTGGACTGAAATTAGAGCAATAGATTAGCGAGTAGATTGAAGGTAGATTGAAATTAAAGCAATAGATTTGTGAGCAGATTGATGGTGGACTGAAATTAATGAATATATTTGTGAGCTGATAGATGGTGGGCTGAAATTAGAGCAATAGATTTGTAATATGGTGGTCGGCTGAAATTAGGGCAGTAATAGATAAGTATACAGCTGTGAGGTTGACCGGTGAGCTCTAGGGCTTAAATCTCAGCGTGTCCAGTCACCTTTCTATATCTCCCGTGGTGCCTCCATAACCATTGCACATTTGGTTATTGTGAAGATGAAAGAAGGGAGCCACAAAAACATCCCCGTTAGTGGTTTATAAAATCTAGAGAAAAATATCTCATATTTACATGTAATTTAACAATATACTTCGATTAAAATTTTATGTATTTATTGAAATTTAGAGAGGTATAAATTATATTAGACCTGGAAATAAAAATATACAAGATGACATTCCTGTTATGATTACGTCAGCCTACTAAACTACTCTTACATAAATGATACAAAGGAACAGGTATTTTTGTCTGTCTACTAAACTGCTCTTACATAAATGCTACCAAGGATCAAGTTGGTGTCAACACATCAACGATAAAATCAATTCGCCGAGAATCAATGCGTTACTCACAAAACATTGTTAGCGGTCTATTTGTTAAGGCAACAGTGACAATCCATTTGTACTTGGACGTCATAATAATCATTCATTTAATTGAAACCGTGTTTGCCTTTAGATAGAATGTGTACAATATCAGAATGTGTACAATATCAGTGTGAGACGGGTCTGGGTTATGACAATAATGATCTGTTATAAATTATGCACTGCATGCAGGTTATTTGAACAAGACAGCGCGTGAAATTATTGCCATGCCTCAACTCATAGCCAGTGGGTGTATTGTACAAAAATAATTCATATGGTGATTGGCGTGTGGTGGAAACCAAACAAGAATTGGACACATAATATTGAATCATGTATATGTATTATTATTATATATATTTCATTAGTGTAACAATAGCTTTAGATAGATCCAGACAATTTTAGAACCACTGGTTCAGTTGGTTAGTTAACATTGAAAACTCATGGGTCCAGGACACAGTCATATGTTTTGATAACTAGAATTCCAGCAGTATCTTTGTTTAGGGTAGAATTAGGTTGTCATCACAGGTCTATGACCCCCAGAGGTAGGTGACGATAGATGTAATTAGGCAGACAAAGAAATACTAGTGAGTTTTTAGCCGCACCAATCCCTAGGCTGGAATAAGAGTCATTAATATGTAGATGAGTTAGAAAGGGTGTTAGGGAACCAATCAGAAGTTCTGAGCGTTTGGGGCACGTGATAATTCACAATCACATAAATATGTGAGGTAACTGAAATTTCGGGAGACCTACGAGATACAGACCGACAGATCGACAGAGTGACGATAGAGACATCAGGACACCAGTTGTAGAGATAGTTAGAGGAGAAGTTAGTGGAGAAATAATAGAGGCACAAGCTATCAAGTTATTGAGTTTTACAGTACACAGTCAAAGTCTATTTTATTGAAATATCTCTGTATAATCCTTTCGGGAACACAGGATACTAAGTGTCAAAGTATTGCCAGATAATTCCTTCGGGAACCTGGAATACTACGTGTTATATTGTGTACGAAGCATTTTTGTGAATACTGCTGCAACAAGTTCAGATTACATGTCTTCTTATTGTTTAATAAATATAATTGAATCGTGGAACTTTGCCTGTTAAGATTATAAACCAGTTATGATATCGGCAGCTACATAAAACCAGTATAGTTATCTGAAGCAGCAGTGAGGAACACACAGTGTTACCTTGGAGAAGCGTTACATCAACAAGTACATAACATTATATACAAACATATAGTGTTACAATTAGTATCAAGGAACTAATTAGAGGATACTAAATGGTTTACGGCATTCACAAAATATTTTCTAGCAACATACACAAAACGGGGTGATAAATTAATTGTGAAATGCAAAGGCAATATGAAAAATTACATTCGATGTAACAGAATCAGGACATACAGTAGATGAATGCTAAGAAGGCTAGATTGTCATCGGATCACTAACATTCACTTAAAAATCTAATATATACAGCTAATTAAATAAATGGAATTGACAAAGACAAGCCTGACACTGAACCTCTGAAGAATGGAATTGACAAAGACAAGCCTGACACTGAACCACTGAAGAATGGAATTGACAAAGATAAGCTTGACACTGAACCACTGAAGAATGGAATTGACAAAGATAAGCTTGATACTGAACCACTGAAGAATGGAATTGACAAAGATAAGCTTGATACTGAACCACTGAACAATGGTATTGACAAAGATAAGCCTGACACTAAACCACTGAAGAATGCTAAAGTAGTTGAACGAAAATAAAAAGACCAATCGTTCTATCAAAATGCAGTACTATACCTACAATGTTAAAGTTGATGGCGCTAGACAAAGGTCATTGCGAGCCGTACGCAAAGAAAAGAAAAACCCTGAAAAATCCGCTGCTTGCAAGTATAAGACATCTCCACCACCTAAACATCTAGGGTTAACATGTAGACTCTACCCTACGACGAAAACTATCAATCAATTTAGTCCGCGGCCCCTGTCACGTGCTCAGATTACCGTGACTTGTGGATTGCAATAGACTCGATAAGTAGCCCCTTTGGCATTAAGATACCCTTTAGAAATAGGGGCACTTTAATAGAAGCCGCTCTGTTTTCCTAATCATAGGAACGTTTCTGTGAAAATCAGGTTCACTAATTTGACACTAGAATATATTTTATTTTTACTCTAACACTTATTGATAAGCTGAGTTTTTTTAAAACTTATTAACTTCGTCTAATCATTTTTTAAATAAACTTTTGGAATAAAACGATTACATACAGGTCATGCACGTTAAATTTGTTGATGAAACATTCGAAGATAACACAGATTATATATATATCAACGTACACATGTTGAATATATTTCAACGTACACAGATTATATATTTCAACGTGTACAGATTAGATATATCAACGTACACATATATATCAACGTGCACAGATTATATATATCAACGTACGCAGATTATATATATATCAACGTACACAGATTATATATATATCAACGAACACAGATTATATATATCAACGTACACAGATTATATATATATATATCAACGAACACAAATTATATATATCAACGTACACAGATTATATATATATATATATATCAACGTACACAGATTATATATATATCAACGTACACAGTGTATATATATATATATCAACGAACACAGATTATATATATCAACGAACACAGATTATATATATATATCAACGTACACAGATTATATATATATCAACGTACACAGATTATATATATATCAACGAACACAGATTATATATATCAACGTGCAGAGATTATATATATATATATATATATATCAACGTACACAGATTATATATATCAACGTACACAGATTATATATATATATATATATATATATATATCAACGAACACAGATTATATATATCAACGTACATAGATTATATATATATATATATATATATATCAACGAACACAAATTATATATATATATATCAACGTACACAGATTATATATATATCAACGTACACAGATTATATATATATCAACGTACACAGATTATATATATATATCAACGTACACAGTGTATATATATATATCAACGAACACAGATTATATATATCAACGAACACAGATTATATATATATACCAACGTACACAGATTATATATATATATCAACGTACACAGATTATATATATATATCAACGAACACAGGTTATATATATCAACGAACACAGATTATATATATATATAAACGTACACAGATTATATATATATCAACGAACACAGATTATATATATCAACGTGCAGAGATTATATATATATATATATATATATCAACGTACACAGATTATATATATCAACGTACACAGATTATATATATATATATCAACGAACACAGATTATATATATCAACGTACATAGATTATATATATATATATATATATATATATATATATATATACGTACACAGATTATATATATATATATCAACGTACACAGATTATATATATATATCAACGAACACAGGTTATATATATCAACGAACACAGATTATATATATATATAAACGTACACAGATTATATATATATCAACGTGCAGAGATTATATATATATATATATATATCAACGTACACAGATTATATATATCAACGTACACAGATTATATATATATATATCAACGAACACAAATTATATATATATATCAACGTACACAGATTATATATATATCAACGTACACAGATTATATATATATCAACGTACACAGATTATATATATATATCAACGTACACAGTGTATATATATATCAACGAACACATATTATATATATCAACGAACACAGTTTATATATATATATATCAACGTACACAGATTATATATATATATCAACGTACACAGATTATATATATATATCAACGAACACAGGTTATATATATCAACGAACACAGATTATATATATATATAAACGTACACAGATTAAATATATATCAACGAACACATATTATATACATCAACGAGCAGAGATATATATATATATATATATATATATATATCAACGTGCAGAGATTATATATATATCAACGTGCAGAGATTATATATATCAACGTGCAGAGAATATATATATATATATATATATATATCAACGTGCAGATATTATATATATATATCAACGTGCAGAGATTATATATATCAACGTGCAGAGATTATATATATCAACGTGCAGAGATTATATATATCAACGTGCAGAGATTATATATATATATCAACGTGCAGAGATTATATATATCAACGTGCAGAGACTATATATATCAACGTACAGAGATTATATATATATCAACGTGCAGAGATAATATATATCAACGTGCAGAGATTATATATATATATATATATATATATATCAACGTACACAGATTATATATATCAACGTACACAGATTATATATATATATATATATCAACGAATACAGATTATATATATCAACGTACATAGATTATATATATATATATATATATATATATATCAACGAACACAAATTATATATATATATCAACGTACACAGATTATATATATATCAACGTACACAGATTATATATATATATCAACGTACACAGATTATATATATATATCAACGTACACAGTGTATATATATATATCAACGAACACAGATTATATATATCAACGAACACAGATTATATATATATATCAACGTGCAGAGATTATATATATATCAACGTGCACAGATTATATATATATATATCAACGAACACAGGTTATATATATCAACGAACACAGATTATATATATCAACGTGCAGAGATTATATATATATATATATATATATATCAACGTACACAGATTATATATATATCAACGTACACAGATTATATATATATATCAACGAACACAGGTTATATATATCAACGAACACAGATTATATATATATATAAACGTACACAGATTATATATATATCAACGAACACAGATTATATATATCAACGTGCAGAGATTATATATATATATATATATATATCAACGTACACAGATTATATATATCAACGTACACAGATTATATATATATATATATATCAACGAACACAGATTATATATCAACGTACATAGATTATATATATATATATATCAACGAACACAAATTATATATATATATCAACGTACACAGATTATATATATATCAACGTACACAGATTATATATATATCAACGTACACAGATTATATATATATCAACGTACACAGTGTATATATATATCAACGAACACATATTATATATATCAACGAACACAGTTTATATATATATATATATCAACGTACACAGATTATATATATATCAACGTACACAGATTATATATATATATATATCAACGAACACAGGTTATATATATCAACGAACACAGATTATATATATATATAAACGTACACAGATTAAATATATATCAACGAACACATATTATATACATCAACGAGCAGATATATATATATATATATATATATATATCAACGTGCAGAGATTATATATATATCAACGTGCAGAGATTATATATATCAACGTGCAGAGAATATATATATATATATATCAACGTGCAGATATTATATATATATCAACGTGCAGAGATTATATATATCAACGTGCAGAGATTATATATATCAACGTGCAGAGATTATATATATCAACGTGCAGAGATTATATATATCAACGTGCAGAGATTATATATATATATATCAACGTGCAGAGATTATATATATCAACGTGCAGAGACTATATATATCAACGTACAGAGATTATATATATATCAACGTGCAGAGATAATATATATCAACGTGCAGAGATTATATATATCAACGTGCACTTATTATATATAGCAACGAGCACAGATATTATATAAGCAAACAAATGAACTTTTTATCGATCTCATTAGTAGTATAACAAAATATAGCAGAATTTAGGATCACTATCCATATGATTATGTAACATAGACCCCTGACACACACACACACACAGACACACTGACACACACACAAAAACACATTGACATGCATACATATCATTAAAGACAGGTCTCGGTTTTTTTTTTTTTTTTGGGGTTTTTTTCATTTTATTAATTAATTAAATAAATTATACATAACAGTATAAATGACACCGATTGAGTTATACCAATATAGCAGACACCAATTCAGTTATGCCAATATAACAGACACCAATTCAGTTATAACAATTTAACAGATACCGATTGAGTTATACCAATATAACAGATACCGATTGAGTTATACCAATATAACAGACACCAATTCAGTTATGCCAATATAACAGACATCAACTACCACAACTCTTCTGTAAATAACTAATTATAAAAAAATCTCCCCGTTGTCCAATATGTGATCAGTGCTTGAGAAATGTACACGTTTGATACCATTGTGCAGCCACTTTCTTATAGTCAACAAAAGTAACTGTACATGGTTTTTGGCTGTTAATTGGAGCGTGGGGCAGGTTTCAATTATTGACATAATGTGTTGCTTTACAGTACAGCAAGCAATATACATTTGTTCCGGGCCTACTTACGTCATGTACTTTTCACTTTAGAAATAGAGAAAACGTATAACAGAAATATACGTTTATTATATATTTCAAAGATACCAATGAAAAGATTAACCCAGTTAATTCTGGCGAAAAACATAACATTCTGTTTAAAATAACAAATTATAAATTTAAAAAGCGTTTAATTATTTATGTTTTTATTGTGTGCGTGTTGTATACTGGTTTTATATTGCCGTGGCGATCTGTAAAACGTAATATCTTATTAAAGATCTTAAAAATGTCATTTAACTCGTTTTTTCTAGTTTATTTTGAATACAATTAAATTAAATCTCTAATTAAATGATAGGTAAAAATGTGTCCATCCCATTACTGCATTAAATGTATCATATTGACATCCCTTGACTATATCAAACTGGTCACATTTACATCCCTTGACTATATTAAACTGGTCACATTTACATCCCTTGACTATATCAAACAGGTCATATTGATATTTTATGACCATATCAAAACTGATTTTATTGACATTTTCCTGCAATACCAGGGGGTATACATTGACTATTAAAATCATTTTAGCCAGTTACCTATTGTAATCACCATTCTCGACAAATACTTCCTTTTACCCACGTCATCAGTGTTGTGTGTGTCTCTATTGTGTGTGTCTCTGTTGTGTGTGTCTCTGTTGTGTGTGTCTCTATTGTGTGTGTCTCTGTTGTGTGTGTCTGTTGTTTGTGTCTGTTGTGTGTGTCTCTGTTGTGTGTGTCTCTGTTGTGTGTGTCTGTTGTGTGTGTCTCTGTTGTGTGTGTGTCTGTTGTGTGTGCCTCTGTTGTGTGTGTCTGTTGTATGTTTCTCTGTTTTTGTGTGTGTGTCTCTGTTGTGTGTGTCTCTGTTGTGTGTGTCTCTGTTGTGTGTGACTCTGTCGTGTGTGTTTCTGTGTGTGTGTTGTGTGTGTGTGTGTGTCGGTCATTGTCTCTGTGTATGTGTGTATATATTGTTAACCTTCAGGCTTGTTGTGTTGACATTTCAGTTGCTCATTCACAGAGATCATTATTTGCCTTCTAATTCTACTGTGATAGAAGAATAAACCAATAGTTCAATTCGACATTTTCCAATACCAAAGATCTCAATCACACTAACTGTTTGTCAAGCCATGATAGAGATATCAAATATCAACAAACATCCAAAATGATTTTTATGCCCATTTCAATGCACTTCCTTGTTAATAAATATTTCAAAACCATGACCAGATTTATTTCTGACCAAACGTAGTGAGTGAGTGAGTTTGTACCTGACCTTAGGGGTTAAGTAACATTGGAACATGAATTGTTACAGAAACCCTTTGATCCACGCTGAGAGCTACGGATGATTCAAACCATATAGATCTAATCAAAATACAACAAGTGAATATCTCCCATTTGTTTCAATCACTTGTATGCATTATATTGAAAAATTAAATTCTGGAAAATCACTCTCTTTCTCTCTCTTTCTCTCTGAAATGCGTTGTTTTGCTTTAAGTTTTTTTCGACGGTTCTGATTACAGACATTAACATCCCAGCCCAACAGGTACAGGGTGCCCTAAAATCATGATAATGGCTCTGGGTACTTTGGTATTAAGTAAACCATAACTCAGAAGTAGATTTACGGGAATTTCTAAATAGGCCATAATTCAGCACTTGATTTACAGGCATGTCTAAATAGGCCATAACTCAGCAGTTGATTTACAGGCATGTCTAAATAGGCCATAATTCAGAAGTTGATTTACAGGCATGTCTAAATAAGCCATAATTCAGAAGTTGATTTACAGGCATGTCTAAATTACCCATAATTAAGAAGTTGATTTACAGGCATATATAATAGCTTGAAAATGTATAAACAAGGCAATCTGATGTTTTTACATGGCTTAGATTTGGAAAATAAATCCATTGATTATGTTTTTTAGACGAGAAGTAAAGTATGTAATCAAGTATTTCGTTCAATTTTATCCTCATACTAATAAAATCAATCGCTGCAAGTCATTACATGCTAATTGCTTTCATAAAATTAAGAGTTGTTTATTTATTTTTTTCATTACAATATATTCACATAAAAATATCAGTAAGTCATATACTTTAGTTAAACGGACCATATGACATTTTATGATAATATATTTTCTAACCCAACTTTTTTTCACCAGGTTTGAATGTATATACCATTCAAATATAGTTAAGAAAAATAGCTTCTAAGACTGCTTTTCGTACATTTACTTGAAATCATTTCACTAGACTTTACAAACTCAGGTCCAACACTTAACACACAGATATTCTAAGACCAACGCAACACCTGATACTGCTAAACCAAATCCACAAAAATAAAAAAGGCCCTTCAAGTAAAACATGTCAAGCACTGATGTATCGGAATCACTTGCTTTGCCCAGCTGGTTGATGCCTGCGGAGTTACTTTTGGTCTTGTACAGATGGTCTAGAATACCCATGTCCTTCATCAGCAATAGCCGCTCAGATATGACTTCATTCAGTGCTGATGTCTTGGGAAATATCATTCCATTATTGCTCATCATTACAGTGTCCTTCATAATGACTATGTCGGTTATATTCTTCACATCTGTCAGATACTCCAAGTCATTTGTAAAGAGGAATGCCACATAGTTCTCTGTCCTCAGTTTTTCAATTTGATCTTCAAAAGTTCCTTTCACTTTTGAATCCGTCCTAGCGAATAGTTCCATCTTGTCGTAAAGTTCTCTAAGAATCGTTCCCTCTTTGGCGTTTTTCATCACGTTATAAAACGAAGATTCTTGGAATACTCCCCATTTATAGTCAGTTCTTTGTAAAAGTTCCTCAAACGTTGTAAAAGGGACCGATTCTTCACGATCTACTAAGTTGGCAGTTATGTTCCCTGTAAAAATAGCGTTAATGGCTAAAAGCATAAGACACCAGAACCACAACAAAATACGGATTGACAAATTAGTTGATTCAGGCAGATTGTCTTGATTTAATATAGAGGCAATGAATTTAAACAATATTGCCATTAGATTGTGTATTGGTATAACGTTACACAGGTAGCTTTTGTTTCCATAACAATGTTTACCTTTTGGCTGTCCAGGAAATTCGCTGCAAGTCAAACAAAATGGCAATGTGTTGATTTGAGTAGTCTTTTGATTAGTACCAATATCATGTATATTTGTTTCACCAATGCGTTTACTGTAGTTGGTATTTAATTTTGGTGACTTAAAAATTGATTTTAGTTTGTAAGGAATTGTTCTTTTATGTTTAGTGTTTCTCATATTAGTTGTCCACTGTGTCTGAGTTGCTACAGTGTAATACCGTACATTTTTTACACTTACTGAATTTGAACTAGTTTCTAGGTGCTTAATGACTTTACTTTGCTCTGCAATTTCTACTGTATGTTCGGAGATTTCGTCTGGAAGGTAGCTGGTCTGAAGGTTTTCTTTTCTGATATATAAGTTGTTGGTTTCAAACTGGTCAACAACCTGCTCAGAAAACTGAGATGCAATGTTTGTCAGGAACAAATAAAGAAACATTGTAAATATCAAACTAGCAAAGAGACTAAAATAAACTTCACGATGAAATAGTTTTAATGGAGATGTAATTGCGCTTCTCTCTTTGTTTACATAGAATCCGCTTACATTGCTCCAGAGAATTGGGAATGAAACAGAATGATTGGAATACAACGCAGAGTTTGTTATATAGGTTGTCGCCCCAAAATCAAATTCCCCAAATCCCACACGGTTCGAGAATTCACCCCATGTGATATTTCTATCCTCATCGGGTGGAGGTATGAAATTTACAGTAAAATTCAGAGTTTCTGACAGAATATTAATGACACTGGGGTAAAATCCAGCATATTGTTGTTTTCCTGATTTCTTATCAACCATTCTATACAGATTAGAGAGCCAGTCTTTAGCCAAAATGCTCAACTTTCTTCCATTGAGTCCATACATTCTATTTGGGAAAATCCGACACTGGTGTCGTATGTAATAGAAATCTGTATAAAAATCTTCTTGAACACTTTCCCACTCTCGTCTTCTCTCTTCTCTGTACATTAAAGTCATAACATTAAAAACCTGTGTATCAGTTACATTTACTGCTACAAGAGCAACATTATCCATTACACTATGTACCATGTATGGAAGCCAGTCATTTATATCCGATGATGCGGGGACAATCAAAGTGAAGGTTGTCTTATGAGGGAGCACAGCACCTTCCCCTCTGTGTCTGTCATAGAAAACTTGATGCACGCTGTCCATTATAACGTTGTATTCACTGCTCACTATAACGAAATTTCTTATTTGTTTATATTTATAGAAATCAAAAATCATATCAGCTAGATATTCTGATTGGTTGATCAAATGTCCAACGTTATAATAGGTTATCTGAATGCCAGTAAATGCTGGATGGAGTAGAATCCAATGGACAGGCCAGTAGTCCTCGGATGTGATGAGCACTAGAAAATGCGCCAGTTTACAGTTTATAAACTCCCGTGTGAGAGAATCCACTTCTTCACCATGCACGTACGCGTCACTGACGTCATGAAATAGTCCACAGCAATCGTTCAGGTTAATAATAACAACCGCGCACAACAATATCAAGGATATGCACATAGCTAACAAACAAAATAATTATGCCTACGCTACACTTAAGAATCGTGAATCAATCATACAAATATCCATGAAATGTTCTAACCCGATATCATTTCACCTCCGTCTGATAGTGAATATTTTTTTCCCTGTCATTTAGGTTCTTCTGCAGGTTGAGAATTATTTCAAATGAATTTTTTTTAATCACGCCAATATGAATGTATACTGCAGTTATTGTGTCAGTGTTTACAGATGTCCGACTCTTGTGAAGTGAATGTGTCAATGTTGAGAGATGAGTGTATCTAGAAAAACTGGCGGCAGTAATGGGAGACAATCAATTAAACCCAAGTGATGTGCAAACGGTCATTTAGTCGCTCATGCGGTTGTCAACATCAAGACAAGCTTTGAATTATATATATATTATGTATGTATGTATGTATATGTCAACGTACTTTAAAAAAAAAGCGAACGGAAATTACATGTTTTTTGTTGTTTTTTTTTTACTTAGCGAACTTTTTTTTCTTTTTAAGGTTATTTTTTTAAAGTTTTGAGGAGTTAATTAATTGAATTTAAATATTGAATTTAAATATTGATCAGGTAATTAATAATACGTTTACACCGTTTATTTATGGTTTCTTTTTAAACATGTTTGTAAAGATGGATAGCGATGAACGGAAACCGTAAATAAACATAGGTAAAGGAGGCACCCATTGAAATGTGGCCCGCATTACTGTATTTGATAGATTCATAATTGTAAAACCCTTTTAGTTAGCACTACTAGAATGTAAAAGTTACATTTTTTTTGCTAACAGCAGGGATGCCACTGAATAAACAAACACTATTACACACAATTGTTTAGTGTAAGACACTATTACACACAATTGTTTAGTGTAAGACACTATTACACACAATTGTTTATTGTTGTATTAATACACTATTACACACAATTGTTTAGTATGGTATTAAAACTATTACACACAATTGTTTAGTATGGTATTAAGACACTATTACACACAATTGTTTAGTATGGTATTAAGACTCTATTAAACACAATTGTTTAGTATGGTATTAAGACACTATTAAACACAATTGTTTAGTATGGTTTTAAGACACTATTAAACACAATTGTTTAGTATGGAATTAAGACACTATTAAACACAATTGTTTAGTATGGTTTTAAGACACTATTAAACATAATTGTTTAGTATGGTTTTAAGACACTATTAAACACAATTGTTTAGTATGGTATTAAGACACTTTTAAACACAATTATTTCGTATGGTATTAAGACACCATTACACACAATTTTTTAGTATGGTATAAATGCATTCATCAATTTTTATATGTGTTTCAATATCATGACATGAAATGACATTAATGCGCTGCATGACACTAGACATTACCAGATCACTTCGTCACATGACATTATTACTTGATGTGTCTTCCTTTGAACTAACGACACCCCCACGGTGTCTGGTGATCAGCATTACCATCTGTATACATAACACACATGCAGCCCCGTAGCGTGAAAATTCTACAGCAGGGGCCAGGCATTCTACAGCAGGGGCCATGCAATAGCAGTGGGGGCCAGGTAATACATTTTACTAAGTAGAATAAATAAGCAGGGGAGCCAGACAAAACGCAGGGGGGCCCAGCCCCCCTGCCCCCCCCCCCCGCACGCTACGGGCCTGCACACATGTGTCACGTGACACCATTTATATAGAAGATGGTATCAGTATGACATCACTGGTTACCGTATTGGTGAAATATGTGATGTCACCTGTCCACTTAATTGTGGGCTAACATCATTACATCCTCTAGTTTATTATAACATTAACACATCTATTTGCATATTCATTACGAAATGACATGACATTAGTTCACGGCGTGATATCAAACAGAACAAGATCGCTTCGTTACGTGACATTGGTACTTTAAGAGATGTGTCCTGCTTTGATCTAAGAACATCCCCAAGTTGTAATGGTAATCAGCATTACAGTTCATTTATATGTAAACTTTGGGTTGGGGATGACAGTTCTCAGTGCCGGGAATATCTCCTGCATCCTCGCCGGTAAATTTAGCCCTGTATGTATCTGCTTACAGTAGCTCCAAAACCATTCATAATCTTATTCCGATTTACGCTCTATATTTATGATTCTATTCAACAATTGTGGTCGATACTAGATAAGCGTCACTTCTTTCTTTTTAACAAAAATCTGTATCTATATTTCAATACATGTACATTATATACAGTTAAAAAACACTAAATAATATATGATCACATTTTTGTTAATTATTTCTTTTAAACAATGACATCAGGAATCACAATCGGAATAAAGAATCGATACTTCAGGGTAAAATCGGAAATGAGTCGGCATCGTTAAAATTTTGACACCGTCCCATCAACAACAACAGGTCATAGTACCTCTCGAGGCCCCTTAAGGGATGTTGCCCCTGTCATGTATTCAGATTGCATCCACTTGCGGCAGTCATGCACACTGGCAGTAACAGCAGGGCCCCCAGCATTAGTTTACGGCCCCTAAAATCATGAGAAACGGTTCTGGCACAAAGCGTTAGGAAGTGAAGTTGGTTTGAAGAAATGTTTATTCTGTTTGTTTGTTTGCTTTTTTTTAAACCCGTATATTAAAACTATTTATAGGATATTTCGACGTTGCCAGATTTACTGTTAACATTGTTCTTTACTGATCCATCCTTCTAGTAGTTTGCGCGGTGAATGCCCTTGTCAACCCAGACCTAGATAAACCCATTGACACAAGCTATTAAGTTTAAAACTTGCTTGATAGTTTATAACAGCGTTGACTTTTGGCACGCTGCAACTAGGGCCACCACCACCAAGGCCCCAGGTCTAGAGGAAGTGCGTGGGGGGTGGGGGAGGGGGGCATCAGTGATTGGAACGAAGTGGTCTGGTACATAGCCAGTACTTACCCAACTCAGCCCCATTCATTAGACTTTTGGTCCCTTCGTTACATTAAGGACACCTCTGGTTTATGTCAGAACTCACTCATTAGACTGTTGGTCCCCCTCGTTACATTAAGGACACTTCTGGTTAATGTCAGAATTTATTCACATGACAAGTTAATGATGACTAGTATGTTTATCATCTTTCTTTTGTGTTTTGCTAAATATCGATGTATTATTTGCTTAGCTGTATTCTCATAATCAAATTATCAAAATATATTTTAAAATAATTGTTCTTTTTTGAAAAAAAATAATAATGTTTTAATGTTATAGGCCTTCATTTAACATCCTTCATTTAATTCTTTCTGCGAAAATTCATTAAAATCAAAATAAATTCTAATCCTTTTAAGTCACTTTAGAGATTTTAGGAGTATGTGAAGGCCCTGTAAGGATGAGATGAAATATCCTAGATCATATAAACCACTAATGGGTTTTCATAGTGCCCTTCTTTCATCCACATCATATCCGATAGTGCAATGGCCATGGATGCACTACGGGAGACATAGAACTTGTACCAGGGACCATCAGTTCAACAGTTGAGCGCTTTACCACACGACAGACCTAGCCCTCTGGGTAGCGACTAAATAAAAAGAGCTAACTGCGGAACCCTTGGGAAATACGTGCCCGACTTGGAGAAGGCCAACCTCTAAAACTAGGTCAGTCCGGTTAATTAGTTGGAGTAGGTCAACCTCTAAAACTAGGTCAGTCCGGTTCATTAGTTTCACTACAGTGAATAGACAAAATCTATTTTTTTTTTTTTGGTTGAATTGTTTATTTAAAAAATCTCAATGCCTGATTGTCTCCTCTTGGAGAGTTTTGGACTGGAGGGATTGTGTCCCCTCATTCATAAAAACTTAGCTAGTGCCTAAATTCTAATTGAACTTTTCTTAAGCATGAAAAATTAACAGAAATGTGTATACATATAGAGCTTTTGTCAATTATGCATAATAGTTTTAAAAATAAATAGATGGTAATAAACAACAATTCAAAAATGAAAGGCAGTTTACTAAATTTTTTTATTACTACTTTAGACAAAGTTTATAAATATGTTTATTTTCTAAAAGCTACATAAATCTACTTTCCTCAATAAAGCATAAATAAAATATTATAATATCTGACAACAGGTTTCATTTTTTGTGTAAAAAAGAATTGATATAATCGGACTTCAACTGTTTCCAAACTAGAACAACTGTATTTAGTCCATATTTTAGACAACTATAATTCAATAATTCTTCCATCTAATGTATCTAAAGCTGAAAGTAATTCCATACTGTTTGTATTTTTTTATATTACAACAATTGTTGTTTTTTTTTTTGTATTATAAAATTTTGTAATACGTCTTTTGCTGTGTCCATTCGTTCCACCAACAACCGCAGCGGTTAAAGGAATGATGGAGATGATTGAAATTCCATCAAGACATTCGTTTACGATAAGCAAATAAGATATACTTATCAACTTATTTTATCAAGTTTTAAAATTAACAAGGCCATATGTTTACGATAAGCAAATAAGATATACTTATCAACTTATTTTATCAAGTTTTAAAATTAACAAGGCCATATGTTTATGATAAGCAAATAAGATATACTTATCAACTTATTTTATCAAGTTTTAAAATTAACAAGGACATATGTTTACGATAAGCAAATAAGATATGTTCTTATCAACTTATTTTGTCAAGTTTTTACAATTTATATAAAAATAATATACTTGATGCAGCTAACACAGCCTTGCATTCATTTATTTAAACAAAATTTTATCTCTGCACATCAATGTCACAACAGATCCCCCACAGATATTCTAAGACCAGCACAACCCCAAATTATATCACTGCACATTGCTTGCCCAAGTCCAACATTTGGCACACAGACATTCCAAGACCAACACAACCCCTGATACTGCTAAACCTAATCCGCAACAATAAAAAAGACCCTCCAAGTAAAACATGTCCAGAGAGATAACATCAGAACCTTTCGTTTCAACAATATTAACTGATCTAGACGAATTATGTCTCGACCTGTACAGATGGTCCAAGATACCTACATCGGTCATTAGCAGCAGTTGCTTAGATATAAGTTCGTTCAGTGCTGATGTCTTGGGAAATATAAACCCCATATTGCTTATCATAAAGCTATCCTTAAGTATAACAATGTGATTTAAACCTTTCACATCTTTGAGATATTCTAAATCATCTGTAAAGAAGAACGTCACGTATTTCTCTGTCCCCAGTTTTTCAATTTGATCATCAAATTTTCCTTTTACAAACGGATCAGTGAGAGCGAACAGTTCCATCTTGTCGTAAAGTTTTCTCAATATCGTTCCCTCTTTTGAGTTTTTCATCACATTATAAAATGATGATTCTTGAAACAGCCCCCATTTATAATCAGTTCGTTGTAAAAGTTCCTCAAACGTTGTAAAAGGGACCGATTCTTCAAAATCGACTAAGTTGGCAGTGATGTTTCCTGTAAAGATTGCAGTTATGACTAGCAGCATAAGACACCAGCACCAAAGCAATATGCGTGCAGAAATACTATCAGGCTCGGGTAGGCTGTCTTGACTGAATATAGAACCAATGAATTTAAAAAATAATCCAATCAAAGTATCAATTATCGTGACGTCACATGCCTGACTTTGGTTTCTATGACAACGTTTACCTTTGGACTGTTTTGACCGATGGCAAACTAGACATACTGCCTTCTTGGGTAGTTTATCGTTTTGAGTCGTCTTTTTATTGACATCACTTTCTTGTACATCTTTTATTGTGGAAAAGGTCTTACAGTTGAAATTTGTAGTAGTCTTACAGTTGATGCTCTCATTAGGAGCGAAAAGTAAAGTTCTTAATTTATTGAAAAATGTCACTTGTTTCTCACTGTCTCTCACGGGAGCTGCCCACTGTGTCTGAGTTCCTACGGAGCGGAACGTCATGTGTTGTGAATGAATAGGACTGACATTATTTTTCAAACTATAATGAACATTTTGTTTTCCCCGACTGTGGTGTTTATGAAAGTCAACATCTCTAATTTGATCATTTTCAAACTGTTCAACACCCCTTTTATAAAACTGAGATGTAATGTTTGTCAAGAACAAATACAGAAACATTGTAAATATCAAACTGGCCGAAAGACAAATGTAAACTTCAAGCTGAAAGAGTTTTAGTGGAGATGTGATGGCGGTTCTCTCCCTGTTGACATAGATACCACTTACATTGCTCCAGAGAATTGGAAATGAAGCAGAATGATTGTAATACAAATCAGAATTAGTCATGTATGTGGTTGCTCCAATATCAACTTCTCCAAATCCCACACGGTTTGAGAATTCACTCCATGTGATATTGTTATCTTCGCCTGGTTCTGGTATGAAATTTATAGTGAAGTTCAGAGTTTCTGACAGAGCATTTATAACATTAGCATAAAATCCAGCATATTGCAGTTTTCCTTTATTTATATCAAACTTTCTATACATGTGAGCAATCCAATCTTTAGCCAAAATGTTCAACTTTCTTCCATTAAGTCCATACATTCTATTTGGGAATATACGACAAGTTTGTTTTATGTAGGAAGTATTTCCATAAACATAATGAATACTTTCCCACTCTCGTCTTCTATTCTCTCTGTACATGAGAGAGAAAATCTGTGAGACTTGTTTGGATTTTACATTCACCACAAACACAGCAATGTTGTCCATGGTACTATTCACCATAGATGGAAGGTTGTCACCAATATCCAATGACGATGGAACAATCAAGGTGAAGGTTGTCTTGTGAGGCAGAACAGCAGCTTCACCTCTCTGTCTGTCATAGAAAACTCGATGAACGCTGTCCAATATTACGTTGTATTCACTGCTCACTATAACGAAATGTCTCGCTTGTTTACTAATGTATATCTCCCGCATCAAATCAGATAAGGCTTCAACTCTGTTGATCAAATGTCCAATGTTATAATGGGTTATCTGAATACCAGCTAATGACGGAAACGAAAGAATCCAATGGACGGGCCAGTATTCCATAGAAGTGATGAATATTGCAACATGGTACATTTGACAATCTTGAAACATATTGGTGAGCACATCCACCTCTTCACTAGTCACGTGAGTAACACTGGCGTCATGAAATAAACCAAAACTATTACTGCAGTCACATGTGTAAATACAAAGAGCCAAACACAAAAAAACCCAATGCAGAAACATAGTAAAACATTCAATTGTAAAACAATGTGTATTAATGATTCATTGCTCTATTCAAACCAACGTTGGATCCATTTCAACTTTGTCTGTCTGTCTGTCACAACTCTTCTAGCATTATATTCAGGCTTCAGATTGGGGAAAAAAAATTCAACGCCCGTTATTATCACTGTTGACTGAAGAGTGTCAATGTTTACTTGCGTGCTTGAGTCAACGTTCAGAGAATTGTCTATCCCTTTATCTAGACAAAGACAGTCTGAAATAGCGTGCTGCAATCAATGTTACCCAAGTGATGAACAAACTTCCGTCACATAGATGTTAACATCAAAACCAGCTCTGTCTCTCAAATGTCAACTCTTTTTTGTCAACTAAATTTGTGTCCACACCAGCCATCTGTAATGGCTGCGGTAAAGGACTGAAATGTCTTTCTTACTTTTTGTTGAACTTTTGAATCATTTTTTTTTATTTGTGCAAGGCTTGATAAGGTTAATGATGAGCTGTAAACATAGCATTTTTTACTCATATAGCTCCTTGTAAACCATTTATTTAAAGGTCTATAGCTCTCTCTCTCTCCCTCTCTCCCTCTCTCTTTCTCTCTCTCCCTCTCCCTCTCTCTCTCTCTCTCTCTGCCTCTCTCTCTCTCTCCCTCTCTCTCTCTCTCTCTCTCTCTCTCTCTCTCTCTCTCTCTTGGAACTCTCTTTGAGATTCTGCGTTGACTGAGTCTCCTTGAGCCCGTGAGATAAAACCGGACACTCGACATCTGTGGACTGTCATAGAGACTTAAAGCAAAGAAGCGACCCAACTGCTCCAACCTTCTGTCCGCCAGACCATGCACTCGATATCCATATAAAGACCCATTTAAATGCATAGGAAAAGGATGCAGATGATTATAGGGCCGCAATTGACTAAGGATCGTCAATCAAGTGTTTGTCTAGTAATTACATTTTTGGGAAGGCCCATACATCGTATCAGTAAAGGACCCCCTTATATAGATTTGTAGTAGACATTTCACTATTGGTTTTAAAAAATAAATGAAACAAAATTTATTTTATGTACAATGATTATATCGACAATATATTGTTTTAACCGAGATGCTGTATCGAAAGTTAACATCATCTCAGACATGTGTCCGAGATGCTGTATCAAATGTTAACGTCAGCTCAGACATGTATCAGAGATGCTATATCAAATGTTAACATCAGCTCAGAAATGTATCCGAGATGCTGTATCAAATGTTAACATCATCTCAGACATTTATCCGAGACGCTGTATCAAATGTTAACATCCTCAGACATGTATCCGAGATGCTGTATCAAATGTTAACATCAGCTCTATTCTTAGACATCCAGTATTAAACTTTAACAAGTCGGAACTTGACACACAAAGACTCTATAGTAAGGATAATCACAGATATGACTAGACCATACAGACAATAATATAACAAGTTTAAAATATAAAGTAAATGTAGAGTATCCATGTTTTTGTATTCTGTATTTACTGACTGCGTAAAGTTTCCAGAGCTGCTCCTTAGTTTGTCTATCAGACCACTGTCTGTCATCGCCTGCAATCTGTTTGAAATCCAGTTTTCCAGTTCAGAGTTCCTTGGAAGGATAAATCCTGCACAGCTTTTGAATATTACATCTTTCAAACTGACCAGTTCCGGAATGTACTTTTCACGGAGATAATCTTGGGTGGGACTGCTTAGTAAACCAACCACATTACCTCTTTTAATCTGAGATACCATTTCCTCCATGGTTCCTGCAAAATTTGGATTTTCTTCCCGGAATTTTAAAACTCTTTGGTAAATTTTGAACAAGTTCGTTCCCTCAAGAGCATCCTCCATTCCATGGATATAGGATGAGCCTTCTTCTAGAAATATTTTGAAGTCTTCTTTAGCTGCTAGATCTTCCAGTGTTGTCAGTGAGAGTCCACTGGTCTTGTCCACGAGGTCTGCTGTGATGTTGGCAGTCAGAAGGGCACCGAGAATCAACATTAAGACGCACCAGGAACAGCAGGAGCCGAGATGAGGAATATTTCGGGTTGGGGAGGTTGCACTGATTCAGGCTGGAACCTAACAACTCGAAGTACAGACTGGTGAGGTTTTCGAACGCCCTTAGATAGGAAGATGGCAGGAATAGACGGCTGACCTCCGCAGAATCTTCTTTCTCTTGTTTTTTTACTGCTGCTTGTTGACTTACGGTAACATCGCCAATAGTTCTTCCTTCGTCACCAATAACTTTTGATACAGTTTTTCTTTGTCTGTCTACGGTAACCTCTAACATTGTTTTTCTTTCTATCTCAACATCATCATTTGATAAGGTCCTTTCTATCTCAACATCATCATTTGATAAGGTCCTTTCTATCTCAACATCATCATTTGATAAGGTCCTTTCTATCTCAACATCATCATTTGATAAGGTCCTTTCTATGTCAACATCATCATTTGATAAGGTCGTTTCTATGTCAACATCATCATTTGATAAGTTCCTTTCTATCTCAACATCATCATTTGATAAGCTCCTTTTTATCTCAACATCATCATTTGATAAGGTCCTTTCTATGTCAACATCATCATTTGATAAGGTCGTTTGTATGTCAACATCATCATTTGGCACTACTGTGGTTTGTCTGTCAACCTCACTATCTAACACAGCTGTTATTCCTCTGTCGACATGTATAAAAGATAATGTTTTAAACTGTTCATTGACTGTACCAATCAATTGATAGTCATGTGAACATTTCAATTCTCGATTTATATCACTATCAGTAGCCTGACACTTGAAATGAACAAGTTGTTTTCTATTGTGTGATATATGGTCCGAGTCTATTATCTCGTCTGTCACAATTTCAGTACAACTGACCAGCCTACTGTTGAGGTTTGGTGACAAATCAACACTTGAATAAATCTTAAACAATACAAGAGTGTACACTAATGAGAAAAGATAACATATATAAACGTTATTGCGGTAAAATTGAAGAGGCGAACTCCTATACACTCCCTCGATAGGCATGTAAGCTCCTGTCAGGTTGGTACAGATCAACGGAAACGTCACAGTGTGGTTGTAGTGAATCATAGAGATGCTTGGAAAGACCGACACGCCAATGTCGAATTGTGATTGGCTAATAAGCTCCGCGAAGTCACCCCACTGTAACTTATCATCGTCTCCGGCAACCGGGTGAAAAATGTAAGTAAAATTTAGAGCGTAAGCGAGTAAGTTAACGACATCGGCGAAGAACCCAACGTATTGGAGCTGCCCATGCACAGAATCACGTGACTTGTAGACAAGACTAAGCCATTCTTTGGTCAATAGGCTCAGAGCTCTGCCGTTCATCAAATAGTTAATGTTGGGAAATACGTCACAATTTTTTAAACTGGAGCGACTGGCATCAATTGTTTCCAGCTCTCGAACATTATTCTTTCTCCACATGAGTGTGTACATGCCAGTCACTGAGTTATGTGTCTTAGAAATCGATACAATGAAAATGTTATCAAAAGGCGTAAACGTCATTTCCTCTCTAAGAACAGGCACGTAAAGCGATTCCGCGAATATCACGAATTGCATTCGATGAATCATCAAAGCTCCCAGTCCTCTTTGATGATTTAAAAAGACGTTGTTGGCGGCCCGAATGATGTGTACGGAGTGCTCGGACATTATGACCACATTGGTGATGCGATGGTCAAAGTACAGGTTCTCTATACGTTTCTCTAGCCAGGCGGAGCTGTGGATTTCATTCGAT
>JAGDYQ010000057.1:1009031-1040916 GCA_021962125.1 Bulinus truncatus
CATCACTTTTTGTACATCTTTTATTGTGGAAAAGGTCTTACAGTTGAAATTTGTAGTAGTCTTACAGTTGATGCTCTCATTAGGAGCGAAAAGTAAAGTTCTTAATTTATTGAAAAATGTCACTTTGTTTCTCACTGTCTCTCACGGGAGCTGCCCACTGTGTCTGAGTTCCTACGGAGCGGAACGTCATGTGTTGTGAATGAATAGGACTGACATTATTTTTCAAACTATAATGAACATTTTGTTTTCCCCCGACTGTGGTGTTTATGAAAGTCAACATCTCTAATTTGATCATTTTCAAACTGTTCAACACCCCTTTATAAAACTGAGATGTAATGTTTGTCAAGAACAAATACAGAAACATTGTAAATATCAAACTGGCCGAAAGACAAATGTAAACTTCAAGCTGAAAGAGTTTTAGTGGAGATGTGATGGCGGTTCTCTCCCTGTTGACATAGATACCACTTACATTGCTCCAGAGAATTGGAAATGAAGCAGAATGATTGTAATACAAATCAGAATTAGTCATGTATGTGGTTGCTCCAATATCAACTTCTCCAAATCCCACACGGTTTGAGAATTCACTCCATGTGATATTGTTATCTTCGCCTGGTTCTGGTATGAAATTTATAGTGAAGTTCAGGAGTTTCTGACAGAGCATTTATAACATTAGCATAAAATCCAGCATATTGCAGTTTTCCTTTATTTATATCAAACTTTCTATACATGTGAGCAATCCAATCTTTAGCCAAAATGTTCAACTTTCTTCCATTAAGTCCATACATTCTATTTGGGAATATACGACAAGTTTGTTTTATGTAGGAAGTATTTCCATAAACATAATGAATACTTTCCCACTCGTCTTCTATTCTCTCTGTACATGAGAGAGAAAATCTGTGAGACTTGTTTGGATTTTACATTCACCACAAACACAGCAATGTTGTCCATGGTACTATTCACCATAGATGGAAGGTTGTCACCAATATCCAATGATGATGGAACAATCAAGGTGAAGGTTATCTTGTGAGGCAGAACAGCAGCCTCACCTCTCTGTCTGTCATAGAAAACTCGATGAACGCTGTCCATTATTACGTTGTATTCACTGCTCACTATAACGAAATGTCTCGCTTGTTTACTAATGTATATCTCCCGCATCAAATCAGATAAGGCTTCAACTCTGTTGATCAAATGCCCAATGTTATAATGGGTTATCTGAATACCAGCTAATGACGGAAACGAAAGAATCCAATGGACGGGCCAGTATTCCATAGAAGTGATGAATATTGCAACATGGTACATTTGACAATCTTGAAATATATTGGTGAGCACATCCACCTCTTCACTAGTCACGTGAGTAACACTGGCGTCATGAAATAAACCAAAACTATTACTGCAGTCACATGTGTAAATACAAAGAGCCAAACACAAAAAAACCCAATGCAGAAACATAGTAAAACATTCAATTGTAAAACAATGTGTATTAATGATTCATCGCTCTATTCAAACCAACGTTGGATCCATTTCAACTTTATCTGTCTGTCTGTCACAACTCTTCTAGCATTATATTCAGGCTTCAGATTGGGAAAAAAAATTTCAACGCCCGTTATTATCACTGTTGACTGAAGAGTGTCAATGTTTACTTGCGTGCTTGAGTCAACGTTCAGAGAATTGTCTATCCCTTTATCTAGACAAAGACAGTCTGAAATAGCGTGCTGCAATCAATGTTACCCAAGTGATGAACAAACTTCCGTCACATAGATGTTAACATCAAAACCAGCTCTGTCTCTCAAATGTCAACTCTTTTTGTCAACTAAATTTGTGTCCACACCAGCCATCTGTAATGGCTGCGGTAAAGGACTGAAATGCCTTTCTTACTTTTTGTTGAACTTTTGAATCATTTTTTTTTTATTTGTGCAAGGCTTGATAAGGTTAATGATGAGCTGTAAACATAGCATTTTTTACTCATATAGCTCCTTGTAAACCATTTATTTAAAGGTCTATAGCTCTCTCTCTCCCTTCTCCTCTCTTTCTCTCTCTCCTCTCTCTCTCTCTCTCTCTCTCTCTCTGCCTCTCTCTCTCTCTCTCTCTCCCTCTCTCTCTCTCTCTCTCTCTCTCTCTCTCTCTCTCTCTCTCTTGGAACTCTCTTTGAGATTCTGCGTTGACTGAGTCTCCTTGAGCCCGTGAGATAAAACCGGACACTCGACATCTGTGGACTGTCATAGAGACTTAAAGCAAAGAAGCGACCCAACTGCTCCAACCTTCTGTCCACCAGACCATGCACTCGATATCCATATAAAGACCCATTTAAATGCATATGAAAAGGATGCAGATGATTATAGGGCCGCAATTGACTAAAGGATCGTCAATCAAGTGTTTGTCTAGTAATTACATTTTTGGGAAGGCCCATACATCGTATCAGTAAAGGACCCCTTATATAGATTTGTAGTAGACATTTCACTATTGGTTTTAAAAAATAAATGAAACAAAATTTATTTTATGTACAATGATTATATCGACAATATATTGTTTTAACCGAGATGCTGTATCGAAAGTTAACATCATCTCAGACATGTAACCGAGATGCTGTATCAAATGTTAACGTCAGCTCAGACATGTATCAGAGATGCTAGCATCAAATGTTAACATCAGCCTGTGAAATGTATCCGAGATGCTATATCAAATGTTAACATCATCTCAGACATTTATCCGAGACGCTGTATCAAATGTTAACATCCGCTCAGACATGTATCCGAGATGCTGTATCAAATGTTAACATCAGCTCTATTCTTAGATATCCAGTATTAAACTTTAACAAGTCGGAACTTGACACACAAAGACTCTATAGCAAGGATAACCACAGATATGACTAGACCATACAGACAATAATATAACAAGCTAAAAATATAAAATAAATGTAGAGTATCCATGTTTTTGTATTCTGTATTTACTGACTGCGTAAAGTTTCCAGAGCTGCTCCTTAGTTTGTCTATCAGACCACTGTCTGTCATCGCCTGCAATCTGTTTGAAATCCAGTTTTCCAGTTCAGAGTTCCTTGAAGGATAAATCCTGCACAGCTTTTAAATATTACATCTTTCAAACTGACCAGTTCCGGGAATGTACTTTTCACGGAGATAATCTTGGGTGGGACTGCTTAGTAAACCAACCACATTACCTCTTTTAATCTGAGATACCATTTCCTCCATGGTTCCTGCAAAATTTGGATTTTCTTCCCGGAATTTTAAAACTCTTTGGTAAATTTTGAACAAGTTCGTTCCCTCAAGAGCATCCTCCAAGCCATGGATATAGGATGAGCCTTCTTCTAGAAATATTTTGAAGTCTTCTTTAGCTGCTATATCTTCCAGTGTTGTCAGTGAGGGTCCACTGGTCTTGTCCACGAGGTCTGCTGTGATGTTGGCAGTCAGAAGGGCACCGAGAATCAACATTAAGACGCACCAGGAACACAGCAGGAGCCGAGATGAGGAATATTTCGGGTTGGGAAGGTTGCACTGATTCAGGCTGGAGCCTAACAACTCGAAGTAGAGACTGGTGATGTTTCGAACGCCCTTAGATAGGAAGATGGCAGGAATAGACGGCTGACCTCCGCAGAATCTTCTTTCTCTTGTTTTTTTACTGCTGCTTGTTGACTTACGGTAACATCGCTAATAGTTCTCCCTTCGTCACCAATAACTTTTGATACAGTTTTTCTTTGTCTGTCTACGGTAATCTCTAACATTGTTTTTCTTTCTATCTCAACATTATCATTTGATAAGGTCCTTTCTATGTCAACATCATCATTTGATGAATTCCTTTCTATGTCAACATCATCATTTGATAAGGTCCTTTCTATGTCAACATCATCATTTGATACGGTCGTTTGTATCTCAACATCATCATTTGATACGGTCGTTTCTATCTCAACATCATCATTTGATAAGCTCCTTTTATCTCAACATCATCATTTGATACGGTCGTTTGTATCTCAACATCATCATTTGATACGGTCGTTTGTATCTCAACATCATCATATGGCACTACTGTGGTTTGGCTGTCAACCTCACCATCTAACACAGCTGTTATTCCTCTGTCGACATTTATGTAAGATAATGTTTTAAACTGTTCAGTGACTGTACCAATCAATTGATAGTCATGTGAATATTTAAATTCTCGATCTATATCACTATCAGTAGTCTGACACTTGAAATGAACAAGTTGTTTTCTATTGTGTGATATATGGTCCGAGTCTATTATCTCGTCTGTCACAATTTCAGTACAACTGGCCAGCCTACTGTTGAGGTTTGGTGACAAATCAACACTTGAATAAATCTTAAACATTACAAAAGTGTATACTAATGAGAAAAGATAACATATATAAACGTTATTGCGGAAAAATTGAAGAGGCGAACTCCAATACACTTGCTCAATAGGCATGTAAGCTCCTGTCAGGTTGGTACAGATTAACGGAAACGTCACAGTGTGGTTATAGTGAATCATAGAGATGCTTGGAAAGACCGACACGCCAATGTCGAATTGTGACTGGCTAATAAGCTCAGCGAAGTCAACCCACTGTAACTTATCATCGTCACCGGCGACCGGGTGAAAAATGTAAGTAAAATTTAGAGCGTAAGCGAGTAAGTTAACGACATCGACGAAGAACCCAACGTATTGGAGCTGCCCATGCACAGAATCACGTGACTTGTAGACAAGACTCAGCCATTCTTTGGTCAATAGGCTCAGAGCTCTGCCGTTCATCAAATAGTTAATGTTGGGAAATACGTCACAATTTTTTAAACTGGAGCGACTGGCATCAACTGTTTCCAGCTCTCGAACATTATTCTTTCTCCACATGAGTGTGTGCATGTCAGTGACTGAGTTATGTGCCTTGGAAATCGATACAATGAAAATGTTATCAAAAGGCGTAAACGTTATTTCCTCCCTAAGAACAGGCACGTAAAGCGATTCCGCGAATACCACGAATTGCATTCGATGAATCATCAAAGCTCCCAGTCCTCTTTGATGATTTAAAAAGACGTTGTTGGCGGACTGAATGATGTGTACGGAGTGCTCGGACATTATGACCACATTGGTGATGCGATGGACAAAGTACAGGTTCTCTATGTGTTTCTCTAGCCAGGCGGAGCTGTGGATTTCATTCGATGAAATATTCAACTGCAGAATTAAAGGGTACAAGCAGGACAGTCTGGTTAGAACGGCGTCGGCCAGATCAGAATGTCTGTCTGTCCACTCGTCTGTAATGAACACAGCGTTGTCCCATCC
Organism: Bulinus truncatus; assembly: GCA_021962125.1. Lineage (NCBI taxonomy): Eukaryota > Metazoa > Mollusca > Gastropoda > Planorbidae > Bulinus > Bulinus truncatus. Next base: position 1,014,306 of record JAGDYQ010000057.1, read on the forward strand.
ACAAGAAAGCAATAGGTCCAATAAAACCTTGGCGTTTTTATTTTGAACTGTCAAGTCGAGCTCTCTCAAGTTGGATAACTTTGTGAATGTACGTAAAAAATTAGTTTCTGGTTGGTTTTGGATTGTCTCCCTTTCCCAGGCAAGTGCTGGTATAAATTCCATGAATAGAACAATGTTAACGAAAAGTACGCGTACAAACATTATTCATGCTGGCCTTGAAGTTCAAAGACATTTAAACATCTTTAAATAAAGTCCTTCAGTTGAACTATATGAGGATATATTTCTTTTGAAATGTATAAACTTTAAACATTAATTGAATAGCATGCTTGTTATTTTCTATTTTCAAATCTTTCTGAATCATTTCAACTTTTTTAAATTTACAACCAGATGCAGAAAAAACAGCACTGAATAAATCGCCATTTGATTCGTCACAATACTAGCTTATGTGGTTCTCGAAAGTGTACCTGTCGCCACCATTTTTGACAAATGTTTTGAATCGGCGACCCAAAATGACACTAGTTTTTGTTTTCATGAAATACCTGCACAGGAAAAAAAATGACAATAAAAGAAATAGAATAAAAATGTACTTTGTAGATTTAAACACTTTCATATTTGTAACGTATAGAAGTAGAGCTTTAATTAGGCATATGGATATTCCGGTTCCTTGAATTATACATTTTTTTTTTTGTATTGTGTGGCGACCCACTTAAAAATGCGTTCACACTTTTAGAACCACAGTACTAAAATGTAGTTGTAGAATACCCACACAGTACAGAGAAACAAAATGTGCACTGAACATCACGTTGGTGTCCAGATATAGATCTACAACCTCTAACGATTGCTCCAGAAAACAAAACATATAACTTCTTGAAAAAAAGAAAACTTTTTATTTTAACAATGTCATTCGCACCACGCTGAAACTCAAACTAGTTCAGACTGCACACCCTTTTGACATTGCCACGAGAAAAAGAAGGGGGGAAAAACGAAACAGTCATCATGCAGCTGTGATATTGATTATAATCGCTAAAAAGTTTGAGTTTTGTAGGCTCAATTTAAAACCATAGTGAAACATTATTATTAATAATATCTATGGCTGTAACCCGGAAAAAATACGGATTACGACCCTATTCCTATTATAAAAAATATGGCGTCCGACGTAACCGTAGCCACTGCGTTTTGAAAATAATTTAATTGTTACATGTTTGCCCAACTGCAGATTTTTCCAAATGATAAAAGAGGGAAAGTACCCCCCCCCGCACCCTTGATTGTAAAGGTCTACAATCTATGTCATCAGATGACAAGGCCATGCCACGGTATTTAGATTAGAATTAAAATTCTCCTCATATTATGTACCATGTGGAAATTAAAAACGGTCTTCTCGAGAGAAGAGCTGTATTCTACAAAACTAATGAATGATTGTGTTGCATTGAAACTGATCCACAATACATAGTGACATTATACTAATCAAAATTGGCCAACGGGATATCACCCACCCCCACCCCCAGGCAAACTAGTGTGTGTGTGTGGGGGGGGGGGTCACCTACAGCAACTACTCTGCACAACGAAATACAAAAGCTCAATTTGGATTGGACCAATTAAACAAACTGGCTCACTTGGTAAGTGACCGGTTGGATCCGTACGTTAAGACGACCACTGGATCTGGTACGTACTTTTCTCTATATGTATGATGAAATCCAGCCTAATTTGCTGAATGAGCGAAGTGCTAAATTCCAGCAATGAGGAGAAATAATATGGCCAATTACTCGAACCGTTTAACAGAGCCGTTTAATAGAACCGTTTAAAAGAACCGTTTAACAGAGCCGTTTCAATGTATTTTAGGGCCCTAGCAGAAACTTCCAGAGATGTTTAGGGGCACTGGGAAAAAGTACCTGTGGTGCCATCTTAGCTTCAGATGTAATAGTTATCAGCGCCGAACCTAGGGATTTGGGGTCCAGGGGGGACTAGGCCTATTTGGGGGTCCCTGTTTTTTTATATACGACATCATGACATGAAATAATGTACTTAATAGTTAATGTAAAAAATGTTTGCCCCCCCCCCTCAATCTGGGGCCCGGGTTGACTTTCGAATTTTGACCCCCCCCGCCCCCAACCCTGGTTTCGCCTCTGATAGGAATCAATAATTTATTGCATCGCCTAGCTTTCCTAATATTATAAACTGTCATTATGTTTTATACAGCAATTTATTACAGAAATGACAATGCATTAAGAAACCAAAAAAATGTATTTTGAACAAAAATGGCAGTCTTAACAGTATAAATTTGAGGGGAAAAAACGTTTTCATAGTGCCGTTTTGTGTTTCAGTGGCTCTTTAAAAAATATGTTTTTAGTATAGCTAAGTTGTGAGAGTTGTAACAGTTTGCTGTGACAATAAGAATAAAAGACGAAACCGCTATTTTAAGTGTTGTTTCCTGTTTTTATTTCCGTGGCGCATGCGTACAAAATGTCAACATTGAAAATGGCAGGATATCAACAGAGGTACGTACGAGAAGCAACGCCCATTAAAAATTTACAGTTTCCGTTTTATCTTCCCCTTTAAATAAATTCCTTTTTAAATGTACAGGTTAAAGTGTTTTGAAGATTTGCTCGGAGCTGAAGTGATTGATTTAAAAGCCTTAAGGAATGTTTGTTTTATCAGCGGTACGTTCCTTGGTTACTTATTATTATAACTTATATTTAACACATCATATATGATTACTATAATATGACATAACTTGTTGACTAGTTAATTAATTTTTTCGTTTGTGACTCCTTGGCTTGAGACCATGAGCTATTTTAATTAAACTAACTATATTCCTACTAATTTTGCCACATAAACATTTTGGAAGCCACCTTTTTTAGGGGGGGGGGTAATCAAATGTTGACGTAATTTTATAGGGGGGGGGTCTCTGGAAGTTTGACAAGTTGTTGACAAGAGGGGGGGAGGTAAAAAATCGCCAAAAATTTGTTGACATAAATAATGGACAACTCCTAAAAAGAAAATATCGGTATCTGTAAAAATGCTGGGGGAAAATATCGGTCTATCGGTAAAAAGGCATATCGGTCGCTCCCTAGTGTTTACTGTATGAACAGTGTCAATATTGTATGAATGCTAACATAATATTATCTAATCTTGTAGTATATAATCATATATGTTATTTTTCAAGTACAACTACAAGACTAACATTGTTTACACAGGGACACAAAAACAACAACTTTCTTACACCCCCTCCCACCCATTGGAGCGTGACTTACTTTACAGATGGCCCCATGACACAAACAAAAAATGTCATAACTTCACTTCTAATTGAGCTAAAGAGATAATCTTTGCTGTTTTTTTTTTTTAAATGGTTTAAAAAGCTCTTAATATGGTATCATTCATTTTGATGAATTTTGAATTTCACTTTTTTCATTGAAGTAACTACAACAAGTATATCATATATCTACATCAGTGATAAAAGAATACAAGGAAGGACAAAACATTGAAAACTTACAACTTAACCGTATACTGTAATCTAATTATTTATACTAATAAGATTTTTAAAAAAATATGTTAAGATTTCTTGTATAACTTTGTTTTGATTTTTTTACATTTTACTTTGCATTAGAGATTTAATATCAATTCTTTTGAGCTTGTGTAAACTTAGGCAATGTGAATTAGTTAAAATTAATCTCAGTCTGTATACTAGTTTTTATGGATTTAGGGTTTTAACTTGGATGTGGAAAAAAGCTACTTGTATTTTTGTGAAAAAAATCATATATGATTCATATATTATTATGAAAAATACACAATTTATGTCTGCATTTTGGAAAATGTAGATTTCAGAGAGTTGGTCAAAAGCAGTAAAAAAATATTGGAGTTGATTTAAAAAAAAAAATTAAAATGGTGTTGCAAATGTTTTGCAGAGTACTGGTAGTATATAATTATAATATGTATTATATAAAAATACTTCATCATTCAATCGTTTTGAACACCTGCATTTATCATTAAAGTTTTGCACTTAGCTATCATATTATACTAATGAAATCTTTTATTTGTCACAGGCTGCCCCCATGAACGAAGCTATAGATCACTATGTTGGAAGGTAACTCAACATTTAAAATACAAGAATGTTTTTTTTTTTAAATCCAAAATGTTAATATATTTTATGCTTATTAATCTCAATTTGTGATATTCTTACTTAAACTATGTTTTGTAAATTTGAATTTATATAAAAGCTGCTGTTTGACAAAAAAAATTCATCGCATGATTAAATTTTATCAAAATTAGCTCTAAAAATTTGAATGCAAATTATTAAAACAAATATGTGATTATATTCTATCTTATTGGCTTTACAGAACTGAATTACTAAAGAGTTCTGTATAGTTGCATTAAGGGTTAAATGTCTATTAATTATTTATTCCATCAATTGCTTAAACAAATGTGCAGTCTCAAGTGTCACTCTTTTTTCAGAAAATGATGAAGACATGATTTTAAAATTTAGTGCTGTTGACCTGTGACCTACAATTTCTATCTATAGCATTTCATTATGTACTGAGAATAAAAAAAACACATTCTTTAGTAAAAGTATTTACTGTACCACAGGTACATGTGATGAAGCATCCATCCATCAGAAAAACCAGTTGAACATACATTAAAATATATTTAAACATTGCTTAAAAAGTGCATATTTTATTTCTTCTTAAAAGTTTTAACTATTTAAAATTTCTAATCATGAATGTGATTTATTCTTGTCATGAAAATCAACAAGTTCTAAAAGAATTAAAGGTTCTTTAAAAGGTTTTATGGAAATGACATTAATTCTTATAAAGCGATATCTTAAAATCCCAATACCCAGTCACAATTTTAAACAAATTATTTTTGCACTAGAATCAAACTTTACTTTGGAGTTGTAATACCTGAAATTATGTAATTTTCAAGTTTTTTCCTCTTAAGCTTATGGCAGTATTATAACTGCTGCTATGTTTAAAGCATAAAATGTGACTATAAAAAGTTAGTTTAAGCTTTTCTTTCTGTTTTTCTGTTAAAGATATGACACAGCTTATATTATTTGCCATTTACATATTCTAAACATTTCAAGTATTTACATCAGAAAAAGCTGCTTCAGAACCTAAACAAATTCCAGGAACTGATTTTGTTGTATTTTTTTTTATTCGTTATCTATTTATTATTCCCTAGAATATCAAAATACAATTTTGTTTAAAGGCCACATGAATATTTTCTCCTCCAGATTTTCCTAAATTATATTCCTTTGGAAAAAAGAAAATGGAAAGAAGTGCTACAGAAACAAAGGTTGTGTGTTTAGATATAGTGCATAAGTTTTTAGATATACATGTAACACGTACATTCTTAGATATAACAATAAATTTTTTTTTTTTTATTACTTAGGAGTGAAATTTTAAAATATTCATTTTGATAACAAAATGATAATCTATTCAACCTCATTGCAGAAATCTGTATAAACAGTATATTGAGGAAATGATCATCCTTCCTGGTAAGAAGATGAAATCTAAAGAGTCTGTGAATGGAGAGCTTGAGGATCATGTAAGACAAAGTTGAATTTTAATAAAAATTCCTAACTTATTTAACTTGTGTAATGATCAGGACAGATATGGTCTCAGAATAAAGCTTTCATAATTAACTTAAGTGGTGATACATCTTTGATTTTTGCTTTGATAGTCTCAGAATAAAGCCTTCATAATTAGCTTAAGTGGTGCTACATCTTTGATTTCTGCTTCTCTTGTAAAATATTAAAATTTAAAGATGGTTTTTTTTTCCTAAGATTTTTACTTGGTTGGACTTCTTAATTCCATTCCCAGATGAATTAATTTTTTTAAGAATTCAATGTTGAATGCAAATGCTACATCACAGCACTTTGGTCTTTCTCATTAAAGTTGCATGTATTTATGCCACATTTTTAATTAATATCTGGTTTTAAGTTATACTTGATTTTATACTTTCTGGTTATAAGGTCTGCTTAATATTACTTAATTACAATAAAGTTAATAATAATAAAAAAAAATTAAACTGTTATCATTAATAATTTTATATTATTGATACCTTATTTTCTATTTCAACATATTTTAACTTTCTTTTCTCCTGCTTAGCCCTTGAATCCTAATCCTGATAGTGAATGGAGAGAGACTTTTCGGGATAATGAAATGTTATTGCAAATTGACAAAGACTGTAGGTAAGTATTAATTTTCTTTCTCAGTAATCAAATATGTTGATAGAATGGAATACTTTGAGCTTTAATTATTTATTTCAGGCGTCTTTGTCCTGATTTATCATTCTTCCAGCAAGGGACAGAGTTTCCCTGTGAAGTTCTAATCAATTCTTCTTCCACTGTGGAAACTTTACGGAAACGTGTTGAACAGTGTGTTCTACAGTCTGAAACTGTGGCTAAAAATAGGCTAGGCATAACGCTAAATGTGAGCTTTCTGTCATTGTTATCTTTATTTTAGAATTTAATCTGTCGAAGACAAGAACATTGTAATAGGAACTGTTTAATCTGTTGATAGAATGCACTCTCATTATGGTATCATTGTTGGTGTAATCATTTGATCTCAGGTGGTGACAAAGAAGCGCACACGTAGTGAAGAATATTCAGTGTTGCCTGATGGTAAAGAAGCTCACTGGGAAGTTGTGGAAAGGATATTGTTCTTGTATGCAAAGTTAAACCCTGGTCTGAGTTACGTGCAGGTCAGCTCTTTGTCTTGTTTGATTTTTTAGATTTTGCGTTTTGTATTACTCTTGAATTTTTTAAATAAGAAATGTTTTACTTTGATTATTACTCCTTTCTTACATAGGGTATGAATGAGATACTTGGACCTATTTACTACACATTCGCTACAGATCCGGATCAGAATTACAGAGGTTAAGATAAAAACAATTAATTCATTTTACTCAATAGATTTTTTTTTGATTTTTTTAAAAGAGAAGATTGTATCTGAAACATTTTGCTTTTCATTTTCAGAATATGCTGAAGCCGACTCCTTTTTTTGTTTTACATGTTTGATGAGTGAAATCAGAGACTTTTTTATCAAAACTTTGGATGATTCACAATTTGGCATAGGTAATAAATTTTCTAGAAAGTTTTGACATAAATTGCTTACAAGAGATTTTCTAAGTTTCAGCCTTATCCGTAATTAAAGTACTATAGATGTATTGTAAATTTCTATGACAGTTCAAGAATTTATGTAGAAATCTGAAGCAAGTGATATAAATAGCATGACTAAATTTATTTATCTACTGTAAAAATCTTATTTAGTAAATTTATAAGTAAAAGATATCAATCATTTAAAAAAAAATTCAAGTTGTTAATTTAGTAACATTCAAGGATGAGGCTTGAGAGTTGCCGGTCCTAACTCTTTCAGAAAAATAAATTGATGTTTTCAGGCAATATACATAGAAACAAAAAAAAACATAAATTTTGTGTATTTTTTTTTTAATAATTAGGCTAACAACATACACAATATTTATAGAAATGAATGTTATATATATTTAAACTTTTAGCCATTTTGTTATGAATGATTGTATTAACTATATTCAATAGGCACAGTACAATAAAATAGTATTATCTGTAGATATGAGTTTGACTGGCAACACTTAAGCCTCATCCCTGGTAACATAATAAAAACATGAATTGGAATTAGCTAGATTTCTTAGCAACTCTGTGATGAGTATTGTTTGATCATGCCTTTAAAGATTTTTTTATAGATCTATTATACGTTAATCCATTTCTTCTTTTTATTTTCTCCAAAGTGGTGGTTTCCTATTTATTTTGTATTTAACTGAATCATTCTTCTTTAGGCAGTAAAATGAATCAGTTAATGGATATGCTAAAAGAACTAGACAGGCCTCTGTGGCAGAGATTACAAGATCAAGAACTAAGACCCCAGTTTTATGCATTTAGGTGGATCACTTTATTATTGTCTCAAGAGTTTCAACTGCCAGGTGTGTATCAGAATTATTTTTACTTAAAACCTGTAAGCATTATCTTAAATTGAATACAAATGCATTTCTTATGGATCTCATTACTGGAAAGTTTCACTATTTTTTTTTATTCCTTTTTCCAATGATACATTATTTCAATTTTTTATCTCTCAAGATGTTCTAAGGATATGGGACTCATTGTTTGCTGATTCACAGAGATTTGAATTTCTTATCTATATTTGTTGTGCAATATTGATGTAAGTATAACAGGGTTCATGTCATTGCTTACTTAAACATATGCAGTAATATTTCTTGGTATCTCTGCACTTTTAATGTGCATGAATATATTGCCCTAACAAAAACATTATTCCTATTAATACTTGATAGTTACCTAAAGGTATTGATTGAGCTATGAGATTTAAATTTAAAAAAGACTTGTGACCAATCTAATAAATGTACATTTTTTTTTTATGATTCATATTATCAAACAACGCAGCTATATTTGTTGAATTAGTGAAGTTTGGTTGACATGAATTTTTATTTCCATGATAATTTGTATTACCCATAAATATATAAATGACAATTAATACAGACCTAAATATCTTTTTTTTTATTTTATGTAAAAAAAATTTTTCTATCTAGATCGGTTCGCCAGGAACTCTTAAAAGGGGATTTTCCAAACAATATGAAACTTGTACAAGTAAGTAGAAATGCATTCGGTTTTGAAATAATTTAGGTTGTTAAATTAATGTAAAAGTTGAAAAAGATTATTCAGGCGTTAAGGATGCTTTAAGTAATAAAGAAATAATAATTCTCCTTATAAAGCAAAAATGATTTAACCAGCCTGATTTTTTAAATAATTTTTTAACTTCATTATTTACAAGCATTAGTGGTTCTTATAACATGCCTTATTATTTTTCTTAAACACTAGAGGGTTGAGTCAGTAATTGATCTTCAGCAAGTGCTAGCAAAAGCAAGAGAGTTATCAAGTACATAAAAGGTTTGTTTGCTTTGGGCAATCTGTTAGATCTGTTTCATGGCATAGATATTTTGTTGATTTTAAAAGTGTTGTGTTCATTGTGCAAGTTATTGTGTAAGATATTTATTTATGATACACTTTTAACACTTACACTTTTTAAAGTACTGACCAATACTACAAGATCTGAAAATGTAATTAATAAGAACATGTTTTCACATATTAATTAATACATGCTTTTAATTACTGATAAAACTATTCATTAATATCAGAATAATAATAATTCTTTTTTTATTTCTCACTCGATTAATTGGGCTGTGCTCTAACCTATTTTTAAGTATGCTGGGATTATTCTTATCCAGCATTAAATTTGGTCCTAACTCTGTATTGGGGGCGTGATCACCTTCTCTATACTTGGTTAACTAATGTGCAGTACTTCTATCTAAATTACCTGGCTAGAAGCTTTGCCTTTCTAGCAGAAGATAAACAACAAAAGTTTTTAGAGCATTTTCGAAAAAAAATGCTCTATTGTCCCCGTTTTGTCTGTCCGTCCGTCCGTCATCACCCTAGATCTCAACAACCATAAGTCCTAGACCCATGATGTATATATCATTTTGTAGGTCTTGGCCTGCCAAGAAATGACTTTTTTCCATTTCGCGATCTGACCTCTCAGGGCCGTAAAAGGGGCCTTAGTACCGTTTTTTACTATATAAGATATATTAATAAAGGAGCGCTATATCTCAGCAACTATAAGTCCTAGACCCATTATGTATATATCATTTTGTAGGTCTTGGCCTGCCATGTGTACATCAAAAGTTCATTTTGCGATAGGACCTCTGAGGGCCGGGCTTCAGGGCTCCTAAGGGGCTTATATATTATATATACACCTTGTACGTTCAATAACCCGTTCATTTGGTGCGAAATACTGCAGCACGTAGTTTCACCAAGATTTATTAAGAAACTCATCAAATGAAATAGTAAGCTTGTGTTCTGAGTTTAATTGAAAGTATCAGAGCTATGCAACAATTGACGGAGTTTTCGGACGATTAAATGACTATAATTTAGAATGTTTTCAATTATGAGTCCTATTTCAGTAACCACAAACCACTTGTAGTTAGATTTAAGAGACACTAATTTTTTTTTCAAATATAAAGAAACGTCTTTATAATTTATTTTTTTTTACAAATATATGCATTACACAATTGAATTTATAAACATTTCCAAAATTTACAAATATTTACTGAAAGCTAACAAACGTACTGATACATAACACGAAAATGCACTAACACGTCCTGTGTCCAGAATGGAACAGGCTTAATTGCTTGTTTTCTTTGAAAAAGATCATTTTTTTTACCTTCTTGATGGGCACATAAATAAATGGAACTGAATCTTGATCCAGTAATATCCAGAAGAGGCAGTATTAAGTGTCCTATCCTTTTTTTGTGATATATGCACATTGCACAATAGTATTTTTTCTTTAATAATAATGCATTTTTGTCCTTTCTACTTTCAGAAATAGGGTAAAGAAGTTTGTACAGTTTTGATCTATACAGAATAATGAGATGAATGCAGCAAATCTTAAGTTGATTCTCAAGAAACATTTCGCTGAGTGATTGCCATCTCATACCTAAAGCATTACTGGTATTGATAAAGTAAAGCCTATATTTTTTTAAAATGTAAACATACAGTTCAGTGGTGTAAAAATTTACACACAAATGATTTAGCTGTTCATACAGTTGAAAGGAATTTTATCTTTTTAGAAAAGTATCTCAAAAAATTTATTTTTAAATATCTCTTCATGAATTTAGTTTACTTATTTTATTGATTTGTAGAAACAGCAAAATGCTTAGCAATGTATATTATATTAATAGAAGAATTAATATTATTCAGACTTATATAACTTCTCAATTTAAGTAAATTTACTCAATTTGTTATCAACTCCCTTCCCCTCTCCTTTATCTATTACTTGTATGTGAATTTTTTTTACCTCCACCCATTTTAACTAATAATTCTTTTTTATCACTCTGACATTTCCATACGTTCCTGTCTGTTATCAAATTAGTCTTTCATGTCCATTGTCTGTTAATTTGTTGTTCGTGTTATAAAAGTATGAAAAAAATAAATATTGGTATTTGTTTTAAAATTGTGTCATTTTAAAAAAAATGTCTTTTCTATTGCTCATATTGCTGTTTGCTTATCTGTTTGCAATAAATATATTTCATTGTAATTGGAATTCTATCTCTTTTTTTTTGGCAGAGGTATTGTCCAAATTATAATATGTATAGTGTTTAAATGCATTGTATATAATTCTTGTGATAATTTTTATTACAAGGTTCATTTTATAAACTAATAACTGAAATTAAGATTTGGTACCTAACTTAATACAAGTTTGAAGCTCTGTAATCAGCAAGTAACTATTAGATTTATTCCTTCTGTTTTTAATTTAGATTTAAGTACTAAAGGATACACATTCCATAAGAATGATATTTTCTGTGATGATTATTAGTTGTTGTTTATTTCTATTCAGAATGCTACTGTAGATACTAAAAATTTTGCCATCATAATTTGACAAACTACTCATGTAATAGAACAAAATGTAATTATTTTTATTCAGGTCTTGCAGCATGTTATGACTTGTTAATTTTCTGCTTATTATTTATGCAATTAAATCATTATTTTGTTTAATGCAGTTCCTCATTTATTAGACGGTCCTTCACAAAAAAATGCAACATTGATTTATGGTCTTGAAAATTTGATGAAGGCAATTTTTTAGCTGACAAGTATATACATGTATTTATTTGTTGGATTACAATCTAAATCATAGCTATTGAGCTCAAATTTTACAAATCCTCTTTACCATCTAAACTTCATAGCATCAGTTTAACAAAATCTGCATTTGATAACTAATCAGTCTTTATATATTGTCTCATTATAAGTTCCATTTGTAAAAATTTGAAATACCATCAGCACAAAAGACTCACCCAGTTTTTAGGCCCAAATTTTTTTAAGATGCAGCACTTCTGATATATGAGGAAATTCTGTAAATAATCTATTCATGTATCAGGGTTAAGATGGAATATTTTATATGATTTTAAGTAAATAATAAAAATTAAAGATTGACAAGTATATGCTATGGACTTCTGTTAATTTTATTTTTCTATCTGTAATTATAATCAATACAAATTTAAATTTATGTGAAATTACTCAATATGCCTACTATACTACAGTCAGAAAAAGTACTATATTAATCATTTTTCATTATACTTGATCTAAATCTCCAACTCGTACACTTTTTGACCCAACTTTCAAAAAGAATTTTTTTTTGACCCACCTAAAATGAAAAACTTGGATATTACTAGTAATTGTAACTCTTAAGTCTTCTTTTAATTAAATTTTTTTAAATTTTAGTCGTTGATAAATAAAATGCTAGTCATTAAATTAACATTATAAGAGTTTCATATAAAAAGGGTGTTGTGGATACCATGGCATGTATATATTTAACAGCCAACATTAAGTAAAAATGTGTGTACCCTCGCTGTGAGTTTGAAATATTTTTCAAATTTACTGTATTAATTTTTATCCATTGTATTATTTAAAAGTATCATTTTTCTGGCATAAAGTGCTAAACTGTTTTGTTTTTTTCCATATTTACTTTAAGAGAATCTAAAATTAATTTAATTATTAGCCATTTTTCCCATGATTAAGCTATGCCAGTACATTCAATAATTTATTAAACACACTGCTTATAAATTAATATATTCTGTGATAATAGATTTATATTACATTTTATTTTTTGTATGTCTTTAAAAAAAATGTGCTTTGAGAAAAGCTGTATGTATTTTAATTTAAAAAATCAGCACTTTTCATCCTAACAAAATGAAACATTTTCAAATGATATATTGTAACGAACAACTCTAGTAGAATTGAGTCATACACAATATGTTGACATTGTCTTCTGAATTGTGATGTTCACAGATGTAACTATTTGTTGTCTTAATGTTGATATTTAAACAAATATCTTGAAGGATTTTTTGCTGAATTTTTCAAACATTGCAACATAGTATGTCATATCATACTTTTTGATATTTGTATGGATGTATTAAAATATTTGTATTGTTCTGTGAGGTTATGTGAATTAAAAATTCTTTTACCAATAAATGACATTTTTTATTAATAGTAAAGGTGCCAAGTGAGCTAGTGGAGTAATACATATAAAAAAAACCCCAAAATCTTTGTCTCAAAACATTTATTGGCAATGGTATGTGATAACAACACTATCACTCATTCACCATCTATTGATATATATACGGCTAAACAAGAATGTTTACAGTACAAGGGCAAAATCATGAATGTGCCTTGGAAATAATTATAATTTCAAATTATTTTGAAAATTCTGAGTAACTGAAATATCTACAATTATAATAATTAGTCCAACTCTCCTGTAACATACTTGATAATATAAATATGTAATGAATACAGTAAAGTGGTACAACTGATATCTATCACATTCCAGTAATCACAATGATTGTAAATTATACAAATGTGTTTTTTTTCAATATCAAAAAATTAAAAAAAATGAACGTGTTACAAATTTAAACAAAAAAAAAAAAACACTCATCTATCAATCTATAAACAGAAAACATATGAATTGAATTTGAGCAGAATAAAAGAATTTAACTATTCAGCTTTCAAGATTAAAGTTAATAGAATCAAAATCTGATTCAACGGAATGTTGTATAACTTTACCAAGAGTAAAATAGGGCCATTAATTTTAATTATCATGTATTTTATGTCAGCCATCAACTTATCAAGGACAGAGAAAGAAAATGTCAGATTTTTTGGGGATAATAAACAGAAAAGGCTGAACAAATAAAATTACTTAAATATTTTTTTTTTAAACTTTACATCAAAACATTTTCCCACTTGTATTTAAGAGATAAAATAATATATGATCCATGAACTAATCTACATAAATGCTTAACATAAAAAGGTATAACTCGCATCTAAACAGATCATCAGATAAATAATTTACTCTCCACAATAATACAAGCTGTATATTTATAGCTTAACATTTTCATGCAATTGGATTTTGATATCAAAAAGTATCTTCTGGATAGATGTCATGGCTTTTGTACGATTGCTCTTCATCATGTGATCAAGGTCTTTGATTTTTTTGTTTGTTTCTACTTGAATCTGTGACTCGCTAGTGCTCTTTTTGCCTAAAACCTGAAAATATTCAACAAGAATTTTACTTGTGAAATGAAAAAAATGCTTACATTTTTACTACATCTATAATGAATACATTATCAACCTGAAACTTCCTTTTCAGATTAATACAAAGAAAAATGTTTAAAAGAAATCAATTTTTTTAGCATAAACACAAATGAAGACTTACAAGTGGTAAAAAAACCCAGTAATTTATATTTGAAATACAAAATAAAACCTGTAATATACTGCTAAAAATGATGCTATAATAGTTTGATATGAAAAGAGTTTTGATATTTTAGAAAATGACAAAATACACAGGTTGAGTTCACAGGAGAAAAAACTTAAAAAGTTAAAATAAGAAACAAAATTAACAAGTAAAATTAACTGATATTAATGTTGAGTTGGTTGACAATTCTGAGGTTAATCATTTTAAAAGGAAATTCTAGATCTATGAAAAGTAAATGGGCTATTCTGTAACCTCTGCATATAAAGGGATTATGTGGTTAGCACAACCCCCAGCCACCTTGAGTTTCCCAACTTAAGTCAGGTACCCATTTAAAGCTGGATGGACTTATAGGACACTTTGCACTAATTACACCTGGAAAAATTCCATGTGTCTCAATGAGGATTGAACCCAGGACTTTCAGAGTTGAGTATCTACACCACTTGACACTCCGTCCCACCAATAATTAACCTATTTAATAAACATTAGTAAACATGCTAATGATACTATTACCTCTTGCTCGTATTGTTTATAGTGATTTTCTTTTTCTGTTTTAAATGCATTTATTTCTGCATCTGCTTCTTTCTTGGCAGCTTTTATTCTCTGTGCTTTACCTATTAAGTATAAGTACAAAGCAGTTGATAAAAAAAGTATAGATTACTAGAAACTGTAAAGTCTTTGTAATATGCATCATTAAATAGAGTATCAATTGCAGTTACATACTAAAGGATATAATGATAGAGATCAAAAACAGAATAGAAGTATGGAACAGAATATATCATACACTGCATAAAATAATGAAAAATAGACAGCTCTCCAGTAAACTTAAACCATATACAAGACAATGATCCGACCAGCAGTAACAAATGGTAGCGAAACATGGACCATCAACAAACAAGCAGAAAATATGCTAAACACTTGGGAAAGAAAATATTTAGGAAAATATATGGGCCAGTTAAGGACAATAACGAGTGGAGAAGTAGAACCAATTCACAGCTGTATGAACTGTATGAAGAACCAAATATAACAGAGAAATTAAAATGAATAGATTAAGGTGGGTAGGGCACATAGAAAGAATGGAAAACAACAGAGGTCCAAAAGCAATATATAAGGCAACACCTAATGAGAAAAGGCCTAAAGACAGACCAAGAAGCAGATGGTTGGAGAAAGTGGAGAAAGAAGACCATGGATCAGGAAAAGTGGAGAAGCGTAATATGGCAGGCCAGGGCCAAAGTGGGCTGTAGAGCCAAAGGAAGAAGTTACAGACTAACCATAAGATGTGTGTGTTAACAGTTGACATGTTGACTTTTTATATTTAATATCTTAATAAAAATTCTGATAATTAAAAAAAAAAAATATTGAACATTGTAAAGAAAGGTTATATTAAGAATAATTTTAGCCAAACATAAAAAACTAATCTGAGTAATGTAGATATGACAGAACAACTTATGGTATATATTAGAGAGACCAAATTTTTGTACACTTTTCTTTAATAAATTATGTTAGCCAAACTTGCACACTGTCCCGAAACCACAGCCACAAATAATAATTAAATCTGTATACTTTAAAAAAAAAAAAGAACAATAATGTTAATTTTTTTTTTTTAAAGTTTCATATTTGATACATTCATCTGCATATTACATAAGACACCTAATGAGAAAAGACTGAATGGCAGACAAAGAAATGAATAGATATAGTCAAGAAAAACCTTATAGTCTTTAAATCAATGGGAGTGAGAGTGGAATAAGAACATCAAAATACATGGACCTTAGTCGCCTTAGAGCCAATGGAAGATATAGCACAGTGTAAACATATTTCAATTTTGAATCGATAGTATCCAGTCAATGTCAAAAGTAAAGAGAGATGTTTAAACCAACAATCAACAAATATTTTTTTTTTTGGACTCAGCCTGAAAAATATTTTATATTGTCATGTGCTATGACTGTCATCATAGGCTATGTTACATGTAAAATAGTTAATATAGTATAGTATAGAATATAGGACTATTAACAAATTATTTTTGTGAGCTAATTTAAAATGTAGCAAAGAGGCACATTTCTAGTTTTAAAAAAATAAAAAAGGCTAATTAAGGTGGTTATAATAACCTTAACGACCTTCTTTAGCTTCACTACTGACTAGCTTTTAAGACTGTCAGCTGATGGCTAATAAAGGCCAAAAACACAACTGTCACACAGCTTATTTATAAATATTGAAATCATGGTGCTTACGTTTCCTAGCTTCGTTTACTCTTTCTGTTGCTTTTTTCTCTGCCATAAGCAGCTGCTGAATTCCTTCTGTTTTTTGAGCCATGATTACAGCAGGTATTGAAAGTCAACTTGGATAAGTATATAGGACGTCTAATACCAGTGACTTACGTTAAACATAAACAAGTCATATGTCGGCTTGCCAGATTTACATATAAATTGATTTAAAGCTTATGGTAAAATTTTGGAAATAAAATATAAACTATTAATCGAAGCACTGAAATAATAATAACAAATGAGTAGAGTCAAACTTATGTTTTATATTCGATAAATATATTGGCTTTGAAAAATATAGTCTTTTTCGTAAACAAAACTCCTCTTGATTTGAAAAAAATTTGGCCTACTGAAGAAAATCATGGCCTAATTGGTAAGTTCAGTCATGTGATTTGTTTTCATTTCCAGTTTTTATTAAATAGAAAGGTAAAAAAAATTAAATATCTAATATTGATTTATTTTATTTTATTGTAGACATTGGTATAGCAATAATTGCATATAAACAAATTTAACGTCAACGTTGATATATTATTATTATTAATAATTAGTTAATAGTAAAGACCACATCTCCATTCCAAGACTTAATTTTCCTGATTTTTTTTTCTCAGAATTAATAATCCCTCTAAAATTTAGAGTCTAAAAGGTGATGGTGTGATGCTGCGGGCATCTCCCCTTTATAACAATATTTAACAAGATTCGAGATTCCCCAGAAATCCACCTTTGAATTAATTAATTTTATTTTTGAAGTTGGCTTATTTTTTTTTATCATGATAATATTGGCTATCATATATAATGTGCACCAATTTCACCCAGCACCAGCATATATATATATAATATCATATATATATATATATATATATATATATATATAATATCATATATATATATATATATATATATATATATATAATATCATATATATATATATATATATATAATATCATATATATATATATATATATATATATATATATATATATATGTGTGTGTGTGAGAGAGAGAATAGGACTAAGATTTATATATCAAACCGTCGTTTAGTGACGCTTTAGCATGAAATAAAGCTACGGCTGTGGTCAGAATTTTTTTTTTTATTTCTCCTCTAAAAGTAGCAGTCCGTAGATATTTTAACTAGTTAATAACTTTATTGGTAAATTTATCACATAGCTATTCTCCTGTCAATATGTATATCAATATCATAGTCTCATGTTAATGTTATATTATTATAATTTTTTGAAGATGTTTAATATCATAACTTTATACGAAAAGACCGTCATGATTCTAAGTCTTGCAGAAGTAATTTTTTTTCTTCAGAGAACACAGAATCTGATGACGTAATACTCACGGAAGCTCAAGATTTATGGAAACTTAATGGTAAGGAATGTAGAAAGTTTGTAAGACTTAACTTGACTTAAGTGTTAATGAATTACTAAAAGCGTTTGTCTTATAACTCTTTTTCAGCTTTGAATATCATTATTTTTTTAATTTTAAGCTATTTATTACTTTGCTTTTTATTTTTATTGAACCTGTAAAATATTTATAATTCACTGCCCTGCTGCAACTATTTTTCTTCACAAAGAACATCAACTTTAATTAGATCTCCTGTTAGATAAAAAAAAAAAAATTCATCGAAATTAATTAATTTAAAAAAATATGTTTTCGAAAAATCTCTTTTTTATATATTTGAGCAAATGATAAATATATAAAATAATGGATATTCATGATATAGGCTAGATAATTATCAAACATGATATCTATTTATCCCTTAATGCCTTATTCAAAAAATAAAAATCATGAATCTTGGAGGGTGGGGCAATTACCTCATACCCCACACGCAAATATTATACCTGAGTTTGTGCAGGTCAATGTTTTTTCAGCATAAGCCGTTTTAGTATAAGATGAGGATCTTGTGCTCTATAATATACATTACTGTGTGTGAATTCCCTGTAAGGATGAGATGAAATCTCTTAGATCCTATAAACCACCAACAGGACGGTTTTTATGGTGCCCTTCCTTCATCCTTACCATAGACGATAGTGCAATGGCCATAAAGGCACCACGGGATATATAGCGGGGACTTAAGCCATGAGCTGAAATATCCATTGGGCCTTACCGGAGATCAAACTAGGGACCCTCAGGTGAACAGTCGAGTGCTTTACCACACGACCTTCCATCCACCTATACATTACTGTAACAATGGGCATTATTCCCTCTAACCTGTGCCACTGCGCTCAACTCGCATGGACATATATTACTACAGCTTCCTACAATGACTGAAATGTCATTTTTTTTAAAGGCATTGTTTTTAAGGATCCTGATTCATTAATTCACCAATATATAATTAATTAATATTACATAAAGTAACTTTTAAAAAATGTGTCTATTTATCAGTATGCATGTTTCTTTTCTTTGAAAAATGTTTTCTTTGAAAAATTAGTAATATGCCATATCACACTTGTAAGCAAAGGTTGCATAAACTAATATTACAAATAAATAACACAGAATTATGATCAGTGATTATCTCTCAAATCTTTTTTTTACCTTTGATGCTGACATTGCCTGTAAACAACTTATATGAGTGAGATATTTTGATCTTCTAACCACTTCAGACTTCAGCAATAGATTTGCAGAGCGCTTGCTATAATATGACATTGTGGAAGCTGTTACATCTATGGAAGCCCCACAGAGGATATAGTACATTGTCAATTTAACCCCAAACATGTGACATACAGCTCAGCCCACATCGTCACTGCTGATGCAGAATGTTTTTTTTTAGGTTTTAGTAGGTTTTGGTGCAACTTGGTCCCAATTCTGAATTTTTTACACTTTTTTCTTCATTTTGATTTTTTTACGGAAAATGCATATATTTTTTTTTCTTAGAAGTGGCTTACATAAGCCAATTACTATATATTCCTTTAAATCTTGTACCAGAAAGATTTATCTCTTTTTTATATGTTGCACCCTTTCTACACCTTCATTAGCTGAGGGTGGCTGGCACTCATGGAGGCATTGCTGAAACCATACACTATGTAAATATTGCAGAAAACACTAACTCCTTATAAAATTGTGAATTCTTTTAGTGCTTTGTCTAGCAGTTGAATATGGTGGCAGCTGAAAGCCTTGTGTCATTTCTTCAGTTGGTGGGATTAAAAGCTAACATCTCCACTGTTGGGATCCAAAACTTATGCAAGGGAGCATAATTGCATGAATATCTTGAATTGCATTTCTGACTATTGCCACACCATTGAAACTCACATCTTTACATATTTATCATTTTTCTGATTATTTTTTGTTTAATCTTTTGGTGTTCAAATAGTACTAAATGTCTACTTAGTTACACCATCAGTTGTAAAACTCATGTATCATCAGAGCTGAAATTTACTTGACTATGAAACTACATAATTTTATTGTTAATAAAATATTTTTGTAACATAACTAACATTATAATGTGACGGGCTTTATTTTACTTTTAGGTTGGTGAAAATCAGTTTTTAAAATGGAGTCAAGTGACCCAAGACCAAGTGATCTAGATTTGGTTAGCCGTTTCGCATGTTTAGGATCTGAAGAGGGTCATATTAGTGTTAAGCAGCCGGAGGAGTTTAATGGCATGGTTCCATCATTAGGTACATTTCTTTGCAAAGAAAAGGGATCAAATGTCATTAAGAGACTGAAATACATTTTCAAAGTAGACGTTACATATCCAAAGATCCTTTACTGTTTGCAATAGCTCACATTATCAGGAATATACCTGTTACCGAGTCCCATGATGAGGATAAAATTCGTAGTGAGGCATACAGTCTTGCACAAGATGTTTGTGAAACTTCTTTTGATCTTTTTACATTTGTACACTTTGACAAGAAAGCCACCCCACCAAATAAAGCTGGTTTTGGCCACGGTATGAGAAAGTTTGTTACGAAGTGGTACATGTCCAGGCCGCCAATGAAACTGGCATATGAAGGCACCAGGTTTAAATCAGCAAGAAGGTGGACACACAGAGATCTTATACGCCTGTGTCATATCAATGTTGACAAAAAATCAAAAGGTATATTTTTAATATTTATGCACTATTTGCATATTCTCAAAGTTTACATGGCAGTTTATATTAATTGTAAAAATGATAGACTATTTTTTTTTTGTAAATTTGACTCTTTTTGTATCTCTGTTGCAGGCTTAATGTAATCAATAAACTATATGTACATGTGTATTTTATTCCTTTGCTTTTAATTAAAAAATTGAATTTTTTTTTAGTAAAATCATTTCCATAAATTTTATTGTCCATGAAGCTACCTCAGTGGTCTTGAACTATCTGCAACATAAGAGTAAATATAAGCTACCACATTGATATTGGAAATGATGACTCTGAAACTGGGGAAATCGTACAGTTCTTTACGGATCTTAACTCTTTGAATTCTACACAGCCACCCTCTGGCACATTAGCTCGCAGTTTGATTGAGAAGCACAAATTAGTTGATCGACAAATTCCAACTTTCCTTATGAATACTCCAGAAGTGAGTATAATCCAGTCTTAAATATTATTTTTTTTATTTACCTTTCACATTAAAAATTTTATTTTTTATTAAATAGAAAAAAAAAGTTAAGTTAATTTTGGTAAAATGTTTTTATATTGATAATCAATGTCAGGTGAGTTATGCATCTCTGTTGGAGGTCATATTACATTTTAGATTTCGATATAGGTTATTTTCTATTGTCATACTGAAGAAAGCTAGAAAAAAGATAAATAATTCTTTTATCAACAGTGGTGTGATGTTTTGCTTGCTTGCTTACAGCTTGATTCAATGTTTTAGTGGTTGATTCTTGTTTTTCATTTGTTGCAGACTTTTGAAGGACTGTTAGTGAAATATGACGCTAGAAGATGTTTTTAGAAAATCCCAAAATTATGCGTCTCTTGGTATGCTAGAACAAGGCTCCATGCAAACACCATTTATTGTTGAGATAATCAAAAATTTAGAATCAGTCAAAACTAGCAAGCAGTTTCTCCCTTTTTTGCACCCTGTGTATGAAAATAGTTCTTTTAAGAACACATCCTAATTGCCAGTAAAAATAATATAACATTTATTTAACTGCCAAAAACATAAATCTTTAATTTTTGTTTTGTCAAATCCTATTCATTCCACTTATTAATCACTGGGTGGGGCATGAAAAAAGTAGCCAGCATTGTGGTAGGGCTCACCACCAGTATTGTGTTTTTTATAAACCCATGTTTTTATTTGTACAATGTATGAATTTTTTTTAAGACATTTTCTAATTTAGTCCACTTTACAGAATAATTGCTGGAAATTTAAGAAGTTGAGCTATTATTTTCCCTCAGTATCAGATTTTAATTTCTTTCTTGATGCAGAATCCATCCGGCTAGTAATCTTTCTTGACCCTGAGACATTATGAGTCTGACAGAAGCAAAAGTGGACAAAAAATTATCATGTGGTCCGAAAGCACTGTAGGCAGCTTTCACTGCATCTCTAGAGGAAGTAAGACATACAGTGTTTGTAACTGTTTATTCACTTGTTGATGAGAATGAAAAAAAAAATGCTTTTCAGATCTTATTACAGTTACTCATTTACCACTTCATTATTGTAACAAAAATCTCTGTATTCATATCAGCTCTTTATGCTATATTTGTCATTTTTTTCCTTTGGAAATTTTTTTTCTATTTTCTAAATAATTTCATATACTCTTGCTATATATGGCTTCCACACTTAGCTTGAAATTTTTTAGACTGTAAATTAATTATATTACTTTACATTTTTATATATCTGTGTGATAGATTTATCATTGTTAGTCAGCTATTAAGACAAACAAAAATTCAGTCTCTCTTGCTCAATTACTATTTGGTAAATAGACCTGCTGTTAATTAATACAAATTCATTTTAAAATAATAGGAATCAGTAATTAGGCTGTCAAATACTTGTATAATTTTTTACTATCTGTACCTTGCAAAACCTTTGCATAGAGTTATATTTCTTTAGGTTTGATTAGTAAGCTTGGTTATTTTTGCTTTCAGACAGGTCCAATTCAATGATGCAATATGTTGTAGAAATACAAAAAAATATTTAAATGGAATTATTTCACATTTTGGCCTTTGGGTTTCATGTTTAAAAACCACAGAAATTATTCAAAACTGTAGATTTTTAAAAAACATTTATTGAATGCAGATGCGGGCATGACGCCATTTTGAATTTATTGTTTTCTGTTTTTCATTTAACGCAGAACCCAGACCGCTATTATTATATTAGATAATTTATTTAAACAAAAAAAAAGCTCATATTTGGGAATTATAAAAAATAAGTTTGGATCAATTGTTGTTTTTATGCTGCTTTGTTTCTTCTTCGTAACAGGGAATGGTCAGATGATTGGATTTTTTTATAGGTTTAGTATTTTTTTTATTTATAGAATATTTTAAGCAGTCACAGTGCCATTTTAGAAAATTATGCAGTGAGGCCATTTTGGTGGAAAATAACTCCAGCATTTAATCCATGAATTATTTACTTGTGGTTTATATTCACGGTAGTTGTTAATGGTAAATATAGTGGAATGGTTTTACTTTATCAACTTTTGGCAGACATTTATCTTGCTTGGCCTTTAAATGTAAATGTGTTTATATTCTTTTAGATTGTTACATTTTCCCCCATAATTTCCTCTATTTTACATAAGAATTTTTGGTAATTGACCTATTTACAACAGTAAAAAAAAATTTCTTCTCGTTGTTTTTCTTTGTACTTGAATTTCAATGCACACAATTAAATAAAAAAATATACAATTAAATAAAAAGATTAAAGTTTTGACTTGTTTTTTTTTTTTATTCTAGTCTCTTCCCATCATTGGCAAAAGAACTCTTGTAGCAATCCATGTAGATGGTAAAGCTTCTAAGCAGCATGTTCTTGGAGCCAATTATCTTTCACCTATAATGCCTTGTGCACTGATGACTAAATTTCTGCTTCAGGTATAAATGTTTTAACCTCTTTACATGTATTTGTGCTAATCTTTTAACCCTTAGATTATTTTTAACTCTCTTTCTCCAATAAACATCATTGAATTTTTTTTTAAATGAATTAATTTTTTTGTTTTAGTCTGAAGAAAACCTTCAGCTAGTCTTCTTTAATCAGCAAGTATCTGAAATCAACCTGAACTGCACAGCTGCAATGCCTCGCATAATTGAAGCATTTATTAATTTTACAAAAGATGTAAGTTTGAATTATTTAGAGCTCATTATTTATGAACTTTATCGTAATTGCTATATTGAGGCTACAAAAGGCAAACAAAATGAATCTCGAGATATTGATTGAATGCTGATGATGGGACAATGCATTGGATACATTATAAATTTTCTGGGCAATGAGATCTAGTTTTACCTAATATAGTTTCACATCCAATTCACAGGACCCTCGTCTAATCTATTTTTTTTTAGCATTCCATAAAGTCTGTTAGTCCTGTTAATCAGGAATCAAATAGGATTAGGTAGTATAGAGAAAAATCTGTTATTGTGTCAGAATCAGATTTTGGCATTGTCACATCACTAGTGAATGCTCATTTTTAATTTAACTAGTCATTCTCCACATTAAGAAAACAAGTGACAATGTGTTGAAGTGTAATTTTTTTTAATTTTCAAGACTTCTTTCTTTCTTGACTGTTTATTTGTGTAATTTGATTTGTAAATTCACCTTTTCAATTGTTTCAATTTTTAGCTTGAGATTTAGTTTTGACTGTTCTCTCATTCAGCCAGCAAACATCAACTATGACATAGTGGAGCCAATCAAGTGGGCCACTCAGAACAAGAAGTCTTTTGATAATATTCTCATCATGAGTGACAAGAAGATTGTTCAGTCACAGGAAGATTTCCAGGATGCTGTGAGACAGTATCGCAGTGAAATCTCTGTACCTAATACAAAGTGAGTTAAAATGAAGGGGGGGGAGGAAAAATTGTCTTTTCTTTTCTTTTGATCTGTGATAAAGTCTATATTTTGATGTTTAATTTAATAATTGTTACATAACATTCAAAAAAAATAATGTATCACCCTTTTAGCTAAATATTTGAAAAATAATTTAACTATATGTTGTCACTTCTGTATATTAGGAGTATAGTAAATCATTATGCCTTAAAGATTATGCCTTTTTATATTTGGAGAGGTATGCATGTGTGTGTAGAAATTAAATTAATTGCATTAAAAAAAAAAGTTTTATTCTTTGATTTAAATAGATGCCAGTTGATTGTTGTTGTTTTTTTTCATTTAATCAGAATTTTCTTCTTTTAAAGTTCAGCAGAGTTTGCAAATTAAATCTTTGATGACTTTTTTCAAAACATTTATATTCATTTCAGTATAAATGTTCATTAAATTTCATGGAGACAATTATTTCTTCTGAATTCTTTTTCAGGATTGTGATTGTTGGATTGAGTGAAAATGTGACTGGGATTCAAAAGTTAGATTTTTAACATGTGTGAAATCAGTGGATTCAATGAGAAGATACCGCCAGTGATTTACAACTTTTTCCTTGGACATTACCATGTTACCAGTGATATTAGCTGACGCTGGGCAGCCATGATGTTTTGCTCACAAAACTTATTAAACTGCTGCAATCTCTGATGGCACAAACAAAATTTTATTTTCATTGCTTTACTCAAATAGGTTTTTACTATTTTATAATTTTATCAGTTTTGTGCTGGGAAAAATCATTTTTAACTCCACAGACTTTCATTCCCGCCAATACCTCAGCCAGTACCAAAATAGATAAGAATTTTCTTTAATAAATTATCTAATTTTTGATAATTGATAAGTAGAGATTAATTTAAAAATAAAAAAAATAAATTTGCAGAAAATAGCTTTTCACTACATTTGAGTTATTATTATAATAAATATCAAATAGACTTGAAACATGGTGATATAAATATATACATTTACAAAGATATTATTCACATGTACTACTGCAGTCATCTTTATATGATCACCAACGAAGTTTTTATTAGTTTAACTTCATGTACCTTTATCAAAATCCCAGTGTAGGTTTTTACTTTTCAGATACTGGTACAGTAAATTAATTTTTATTTCAAGTATGACTTCTACAGAATGAGTAGAATATTTTTTCACTTCCCATTGTAATAGTGTTGGCTGATGTTTATAAATTTTCCTGCAAAAATTTTCTGGCCCGTTTCTTAGATCTAATGGGGATATATGGTCGAGTGGTGTAGATACTCAACCGTCAACCTTAAGAGTCCTGGGTTTGATCCTCGGTGAGGACCATGAAAATTTTTCCAGCTTTAAATTTGTACCTGACTTTTAAGTTGGGGAAAGTAAAGGCGTCTGGGCGTTGCGCTAACCACACAATCCCTTTATATGCAGAGGTTATAGAAACAGATGAATTCTACACTTCATCTGCCCTGGTGACCTATTTGGGCTAGGGAACTTTACTTTTTCATAGATCAAGTCAAGGGTTGTTTTTTATTTTCCTTTTAAAATGATTTAGCTCAAAATTGTCAACCATCTCCACATTAATGTCAGTTTATTTTACTTGTTAATTTGTTTCTTATTTTAACATTAAGTTAAAAAAAAACTTTTAGTGGTGGGTTTTTTTTTTCTGTAACCTCAACCTGTGTATTTTATCATTTTCTAAAATATCAAAACTCTTTTCATATCAAAATATTATAGCATCATTTTTAGCAGTATGTTACAGATTTTATTTTGTATTTCAAATATAAATGATTGGGGTTTTTTTTTACCACCTGTAAGTCTTCATTTTGTGTTTATGCTAAAAATTGATTTCTTTTAAACATTTTTTCTTTGAATTAGTGAGAAAAGGAAGTTTCAGGTTGATAATTTATTTCATTTATTTCCATAATCTAAAGATGTTGATTCACATTTTGTGCGTTATTTTGTTATAATATAAAGCTTGCGTTGCCTCACTAACTTATTATTTAAAATGAATTAAATGATGTCTTTATCTTTACCAAATGTTTACTACGTTATTAACTATCCCTTATTTTATAATGATAATGATTTAATTTAATAC
>JAGDYQ010000057.1:1041416-1274905 GCA_021962125.1 Bulinus truncatus
TGATTACTATAATATGACATAACTTGTTGACTAGTTAATTAATTTTTTCGTTTGTGACTCCTTGGCTTGAGACCATGAGCTATTTTTTATCACTTGGAAAAATTGGTTATAATTGCACGTTAAGATTGGTTTCATTCTTGATTTAACATTTGTTATTGTTTTAGCCATTCTTATCACTATCAGATCTAGTTTAATAAGTTTATTCTTAAAAGTTTATCCCATATTAATGTACAATATGATATTGTAATGTGTTTACTGTATGAACAGTGTCAATATTGTATGGATGCTAACATAATATTATCTAATTTTGTAGTATCTAATTATATATATTATTTTTCAAGTACAACTACAAGACTAACATTGTTTACATAGGGACACGAAAACAACAACTTTCTTACACCCCCTCCCACCCATTGGAGCGTGACTTACTGTACAGATGGCCTCATGACACAAACAAAAAATGTCATAACTTCACTTCTAATTGAGCTAAAGTGATAATCTTTGCTGTTTTTTTTTTTTAAATGGTTTAAAAAGCTCTTAATATGGTATCATTCATTTTGATGAATTTTGAATTTCACTTTTTTTCATTGAAGTAACTACAACAAGTATATCATATATCTACATCAGTGATAAAAGAATACAAGGAAGGACAAAACATTGAAAACTTATAACTTAACCTTATACTGTAATCTAATTATTTATACTAATTAGATTTTAAAAAAAAATATGTTATGATTTCTTGTATAACTTTGTTTTGATTTTTTTACATTTTACTTTGCATTAGAGATTTAATATCAATTCTTTTGAGCTTGTGTAAACTTAGGCAATGTGAATTAGTTAAAATTAATCTCAGTCTGTATACTAGTTTTTATGGATTTAGGGTTTTAAGTTGGATGTGGGAAAAAGCTACTTGTATTTTTGTGAAAAAAATCATATATGATTCATATATTATTATGAAAAATACACAATTTATGTCTGCATTTTGGAAAATGTAGATTTTAGAGAGTTGGTCAAAAGCAGTAAAAAAAAAATCTCCAAATATTGGAGTTGATTTTAAAAAAAAAATTAAAATGGTGTTGCAAATGTTTTGCAGAGTAGTAGTAGTATATAATTATAATATGTAATATGTATCTTTCAATCGTTTTGAACACCTGCATTTATCATTCAAGTTTTGCACTTAGCTATCATATTATACTAATGAAATCTTTTATTTGTCATAGGCTGCCCCCATGAACGAAGCTACAGATCACTATGTTGGAAGGTAACTCAACATTCAAATAACAAGAATGTTTTTTAAATCCAAAATGTTAATATATTTTATGTTTATTAATCTCAATTTGTGATATTCTTATTTAAAACTATGTTATGTAAATTTGAATTTATATAGAAGCTGCTGTTTGACAAAAGAAATTCATCACATGATTAAATTTTATCAAATTAGCTCTAAAAAATTTAGTGCAAATTATTAAAACAAATATCTGATTATATTCTATCTAATTGGCTTTACAGAACTGAATTACTAAAGAGTTCTGTATAGTTGGATTAAGGGTTAAATGTCTATTAATTATTTATTCCATCAATTGCTTAAACAAATGTGTAGTCTCAAGTGTCACTCTTTTTTCAGAAAATGATGAAGACATGATTTTAAAATTTAGTGCTGTTAACCTGTGACCTACCATTTCCATCTATAGCATTTCATTATGTACTGAGAATAAAAAAAAAACACATTCTTTAGTAAAAGTATTTACTGTACCACAGGTATCATTTTTATCATGAGATGAATATTCATCCATCAGAAAAACCAGTTGAACATACATTTAAACATATTTAAACAATGCTTAAAAAGTGCATATTTTATTTCTTCTTAAAAGTTTTAACTATTTAAAATTTCTAATCATGAATGTGATTTATTCTTGTCATGAAAATTAACAAATTCTTAAAAAATTAAAGGTTCTTTAAAAGGTTTTATGGAAATGACATTAATTCTTTTAAAGCGATATCTTAAAATCCCAATACCCAGTCACAATTTTAAACAAATTATTTTTGCACTAGAATCAAACTTTACTTTGGAGTTGTAACACCTGAAATTATGTAATTTTCAAGTTTTTTTCCTCTTAACTGCTGCTATGTTCAAAGCATAAAATGTGACTATTTAAAATTTCAAAGTTAGTTTAAGCTTTTCTTTCTGTTTTTCTGTTAAAGATATGACAC
Source organism: Bulinus truncatus (assembly GCA_021962125.1). Lineage (NCBI taxonomy): Eukaryota > Metazoa > Mollusca > Gastropoda > Planorbidae > Bulinus > Bulinus truncatus. Next base: position 1,043,628 of record JAGDYQ010000057.1, read on the forward strand.
AGCTTATATTATTTGCCATTTACATATTCTAAACATGTCAAGTATTTATATCAGAAAAAGCTGCTTCAGAACCTAAACAAATTGCAGGAACTGATATCGTTGTATTTTTATTTTTATTCATTATATATTTATTATTCCCTAGAATATCAAAATACAATTTTGTTTAAAGGCCACATGAATATTTTCTCCTCCAGATTTTCCTAAATTATATTCCTTTGGAAAAAAGAAAATGGAAAGAAGTGCTACAGAAACAAAGGTTGTGTGTTTAGATATAGTGCATAAGTTTTTAGATATACATGTAATACATACATTTTTAGATATAACATTAAATTATTATTTTTTTATTACTTAGGAGTGAAATTTTAAAATATTCATTTTGATAACAAAATGATAATCTATTCAACCTCATTGCAGAAATCTGTATAAACAGTATATTGAGGAAATGATCATACTTCCTGGTAAGAAGATGAAATCTAAAGAGTCTGTGAACGGGGAGCTTGAGGATCATGTAAGGCAAAGTTGAATTTTAATAAAAATTCGTAACTTATTTAACTTGTGTAATGATCTGGACAGATATGGTCTCAGAATAAAGCTTTCATAATTAGCTTAAGTGGTGATGCATCTTTGATTTTTGCTTCGACGGTCTCAGAATAAAGCCTTCATAATTAGCTTAAGTGGTGATACATCTTTGATTTCTGCTTCTCTAGTAAAATATTAAAATTTAAAGATGGTTTTTTATCCTAAGATTTTTACTTGGTTGGACTTCTTAATTCCATTCCCAGATGAATTAATTTTTTTAAGAATTCAGTGTTGAATGCAAATGCTATATCACAGCACTTTGGTCTTTCTCATTAAAGTTGCATGTATTTATGCCACATTTATAATTAATGTCTGGTTTTAAGTTATACTTGATTTTATACTTTCTGGTTATAAGGTCTGCTTGATATTACTTGATTACTATAAAGTTAATAATAATACAAAAAAATTAAACTGTTATCATTAATAATTTTATATTATTGATATCTTATTTTCTATTTCAACATATTTTATCTTTCTTTTCTCCTGCTTAGCCCTTGAATCCTAATCCTGATAGTGAATGGAGAGAGACTTTTCGGGATAATGAAATGTTATTGCAAATTGACAAAGACTGTAGGTAAGTATCAATTTTCTTTCTCAGTAATCAAATATGTTGATAGAATGGAATACTTTGAGCTTTAATTATTTATTTCAGGCGTCTTTGTCCTGATTTATCATTCTTCCAGCAAGGGACAGAGTTTCCCTGTGAAGTTCTAATCAATTCTTCTTCCACTGTGGAGACTTTACGAAAACGTGTTGAACAGTGTGTTCTACAGTCTGAAACTGTGGCTAAAAATAGGCTAGGCATAACGCTAAATGTAAGCTTTCTGTCAGTGTTATCTTTATTTTAGAATTTAATCTGTCGAAGACAAGAACATTGTAATAGGAACTGTTTAATCTGTTGATAGAATGCACTCTCATTATGGTTTCATTGTTGGTGTAATCATTTGATCTCAGGTGGTGACAAAGAAGCGCACGCGTAGTGAAGAATATTCAGTGTTGCCTGATGGTAAAGAAGCTCACTGGGAAGTTGTGGAAAGGATATTGTTCTTGTATGCCAAGTTAAATCCTGGTCTGAGTTATGTGCAGGTCAGCTCTTTGTCTTGTTTGATTTTTTAGATTTTTCGTTTTGTATTACTCTTGAATTTTTTTTATATAAGAAATGTTTTACTTTGATTATTCCTCCTTTCTTACATAGGGTATGAATGAGATACTTGGACCTATTTACTACACATTCGCTACAGATCCGGATCAGAATTACAGAGGTTAAGATAAAAACAATTCATTCATTTTACTCATTAGATTTTTTTTTATTTCCTTAAAAGAGAAGATTGTGTCTGAAACATTTTGCTTTTCATTTTCAGAATATGCTGAAGCCGACTCCTTTTTTTGTTTTACATGTTTGATGAGTGAAATCAGAGACTTTTTTATCAAAACTTTGGATGATTCACAGTTTGGCATAGGTAATGAAATTTCTAGAAAGTTTAGACTTTTATTGCTTACAGCCATTTTTTTTTTACCATAAAAGAGATTTCCCTAAGTTTCAGCCTTATCTGTAATTAAAGTACTATAGATGTATTGTGAATTTCTATGACAGTTAAAGAATTTATGTAGAAATCTGAAGCAAGTGATATAAATAGTATGACTAAATTTATTTATCTCCTGTAAAAATCTTATTTAGTGTAAATTTATAAGTAAAAGATATCAATTATTTAAAAAAAAATAAAGTTAATTTAGTAACATTCCGGTCCTAACTCTTTCAGAAAAATAAATTGATTTTTTCAGGCAATATACATAGAAACAAAAAAAACATAAATGTATTTATTTTTTAAATAATTAGGCTAACAACATACACAATTTTTATAGAAATGAATGTTAAATATATTTAAACTTTTAGCCATTTTGTTATGAATGATTGTGTTTACTATATTCAATAGGCACAGTACAATAAAATAGTATTATCTGTAGATATGAGTTTGACTGGCAACACTTAAGCCTCATCCCTGGTAACATAATAAAAACATGAATTGGAATTAGCTTGATTTCTTAGCAACTCTGTGATGAGTATTGTTTGATCATGCCTTTAAAGATTTTTTTATAGATCTATTATACGTTAATCCATTTCTTCTTTTTATTTACTCCAAAGTGGTGGTTTCCTATTTATTTTGTATTTAACTGAATCATTCTTCTTTAGGCAGTAAAATGAATCAGTTAATGGATATGTTAAAAGAACTAGACAGGCCTCTGTGGCAGAGATTACAAGATCAAGAACTAAGACCCCAGTTTTATGCATTTAGGTGGATCACTTTATTATTGTCTCAAGAGTTTCAACTGCCAGGTGTGTATCAGAATTATTCTTACTTAAAACTTGTAAGCATTATCTTAAATTGAATACAAATGCATTTCTTATGGATCTCATTACTGGAAAGTTTCACTAATTTTTTTAATTCCTTTTTCCAATGATACATTATTTAAATTTTTTATCTCTCAAGATGTTCTAAGGATATGGGACTCATTGTTTGCTGATTCACAGAGATTTGAATTTCTTATCTATATTTGTTGTGCAATATTGATGTAAGTATAACAGGGTTCATGCAGTAATATTTCTTGGAATCTCTGTACTTTTAATGTGCATGAATATATTGCCCTAACAAAAACATTATTTCTAATAATACTTGATAGTTACCTAAAGGTATTGATTGAGCTATGAGATTTACATTTAAAAAAGACTTGTGACCAATCTAATAAATGTACATTTTTTTTATTCATATTATCAAACAACGCAGCTATATTTGTTGAATTAGTGAAGTTTAGTTGACATGAATTTTTATTTCCATAATAACATTTATATTACCAATAAATATAGTCACTGCTATTATATAAATTAATATAGACCTAAATATCTTTTTTTTTTATTTTATGTACAATTTTTTTTCTATCTAGATCGGTTCGCCAGGAACTCTTAAAAGGGGATTTTCCAAACAATATGAAACTTGTACAAGTAAGTAGAAATGCATTCGGTTTTGAAATAATTTAGGTTGTTAAATTAATGTAAAAGTTGAAAAAGATTATTCAGGCGTTAAGGATGCTTTAAGTAATAAAGAAATAGTAATTCTCCTTATAAAGCAAAAATGGTTTAACCAGCCTGATTTTTTTAAATAGTTTTTTTAACTTCATTATTTACAAGCATTTGTGGTTCTTATAACATGCCTTATGATTTTTCTTAAACACCAGAGGGTTGAGTCAGTAATTGATCTTCAGCAAGTGCTAGCAAAAGCAAGAGAGTTATCAAGTACATAAAAGGTTTGTTTGCTTTGGGCAATCTGTTAGAGCAAAAGGTATCTGTTTCATGGCATAAAAATTTAGTTTGTAGTTAATTTTAAAAGTGTTGTGTTCTTTGTGCAAGTTATTGTGTAAGATATTTATTTATGATACATTTTTAACACTCACACTTTTTAAAGTACTGACCAATACTACAAGATCTGAAAATGTAATTAATAAGAACATGTTTTCACATATTAATTAATACATGCTTTTAATTACCGATAAAACTATTCATTAATATCAGAATAATAATAATTTTTTTTTTATTTCTCACTCGATTAATTGGGCTGTGCTCTAACCTATTTTTAAGTATGCTGGGATTATTCTTATTCAGCGTTAAATTTGGTCCCAACTCTGTATTGGGACCATGATCACCTTCTCTATACTTGGTAAACTAATGTGCAGTACTTCCATCTAAATTACCTAGCTAGAAGCTTTGCCTTTCTAGCAGAAGATAAACAACAAAAGTTTTTTTCTTTGAAAATGGAGATCTTTTTTTTTCCTTCTTGAAGGGCACATAAATAAATGGAACTGAATCTTGATCCAGTAATATCCAGAAGAGGCAGTATTAAGTGTCCTATTCTTTTTTTGTGATACATGCACATTGCACAATAGTATTTTTTCTTTAATAATAATGCATTTTTGTCCTTTCTATTTCAGAAATAGGGTAAAGAAGTTTGTACAGTTTTGATCTATGAAAGATAAGGAAGTTGATCTATAAAGAATAATGAGATGAATGCAGCAAATCTTAAGTTGATTCTCAAGAAACATTTCGCTGAGTGATTGCCATCTCATACCTAAAGCATTACTGGTATTGATAAAGTAAAGCCTATATTTTTTTAAAATGTAAACATACAGCTCAATGGTGTAAAAATTTACACACAAATGATTTAGCTGTTCATACAGTTGAAAGGAATTTTATCTTTTTAGAAAAGTATCTCAAAAAATTTATTTTTAAATATCTTTTCATGAATTTAGTTTACTTATTTTATTGATTTGTAAAAACAGCAAAATGCTTAGCAATGTGTATTATATTAATAGAAGAATTAATATTATTCAGACTTATATAACTTCTCAATTTCAGTAAATTTACTCAATTAGCAATCAACTCCCTTCCCCTCTCCTTTATCTATTACTTGTATGTGAACTTTTTTTACCTCCACCCATTTTAACTAAAAATTCTTTTTTATCACTCTGACATTTCCATACGTTCCTGTCTGTTATCAAATTAGTCTTTCATGTCCATTGTCTGTTAATTTGTTGTTGTTCGTGTTTTCAAAGTATGAAAAAAATAAATAATGGTATTTGTTTTAAAATTGTTTCATTTTAAAAAAATGTCTTTTCTATTGCTCATATTGCTGTTTGCTAATCTGTTTGCAATAAATATATTTCATTGTAATTGGAATTCTATCTCTTTTTTTTTTTTTGGCAGAGGTATTGTCCAAATTATGATATGTATAGTGTTTAAATGCATTGTATATATTTCTTGTGATAATTTTTATTACAAGGTTCATTTTATAAACTAATAACTGAAATTAAGATTTGGTACCAAACTTAATACAAGTTTGAATTTCTGTAATCAGCAAGTAATTATTAGATTTATTCCTTTTGTTTTTAATTTAGATTTAATATATAAAGGATACACATTCCATAAGAATGATATTTTTTGTGATGATTATTAGTTGTTGTTTATTTCTATTCAGAATGCTACTGTAGATACTAAAAATTTTGCCATCATAATTTGACAAACTACTCATGTAATAGAACAAAATGTAATTATTTTTATTCAGGTCTTGCAGCATGTTATGACTTGTTAATTTTCTGCTTATTATTTATGCAATTAAATACATTATTTTGTTTAATGCAGTTCCTCATTTATTAGACGGTCCTTCACAAAAAAATGTAACATTGATTTATGGTCTTGAAAAATTGATGAAGGCAATTTTTTAGCTGACAAGTATATACATGTATTTATTTGTTGGATTACAATCTAAATCATAGAAATTATTTGACTTAGCTACTGAGCTCAAATTTTACTCATTTTACAAATCCTTATTACCATCAAATCTTCATAGCATCAGTTTAACCAAATCTGCATTTGATAACTAATCAGTCTTTATATATTGTCTCATTATAAGTTCCATTTGTAAAAATTTGAAATACCATCAGCACATAAGACTCCCCCAGTTTTTAGGCCCAAATTTTTTTAAGATGCAGCACTTCTGATATATGAGGAAATTCTGTAAATAATCTACTCATGTTTCAGGGTTAAGATGGAATATTTTATATGATTTTAAGTGATTAATAAAAATTAAAGATATACAAGTATATGCTATGGACGTCTGTTAATTTTATTTTTCTATCTGTAATTATAATCAATACAAATTTAAATTTATGTGAAATTACTCAATATGCCTACTATACTACAGTCAGAAAAACTACTATATTAATCATTTTTCATTACACTTGATCTAAATCTCCAACTTGTACACTTTTTGACTCAACTTTCAAAAAGAATTTTTTTTTGACCCACCGGTAATGAAAAACTTGGATATTACTAGTAATTGTAACTCGTTTAATGTTCGTAAGTCTTCTTTTAATTAAATTTTTTAAAATTTTAGTCGTTGATAAATTAAATGCTAGTCATTAAATTAACATTATAAGAGTTTCATATAACAAGGGTATTGTGGATACCATGGCTTGTATATATTTAACAGCCAACATTAAGTAAAAATGTGTGTACCATCACTGAGAGTGAGTTTGAAATATTTTTCAAATTTACTGTATTAATTTTTATCCGTTGTATTATTTAAAAGTATCATTTTTCTGGCATAAAGTGCTAAACTGTTTTGTTTTTTTCCATATTTACTTTAAGAGAATCTAAAATTAATGTAATTATTAGCCATTTTTCCCATGATTAAGCTATGCCAGTACATTCAATAATTTATTAAACATACTGCTTATAAATTAATATATTCTGTGATAATAGATTTATATTACATTTTATATTTTGTATGTCTTTAAAAAAAATGTGCTTTGAGAAAAACTGTATGTATTTTAATTAAAAAAATCAGCACTTTTCATCCTAACAAAACAAAACATTTTCAAATGATATATTGTAACAAACAACTATAGCAGAATTGAGTCATACACAATATGTTGACAATGTCTTCTGAATTGTGATGTTCACAGATGTAACTATTTGTTGTCTTAGTGTTGATATTTAAACAAATATCTTGAAGGATTTTTTGCTGAATTTTTCAAACATTGCAACATAGTATGTTATATCATACTTTTTGATATGTGTATGGATGTATTAAAACACTTGTATTGTTCTGTGAGGTTATGTGAATTAAAAATAAATCTTTTACCAATAAATGACATTTTTTATTAATAGTAAGGTGCCAAGTGAGCTAGTGGAGTAATACATATGAAAAAAAAACAAAAATCTTTGTCTCAAAACATTTATTGGCAATGTTATGTGATAACAACACTATCACTCATTCACCATCTATTGATATATACGGCTAAACAAGAATGTTTACAGTACAAGGGCAAAATCATGAATGTGCCTTGGAAATAATTATAATTTCAAATTATTTTGAAAATTCTGAGTAACTGAAATATCTACAATTATAATAATTAGTTCAACTCTCCTGTAACATACTTGATAATATAAATATGTAATGAATAAGGTAAAGTGGTACAACTGATATCTATCACATTCCAGTAATCATAATGATTGTAAATTATACAAATGTGTTTTTTTCAATATCAAAAAATAAAAAAAAATGAACGTGTTACAAATTTAAACAAAAAAAAAAAAAACACTCATCTATAAACAGAAAACATATGAATTGAATTTGAGCAGAATAAAAGAATTTAACTATTCAGCTTTCAAGATTAATAAAGTTAATATAATCAAAAATCTGATTCAACGGAATGTTGTAACTTTACCAAGAGTAAAATAGGGCCATTACTTCTAATTATCATGTATTTTATGTCAGCCATCAAATATCAAGGACAGAGAAAGAAAATAGATTGTTTGGGATAATATACAGAAAAGGCTGAACAAATAAAATTACTTAAATATTTTTTTTTTAAACTTTACATCAAAACATTTTCCCACTTGTATTTAAGAGATAAAATAATATATGATCCATGAACTAGCCTACATAAATGCTTAACATTAAAAGGTATAACTCGCATCTAAACAGATCATCAGATAAATAATTTACTCTCCACAATAATACAAGTTGTATATTTATAGCTTAACATTTTCATGCAATTGGATTTTGATATCAAAAAGTATCTTCTGGATAGATGTCATGGCTTTTGTACGATTGCTCTTCATCATGTGATCAAGGTCTTTGATTTTTTTGTTTGTTTCTACTTGAATCTGTGACTCGCTAGTGCTCTTTTTGCCTAAAACCTGAAAATATTCAACAAGAATTTTACTTGTGAAATGAAAAAAAATGCTTACATTTTTACTACATGTATAATGAATACATTATCAACCTGAAGCTTCCTTTTCAGATTAATACAAAGAAAAATGTTTAAAAGAAATCAATTTTTAGCATAAACACAAATGAAGACTTACAGGTGGTAAAAAAAAACCAGTAATTTATATTTGAAATACAAAATAAAATCTGTAATATACTGCTAAAAATGATGCTATAATAGTTTGATATGGAAAGAGTTTTGATATTTTAGAAAATGACAAAATACACTGGTTAAGTTCACAGGAGAAAAAACTTAAAGTTAAAATAAGAAACAAATTAACAAGTAAAATTAACTGATATTAATGTTGACAATTTTGAGCTAAATCATTATTAAAAGGAAATTCTAGATCTATGAGAAGTAAATGGGCCATTCTGTAACCTCTGCATATAAAGGGATTATGTGGTTAGCACAACCCCCGGCCACCTTGACTTTCCCAACTTAAGTCAGGTACCCATTTAAAGCTGGATGGACTTATGGGACACACTGCACTAATTACACCTGGAACAATTCCATGTATCTCAATGAGGATTGAACCCAGGACTTTCAGAGTTGAGTATCTACACCACTTGACACTCCGTCCCACCAATAATTAACCTATTTAATAAATATTAGTAAACATGCTAATGATACTATTACCTCTTGCTCATATTGTTTATAGTGATTTTCTTTTTCTGTTTTAAATGCATTTATTTCTGCATCTGCTTCTTTCTTGGCAGCTTTTATTCTCTGTGCTTTACCTATTAAGTATAAGTACAAAGCAGTTGATAAAAAAGTATAGATTACTAGAAACTGTAAAGTCTTTGTAATATGCATCATTAAATAGAGTATCAATTGCAGTTACATTTATTATAACTGTTACAGACTAAATGATATAATGATAGAGATCAAAAACAGAATAGAAGTATGGAACAGAATATATCATACTCTGCTTAAAATACTGAAAAACCATAAGATGTGTGCGTTAACAGTTGACATGTTGACTTTTTATATTTAATATCTTAATAAAAATTCTGATAATTAAAAAACAAGAATCTTAAAATTCTTTTTTTTTTAAGTTTCATATTTGATACATCTATCAGCATATTACATAAGACACCTAATGAGAAAAGACTGAATGGCAGACAAAGAAATGAATAGATAAGGTCAAGAAAAACCTTAAAGTCTTTAAAGCAATGAGAGTAAGAGTGGAATAAGAACCTCAAAATACATGGACCTTAGTCGCCTTAGAGCCAATGGAAGATATAGCATAGTGTAAACATATTTCAATTTTAAAACGATAGTATCCAGTCATTGTCAAAAGTAAAGAGAGATGTTTAAACCAACAATCAACAAATATTTTATATTGTCATGTGCTGTTACATGTAAAATATTCTAAGTTAATATAGTATAGAATATAGGACTACTAACAAATTATTGTTGTGAGCTAATTTAAAATGTAGCAAAGAGGCACATTTCTAGTTTTAAAAAAATAAAAATGACTAATTAAGGTGGTTATAATAACCTTAACGACCTTCTTTAGCTTCACTACTGACTAGCTTTTAAGACTGTCAGCTGATGGCTAATAAAGGCCAAAAACACAACTGTCACACAGCTTATTTATAAATATTGAAATCATGGTGCTTACGTTTCCTAGCTTCGTTTACTCTTTCTGTTGCTTTTTTCTCTGCCATAAGCAGCTGCTGAATTCCTTCTGTTTTTTGAGCCATGATTACAGCAGGTATTGAAAGTTAACTTGGATAAGTATTTAGGACGTCTAGTAACAGTGACTTACGTTAAACATAAACAAGTCATATGTCGGCTTGCCAGATTTACATCTAAATTGATTTAAAGCATATGGTAAAATTTTGGAAATAAAATATAAACTATTAATCGAAGCACTGAAATAATAATAACAAATGAGTAGAGTCAAACTTATGTTTTATATTCGATAAATATATTGGCTTTGAAAAATATAGTCTTTTTCGTAAACAAAACTCATCTTGATTTGAAAAAAAATTGGCCTACTGAAGAAAATCATGGCCTAATTGGTAAGTTCAGTCATGTGATTTGTTTTCATTTCCAGTTTTTATTAAATAGAAAGGTAAAAAAATTAAATATCTAATATTGATTTATTTTATTTGATTGTATTGTAGACATTGGTATAGCAATAATTACATATAAACAAATTTAACGTCAACGTTGATATATTATTATTATTAATAATTAGTTTATTGTAAAGACCACATCTCCATTCCAAGACTTAATTTTCCTGATTTTTTTTTTTCAGAATTAATAATCACTCTAAAATTTAGAGTCTAATAGGTGATAGTGTGATGCTGCGGGCATCTCCGCTTTATAACAATATTTAACAAGATTCGAGATTCCCCAGAAATCCACCTTAGAATTAATTTATTTTATTTTTTAAGTTGGCTTATTTTTTTTATCATGATCCATATAGAATATTGGCTATCATATATAATGTGCATCAATTTCACCCAGCACCAGTGCTGCACCAGCATATATATATATATATATATATATATATATATATATATATATATATGTGTGTGTGTGTGTGTGTGTGTGTGTGTGCGTGTTTACTGACTACTAACTGTCGTTTAGTGACGTTTAGCATGAAATAAAGCTACAGCTTTGGTCAGAATTTTTTTTTTGTTTATTTCTCCTCTAAAAAGTAGCAGTCCGTAGATATTTTAAGTAGTTAATAACTCTATTGGTAAATTTATCACATAGCTATTCTCCTGTCAATATGTATATCATAGTCTCATGTTAATGTTATATTATTATAATTTTCTGAAGATGTTTAATATCATAGCTTTATACGAAAAGACCGTCATGATTTTAAGTCTTGCAGAAGTAATTTTTTTCTTCAGAGAACACAGAATCTGATGACGTAATACTCACGGAAGCTCAAGATTTATGGTAACTTAATGGTAAGACATGTAGAAAGTTTGTAAGACTTAAGTGTTAATGAATTACTAAAAGCATTTGTCTTATAACTCTTTTTCAGCTTTGAATATCATTATTTTTTTTTTTATTTTTAGCTACTTATTACTTTGCTTTTTATTTTTATTGAACCTGTAAAATATTTATAATTCACTGCCCTGCTGCAACTATTTTTCTTCACAAGTGAAGAACATCAACTTTAATTAGATCTCCTGGTAGATAAAAAAAAAATTCATCGAAATTAATTAATTAAAAAAAATATGTTTTTGAAAAATCTCTTTTTTATATATTTGAGCAAATGATGAATGCATAAAATAATGGATATTCATGATATAGGCTAGATAATTATCAAACATGATATCTATTTATCCCTTAGGCTTAATGCCTTATTCAAAAAATAAAAAGCATGAATCTTGGAGGGTGGGGCAATTACCTCATACCCTACATGCAAATATTATACCTGAGTTTGTGCAGGTCAATGTTTTTTCAACATAAGCCGTTTTAGTATAAGATGAGGATTTTGTGCTCTATAATATACATTACTGTGTGTGAATTCCCTGTAAGGATGAGATGAAATCTCTTAGATCTTATAAACCACCAACAGGACGGTTTTTATGGTGCCCTTTTTTCATCCCCACCTTAGACGATAGTGCAATGGCCATAAAGGCACCACGGGATATATAGCGGGGACTTAAGCCATGAACTGAAATATCCATTGGTCCTTACCGGAGATCAAACTTGGGACCCTCAGGTGAACAGTTGAGCGCTTTACCACATGACTTTCCGTCCACCTATACATTACTGTAACAATAGGCATTATTCCCTCTAACCTGTGCCACTGCGCTCAACTCGCATGGACATATATTACTACAGGCTTCCTACAATGACTGAAATGTCATTTTTTTTAAAGGCATTGTTTTAAGGATCCTGATTCATTAATTCACCAATATATAATTAATTAATATTAAATAAAGTAACTTTTAAAAAATCTGTCTATTTATCAGCATGCATGTTTCCTTTAAAAATGTTTTCTTTGAAAAATTGGTAATATGCCATATCACACTTGTAAGCAAAGGTTGCATAAACTAATATTACACATAAATAACACAGAATTATGATCAGTGATTATCTCTCAAATCTTTTTTTACCTTTGATGCTGACATTGCCTGTAAACAACTTATATGAGTGAGATATTTTGATCTTCTAACCACTTCAGACTTCAGCAATAGATTTGCAGAGCGCTTGCTATAATATGACATTGTGGAAGCTGTTACATCTATGGAAGCCCCGCACAGGATATAGTACATTGTCAATTTAACCCCAAACATGTGACATACAGCTCAGCCCACATTGTCACTGCTGATGCAGAATGTTTTTTTTAGCTTTTATAGATTTTGTGTAACTTGGTCCCAATTCTGAATTTTTTTTACACTTTTTTCCTCATTTTGATTTTTTACGGAAAATGCATATATTTTTTTTTCTTAAAGTGCTTACATAAGCCACTTACTATATACTCCTTTAAATCTTGTTCCAGAAAGATTTATCTCTTTTTTTATATGTTGCACCCTTTCTACACCTTCATTAGCTGAAGGTGGCTGGCACTCATGGAGGCATTGCTGAAACCATACACTATGTAAATATTGCAGAAAACACTAACTCCTTATAAAATTGTGAATTCTTTTAGTGCTTTGTCTAGCAGTTGAGTATGGAGGCAGTTGAAAGCCTTGTGTCATTTCTTCAGTCGGTGGGATTAAAAACTAATATCTCCACTGTTGGGATCCAAAACTTATGCAAGGGAGCATAATTGCATGAATATCTTGAATTGCATTTTTAACTATTGCCACACCATTGAAACTCACATCTTTACATATTATCATTTTTCTGATTATTTATGTTTAATCTTTTGGTGTTTAAGTAGTACTAAATGTCTACTTAGTTACACCATCATTTGTAAAACTCATGTATCATCAGAGCTGAAATTTACTTGACTATGAAACTACATTATTTTATTGTTAATAAAATATTTTTGTAACATAACTCACATTATAATGTGACGGGCTTTATTTTACTTTTAGGTTAGTGAAAATCAGCTTTTAAAATGGAGTCAAGTGACCCAAGGCCAAGTGATCTAGATTTGGTTAGCCGTTTCGCATGTTTAGGATCTGAAGAGGGTCATATCAGTGTTAAGCAGCCGAAGGAGTTTAATGGCATGGTACCATCATTAGGTACATTTCTTTGCAAAGAAAAGGGATCAGATGTCATTAAGAGACTGAAATACATTTTTCAAAGTAGACGTTACATATCCAAAGATCCTTTACTGTTTGCAATAGCTCACATTATCAGGAATATACCTGTTACCGAGTCCCATGATGAGGATAAAATTCGTAATGATGCATACAGTCTTGCACAAGATGTTTGTGAAACTTCTTTTGATCTTTTTACATTTGTACACTTTGACAAGAAAGCCACCCCACCAAATAAAGCTGGTTTTGGCCATGGTATGAGAAAGTTTGTTACGAAGTGGTACATGTCCAGGCCGCCAATGAAACTGGCATATGAAGGCACCAGGTTTAAATCAGCAAGAAGGTGGACACACAGAGATCTTATACGTCTGTGTCATATCAATGTTGACAAAAAATCAAAAGGTATATTTTTAATATTTATGCATTATTTGCATATTCTCAAAGTTTACATGGCAGTTTATATTAATTGTAAAATGATAGACTATTTTTTTTTTTGTAAATTTGACTCTTTTTGTATCTCTGTTGCAGGCTTAATGTAATCAATAACCATATGTACATGTGTATTTTATTTCTTTGCTTTTAATTAAAAAAATTGAATTTTTTTTTAGTAAAATCATTTCAATAAAAATTTAATTGTCCATGAAGCTACCTCAGTGGTCTTGAACTATCTGCAACATAAGAGTAAATATAAGCTACCACATGATATTGGAAATGATGACTCTGAAACTGGGGAAATCGTACAGTTCTTTACGGATCTTAACTCTTTGAATTCTACACAGCCACCCTCTGCCACATTAGCTCGCAGTTTGATTGAGAAGCACAAATTAGTTGATCGACAAATTCCAACTTTCCTTATGAATATTCCAGAGGTGAGTATAATCCAGTCTAAAATATTATTTTTTTTTATTTACCTTTCACATTAATAGTTTTTTTTTTATTAAATAGAAAAAGTTAAGTTAATTTTGGTAAAATGTTTTTATATTGATAATCAATGTCAGGTGAGTTATGCATCTCTGTTGGAGGTCATATTACGTTTTAGATTTATCATATAGGTTGTTTTCATTGTCATACTGAAGAAAGCTAGAAAAAAAATTCTTTTATCAACAGTGTGATGTTTTGCTTGCTTACAGCTTCATTAATTGTTTCAGTGGTTGATGCTTGTTTTTCATTTGTTGCAGACTTTTGAAGGACTGTTAGGAAATATGAAGCTAGAAGATGTTTTTAGGAAAATCCCAAAATTTGCGTCTCTGGGTATGCTAGAACAAGGCTCCATGCAAACACCATTTATTGTTGAGATAATCAAAAATTTAGAATCAGTCAAAACTAGCAAGTAAGTTTCTCCTTTTTTTGCCCTGTATGAAAATAGTTCTTTTAAGAACACATCCTAATTGCCAGTAAAAATAATATAACATTTATTTACTGCCAAAAACATAAATCTTTAATTTTTGTTTTGTCAAATCCTATTCATTCACTTATTAATCACTGGATGGGGCATGAAAAAGTAGCCAGCATTGTGGTGGGCTCTTCACAAAGTATTTTGTTTTTATAAACCCATGTTTTTATTTGAACAATGTATGAATTTTTTTAAGACATTTTCAAATTTAGTCCACTTTACAGAATAATTGCTGGAAATTTAAGAAGTTGAGCTATTACTTTCCCTCAGTATCAGATTTTAATTTCTTCTTGATGCAGAATCCATCCAATAGTAATCTTTCTTGCCCTGAGACGCTATGAGTCTGACAGAAGTAAAAAGTGGACAAAAAATTATCATGTGGTCCGAGCACTGCAGGCAGCTTTCACTGCATCTCTAGAAGTAAGACATACAGTGTTTATAACTGTTTATTCACTTGTTGATGAAAATGAAAAAAAAATGCTTTTCAGATCTAATTACAGTTACTCATTTACCACTTCATTATTGTAACAAAATCTCTGTATTCATATCAGCTCTTTATGCTATATTTTGTCATTTTTTCCTTTGGAATTTTTTTTTCTACTCACTAAATAATTTCATATACTCTTGCTATATATGGCTTCCACACTTAGCTTTATCATTGTTATTCAGCTATTAAGACAAACTAAAATTCAGTCTCTCTTGCTCAGTTATTGTTTGGTAAATAGAACTGCTGTTAATTAATACGAATTCATTTTATAATAATAGGAATCAGTAATTAGGCTGTCAAATACTTGTATTATTTTTTACTATCTGTTTCTTGCAAAACCTTTGCATAGAGTTATATTTCCTTAGGTTTGATCAGTAAGCTTGGTTATTTTTGCTTTTGAACAGATCGATTTTTTCATGATTTTTTTACAATTTAATGATGCAATATGTTGTAGAAATACAAAAAAAAAACCAACAAAAAAATATTTAAATGGAATTATTTCACATTTTGGCCTTTGGGTTTCATGTTTAAAAACCACAGAAATTATTCAAAACTGTAGATTTTTAAAAAACATTTATTGAAAGCAGATGCGGGCATGACGCCATTTTGAATTTATTGTTTTTCCATTTTTCATTTAACGCAGAACCCAGGCCGCTATTATTATATTAGATAATTTATTTAAACAAAAAAAAAAGCTCATTATTGGGAATTATAAAAAATAAGTATGGATTAATTATTGTTTGTTAGCTGCTTTGTTTCTTCTTTGTAACAGGGAATGGTCAAATGATTGGATTTTTTTATAGGTTTAGTATTTTTTTTATTTATAGAATATTTTAAGCAGTCACAGTGCCATTTTAGAAAATTATGCAGTGAGGCTATTTTGGTGGAAAATAACTCCAGCATTTAATCCATGAATTATTTACTTGTGGTTTATATTCACTGTAGTTGTTAATGGTAAATATAGTGGAATGGTTTTACTTTATCAACTTTTGGCAGACATTTATCTTGCTTGGCCTTTAAATGTAAATGTGTTTATATTCTTTTAGATTGTTACATTTTCCCCATAATTTCCTCTATTTTACATAAGAATTTTTGGTAATTGACCTATTTACAACAGTAAAAAAAAATTTCTTCTCATTGTTTTTCTTTGTACTTGAATTTCAATGCACACAATTAGATAAAAAAATGTACAATTAAATAAAAAAGATTAAAGTTTTAACTTGTTTTTTTTTTTATTTTAGTCTCTTCCCATCATTGGCAAAAGAACTCTTGTAGCAATCCATGTAGATGGTAAAGCTTCTAAGCAGCATGTTCTTGGAGCAAATTATCTTTCACCTATAATGCCTTGTGCACTGATGACTAAATTTCTGCTTCAGGTATAAATGTTTTAACCTCTTTACATGTATTTGTGCTAATCTTTAAACCCTTAGATTATTTTTTACTCTCTTTCTCCAATAAATGAATTAATTTTTTTGTTTTAGTCTGAAGAAAACCTTCAGCTAGTCTTCTTTAATCAGCAAGTATCTGAAATCAACCTGAACCGCACAACTGCAATGCCTCGCATAATTGAAGCATTTATTAATTTTACAAAAGATGTAAGTTTGAATTATTTAGAGCTCATTATTTATGAACTTTATCGTAATTGCTATATTGAGGCTACAAAGGGCAAAGAATGTGAATCTCGAGATATTGATTGAATGCTGGTGATGGGACAATGCATTATCAATTTTCAGAGCAATGAGATCTAGTTTTACCTAATAAACAGTTTCACATCCAATTCACAGGACCCCTCGTCTAATCTATTTTTTTAGAATTCCATAAAGTCTGTTAGCCCTGTTAATCAGGAATCAAATAGGATTAGTTATTATAGAGAAAAATCTGTTATTTTACCAGAATCAGATTTTGGCATTGTCCCATCACTAGTGAATGCTCGTTTTAAATTTAACTAGTCATTCTCCACATTAAGAAAACAAGTGACAATATGTTGAAGTGTAATTTTTTAAATTATCAACACCTCTTTCTTACTTGACTGTTTACTTGTGTAATTTGATTTGTAAATTCACCTTTTCAATTGTTTCAATTTTTAGCTTGAGATTTAGTTTTGACTGTTCTCTCATTCAGCCAGCAAACATCAACTATGACATAGTGGAGCCAATCAAGTGGGCCACTCAGAACAAGAAGTCTTTTGATAATATTCTCATCATGAGTGACAAGAAGATTGTTAAGTCACAGGAAGATTTCCAGGATGCTGTGAGACAGTATCGCAGTGAAATCTCTGTACCTGATACAAAGTGAGTTAAAATGAAGGGGAAAAAAAATGTCTTTCTTTTTCTTTTGACCTGTGATAAAGTCTATATTTTGATGTTTGATTCAATGATTGTTACATAACATGTTCCTCTTACAAAGTGAGGATTAACTTTTGTTGTTTAATTTAATAATTGTTACATAACATTTAAAAAAAATAATGTATCACCCTTTTAGCTAAATATTTGAAAATTAATTAACTATATGTTGTCACTTCTTTATATTAGGAGTATAGTAATCGTTTTATGCCTTAAAGATTATGCCTTATATTTGAGAGGTATGCATGTGTGTGTAGAAATCAAATTAATTGCATTAAAAAAAAGTTTTATTCTTTGATTTAAACAGATGTTTTTTTTTTTTTATTAATTTAATCACAGAATTTTCCTCTTTTAAAGTTCACAGAGTTTGCAAATTAAATCTTTGATGACTTTTTAAAATTTTTATATTCATTTCAGTATAAATGTTCATTAAATTTCATGAGACAATTATTTCTTCTGAATTCTTTTCAGGATTGTGATTGTAGGATTGAGTGAAAATGTGACTGGGATTCAAAAGTTAGATTTTAACATGTGTGAAATCAGTGGATTCAATGAGAAGATACCGCCAGTGATTTACAACTTTTTCCTTGGACATTACCATGTTACCAGTGATATTGCTGACGCTGGGCAGCCATGATGTTTTGCTCACAAGCTGAGACTCAAACTGCTGCAATCTCTGATGGCACAAACAAAATTTTATTTTCATTGCTTTACTCAAATAGGATTTTACTATTTTATAATTTTATCAGTTTGTGCTGGGAAAAACCATTTTAACTCCGCAGACTTTCATTCCATAAATACCTCAGCCAGTACCAAAATAGATAAGAATTTTTCTTTAATAAATTATCTAATTTTTGATAATTGATAAGTAGAGATTAATTTAAAAATAAAAATAAAAAATTTGCAGAAAATAGCTTTTGACTACATTTGAGTTATTATTATAATAAATATCAAATAGACTTGAAACATCGTGATATAAATATATACATTTACAAATATTATTCACATGTACTACTGCAGTCATCTTTATATGATCACCAACGAGTTTTTATTAGTTTAACTTCATGTACCTTTATCAAAATCTCAGTGTAGGTTTTTACTTTTCAGATACTGGTACAGTAAATTAATTTTATTTCAAGTATGATTTCTACAGAATGAGTAGAATATTCCATTGTAATAGTGTTGGCTGATGTTTATAAATTTTCCTGCAACATTTTCTGGCCCGTTTCATAGATCTAATGAGATGTATGGTCAAGTGGTGTAGATACTCAACCGTCAACCTTAAGAGTCCTGGGTTCGATCCTCGGTGAGGACCATGAAAATTTTTCCAGCTTTAAATTGGTACCTGACTTTTAAGTTGGGGAAAGTAAAGGCGTCTGGGCGTTGCGCTAACCACACACAATCCCTTTATATGCCGAGGTTATAGAAACAGATGAATTCTACACTTCATCTGCCCCGATGACCTATTTGGGCTAAGGGAACTTTTACTTTTCATAGATCTAGTCAAGGGTTGTTTTTATTTTCTTTTTAAAATGATTTAGCTCAAAATTGTCTCCACATTAATGTCAGTTTATTTTACTTGTTAATTTGTTTCTTATTTTAACATTAAGTTAAAAAAAACTTTTAGTGGTGGGTTTTTTCTCTTGTGAACTCAACCTTTTATTTTATCATTTTCTAAAATATCAAAACTCTTTTCATATCAAAATATTATAGCATCATTTTTAGCAGTATGTTACAGATTTTATTTTGTGTTTCAAATATAAATGATTGCATTTTTTTTTTACCACCTTTAAGTCTTCATTTGTGTTTATGCTAAAAAAATTGATTTCTTTTAAACATTTTTCTTTGAATTAATCTGAAAAGGAAGTTTCAGGTTGATAATTTATTTCAATTTTATTTCCATAATCTAAAGATGTTGATTTTCATTTTGTGCGTTATTTTGTTATAATATAAAGCGTGCGTTGCCTCACTAACTTATTATTTAAAATGAATTAAATGATGTCTTTATCTTTACCAATGTTTACTACGTTATTAACTATCCCTTATTTTATAATGATAATGATTTAATTTAATACACAGTGCATGTTTTCTGTGTCTGAGACTAACATGAGTACATGTATATGTTTTCTGTGTCTGAGACTAACATCAGTACAGGAAGAAAAAAAAAGGTTGTGAAATAATAATAAGCTTTTAGTTTAAATATGAAATAACAACAAAAAAAATTATTTTAATTTCTGTATTCAGTACAGAGACCAATTACAAATTAAAGGAAAAAAATGTAACACTTCATCCATGTATAAGCAGTTATTAATTTAAGGTGTTATTATGACATTGCACAAAGCTGCGTTCTTTTTCTTTTTTCATTCTACTCAATTTACATTGAGTAACAAGAATGACTGTACAAATATTTCTAACAATTGTGTTTACTTTTGTGAACTATACTATTTCTATTTATTATTCTTTTATTTTTTTGTGATATCCTGACATTTATTTTGCCTGTTGAATTTTTTATGTTGTAACTGCCATATTTTTTTTTTGTATTCCAGCCCCTTTGTTTGAATGAAATTTTCGTAGGCAATATTTGACTGTTGTGTGCAATAATCATTTGATATTTAATATGGCTGCCATTTTTTTGTAATGTTTCTTTTTTAATTCCTGTTATTTACAGTCAATCTGTCCAAAGCTTGTTGATAAGTGAATGCAAATTGAATTTAAAATAAAAAACCTACACATTTTATCATAATGAAATCTTTTGACTTTGTATTACTAAGGTTAATATATTTGTCTCATTATTAATATATATACATCTATAAGGAATCAGCATCAACACTATATAGTGAAAGTCACCAAACAATCAGCATCAACACTATATAGTGAAAGTCACCAAACTATCAGCATCAACACTATTTAGTGAAAGTCACCAAATAATCAACATCAACACTATATAGTGAAAGTCACCAAACAATCGACATCAACACTATATATTGAAAGTCACCAAACTATCATATTTCAGTTGGGGTTGTGAATTTTAATATTTGAACTGAAAAATCTAACTAAAATTTAATGATTAAATCATTTATTTAAATTTAGAACTTTTCCTACTAATAAAGTAGCTATCTTGTCCAGGCGGCGGTGTGTGGGGAAGCCATTCTATAAATAAACGACCTCCGTAAAAGCCCTTGACTGCGCATATGGCAGAAATAAATAAAACAATAGCATTTGATAAAGTAACTATGTGACCAACGAAAACTAAAATTCAAAATGGCGTCATGCCGTGTCTCGATTCGATTTTTTTTTTTAAATCTACAGTTTTGAATAGTTTTTGTGGTTTTTTATTATGAAATGTAAAAGTTCCAAATATTAAATAATAATAATAATATATAATATCATTCAAATTATTTTAGTTTTTATTACAACAGATAGCATTTTAACATCGTTAATTGTTAACAAATCATAAGACTAGGTCACTAGCGAGCGCGTTTGTTGATGGATTGTGATCGTAATCAAATTAGCAGACACTTCTGTTTATGACATGATTATTCTCATATTAAACATTTTATTGAGATAAAACCTTTAGTTGCGAATGCAACGGGCAACTACTAGTGCAATTATAAAATTTCAAAATTAACATAATTTTCACTGTTAAATGATCCAAGGTTTAATCACTATAAATCTAGTGAAAAATAACAAATATATAAGATAACAAGCATATATGTAAATGTAAGTCATTTGGCTTTGTTTACATAAAAAAGTGTTATCGATACATGCCAATTTTAAATAAATAAAACTACAGCTTTTTTTTTTTGAAGTGAACTGCACAATTTGAACTTGACCTTTTTTTTAAAAAATACATTCTTAATAAAATGCTAATAATTTTTAGAATGAACCAATTATGTGCCAAAAAAAAAATTTAAGCAAAGTCAATTCTGATCAATCAAGATCAGTAAGTACTAAGCACACATGTTACAAAGACTGACTTTCATGTTTTTTTTGATAAATTGCCATTTAATGACAGGTTGTTTTTTTTTAAAAACCTGGTTTTTTGTATTATACATAGCTGGAGCAAAAATTTGGAAGAGTTGTGATTAATTTAAATTTATGGTTAATTAGCATAGAATATATGTATGCATAATTACAACTTTGTTCTCTTTTTGGTAAAGTGTTAAAAGTTTGTTAATTTGCCAAGGAAAAGGGAACAAATCTATATGTATAATAATGATGTGTTTATTCTTTCTTTTCAAAAGATTACAGGTGGATCCCGAAAACAAAAGGACCATGAAAATAAATCAGTTTTTATAGTGGGTATAGAAGAAAACAACTATTGTAAATAATTAGTACAATTAGTAATATGTAGACAAAATATGAATCATAAAATATATATGTATGTAAGTGCTTTGGGTACATGTATATACTTTCAAAAAATTACAAAAAAAAATTTAAATATATTAAGTAAGTTACTTATTCTTAACATGCAAAATTATGAAGACTGATGATATGGCACATATTTCAAAATGATTTTCTTTTAGAATGATTAGAGAAATATAGTATGACAGTGCATCTGCCACAAAATTAGTGTTATAAACAAAGTACATGGGATAGAACCAGAGCTGTTTTCAAGGCCTTTGGAAAAAAAAAGCTATCACTGCTACCGCTAGCAAATGATGAGTCCCCCTGCAAATCTTGACAAGTAAGGGGAAGAGGGGGTGTCTTTTTAGCGTTCTCTTAACAGGCAATCATATAGCCAATCACAGTATTGGAATCCAACTTCTAGTGATATAAACCTACAAGAATGTGAAAAGGGCCTTCGCATTTCTATTTTTTTTTAAAGTAGTGATAACTCTTGAGTGGGAAGACCAGCATTGAAGGCTGAAAAAAGTTCTGATAGGGTGACCTTCATTATAGCGGAGTGTAGGCAGACACCTACTTTTCCCATCCCTAAGAATAAACCTAACTGGAAAATTAGGCAAAAGAAACAACATGATTCAACTTAATAAAATTTCCAGCATCCAGACTCATAAGTGAGAAATAAAGATGGTCTCACTTAAATATGAGTGCAATTTATGCAAGCAAAAATATGTTTTGTACATATAAATATTACAAAAGTTAATGTATCATACCTGTACATAAAATACATTTATCACAAGTTTTTTAAAAGTGGAACAAACCATCATATTAATTTGAACATTAGTTTCAAAGACATCTTTGTATCTCACTTTAAAAACAATGAAATAGATATGAGATTCATTTGTGTAGGTATTGCAACATATCGTAATATTCCACTTTCAAATAATAACTGTGTCCTCAGTCTCTTCAGCAGCAGTAGAGAATTGGTTTCGTTGGAGTCTTGGTCATGACAATTACTTATTGTGTCTCTTTTTAGTATATGGATGTTGACTTATGAAATAGTTAAGATAAGCTCTTGTAGCATTAAATCCAAGCTAGATAAAAAAAAAGAAAATGAAAAAAAAGAGTAATTTTGCGCATAGGGAATATATTGTGTAGACTTTTAAACTAATAGGGAATAAATTGTGTAGACTTTTAAACTAAAGATGGTAAAATCCCTAATTGCATCTATGTATACAGCAAAATACAATATTATGAAGAAAAGTCTTTTAAATGACAAAAAATTTGATCCTCTGTGAGAACCAAGTAAATTTTTCCAGGTCAAAAGATGGTAAAAAAAAATCCCTTAAGTCCTTCCAGCTTTAAATGGGTACCTGACTATAGTTGGGAAAGTCAAGGTGGCTGGGTGTTTTGATAACCACACAACCCCTTTATATTCAGTCGTTACAGAAACAGATGAATTCTACACTTCATCTGCCCCGATTGCCCCTACGAGCCAAAAGAACTTTACTTTTTTACTATATAATACTTGGGAATAAATAATCAATCCCTTTATTTCATGCAATAATGATCAAGCATTTGGCTGGAACTGGTAATTTATTTTAATAATTAAAAAAAAAAATAAATTTGATAAATCTCAGCTGTTGCTGTAACTACACTTGGTATATACATTAAAATTAAAATTATCTGGACAAAATGGAAACAGGCCCATTCGGGATAATCAATCTAATATCATTAATTTATTTGTAATGTGTTTATTTAATGACCACAACAACAATGTTGGTTTAATTTTTAACACTTTTTAAATAGATACAGATTCAAATATCACTACATCAACACATTCTGAACTTTCTGAACCGTTTGTTTTCTGATTTAGATTTATTTCCCTTTAACAATTATTAGAAATCTGGATAACTGGAGTTTAAATAATTAGAATATTTTACTGCATTTTGCAAATGTTGCTGTAATAATGTTTTATTTTAAGCAGTGTTACCCCAATGTTTGTGAATATAATCTGATCTCTCTAGGATTAGCTTGGGATATTTACAGATAAATATACTTTGTATATTTGATTGTAAGTTGAATGAGACATCTAGATGTTTCTCAGTATCTCAAGTCTAGGATCTTCATCACTGCATAAAAGCATTGTATTATATTCATAAAAAAAAAATATAACATAAAACTAATGCAGCAAACATGTTTGAATTTCAAAACGTACTAAGAAACTCTATATTAAATGTGTATTATGATGGATTTTTTTTTTTATCAAACATATCATTGAAAGTTTTACCTTTATGATGAATTACCTGTCTGCTTTTTCTAATTGAAAATCTAAACTTTCAATATATTCACAATTTATGCCCAAGGTTCTATCCTGATCATTACCCTTTAAAGAAAAATTCATAAAGGTATTTTATTCAAATTATTTTATTCAAATCAAATAATAAATTTTACGGCTTGAAAAGAAATTGTTTAAAATAGTGCAAATATAAAATAAGATTTATGAGTGGATTGAATGTTTGTTACCTGCGTCAATCATACCGTTTATTTAAGATCAGTTACTTTCATTGGAAACATTTAAAAAACATACTAGATAATAACAATTTATAAATAAATATGATACAGTATTAATATAAATAAAATTTGTGGGAAGTTTTGCAGCAGTGCCTGCTGCTCACTATGAAAACTGATTTGATTTCAGGACATACTAGAATAAATTAAAATGTTATATATTATGTTAACTCATTAAAAATTTTTAATTCTGTCCCAATACATATCAGTGAGTCACAAAGACCTAACAGTGAGTCACCTATCAGTGCGTTCCCCTGGGGGTATTCTCAAAGAGTCTAGTGGGGTAATGCACAGCTAAAGAGTAAACAATGAAATGGGGGGGGGGGGACTTTGACCTAGGTTACGCAGTATTACAAATTCAAAAGGTGGGTACACAGATGTTAAAAGTTTTGAAAACACTGGTCTACATTATTTACTTAAGTGTATTGGTGTAGGTAAAGTACAAGAAATGGTTATGAGTAATGAAGATCAATACTGGTCTGAAATTTAAAGTTACATTTTCAATGTTCATAAAAATAGCTCAAACTGTGTCAGAAATATGAAGTATCAACAAGTAAATTGTAATTATTTATTTAAAGTACAGTGTGTACACTATTACATAAGTGAAAGTTAAAAAAAACTTCAAGTTGAAAAATATAACAGTAAACTAGCTTTTAAAAATTGTATTTCTTTACCTTTTTATAAAGTCGTACTTTATAATTGCCAATAATACTTTTGCAAAGCTAAGAATTGCTCATTATAAGTACAAAATTAAACATAGTGTAGCTGTTAAAAACTACTAACTGTCTGACATCGTAATATGAAAAAGTATGACTTAAAAAATAAGAGTGTAGGGAAAGTATGTATTTTATCAAAAAAGCTATATAGGCCGGGACATTCCCTGGCCATTCTGGTATCGCAGGACAGGTGATGCTAAACTGGGATATATCCTAGGTAAACTGGGGTGTCTGGTCTCTTTAAATTAGCACATCATATTATGACAAAATAATCACTATTTATGAATAGTTTATTGCAATGACATACATTATAAATAATTTATAAAAAAAAAAAATAGATATGTAAAAGCTGCTCAGACAAAGATAAAATTAAAATTACCCAGGAATCCCAAATCATAAAATTACCCACCTTTCCATGTCTGTCCTTGTCCAGTATACAGAATGCTTTATCCAGACTAAAATCTGGACCAAACAACAATTTGGAACATTCCTCAGGAAACAACTGTTTCTGTTAGAAGAAGAATTAAATTAAATTGTGTCACTTATTTTGAGCATGGATATCGATTCTCATCCTACTATTTTATGTATTCAAACACAGACTCAACTGCAAGTATAAATATTACAAAACTCACACATATAAAAATATTCAAACATATAGATGCCATGAGCTATTAATTTTAAGGGTGTGAAATTCTTACATTTCTGCCTGTTTTTAATCAAAATCAAATTTTGCAGGCACGCATCGTACAAGACCTCTTTCAGCAATTTATATAAATATGTCTGTGTATATGTATGAATACAGGCACAAATATGTGTGGGATATATAAATATACACACATTGAGAATGTATACAACAGAACCCTTATACTCTAGAGAGAGGTTTAGTTTTTTTTTGTATAATCTACTCACATCTTGTAGAACACTGTACAGTTCATTCTTATCATTCTTTGGTCTGCCAAATTGTATTTCTTTAAAGCCTGAAATTAAGAAAGAAAAAAAAAATCATCCATCAAATTACCATTATGTGATTTTCAAATCATTTTTAAAATGATATTTATGTTTTCTTTGAGCTTTAGATAAGTCAATATCTTTGGATCTTTACAATGTGGTTGATGATTAGTTTCAAGTCATTTTATTTTGTCTTGCCAGATAAGAATTTAAGTTGTGACTCAAACATGTGCCTGATTGAACTGTAACATGGTTTGGATGAACTGTAACGTGGTTTGGATGAACTGTAACGTGTTTTGGATATACTATAACATATTTTGGATGAACTGTAACGTGTTTTGGATGAACTGTAACGTGGTTTGGATGAACTGTAACGTTGTTTGGATGAACTGTAACGTGTTATTGGATGAACTGTAATGTGGTTTGGATGAACTGTAACGTGTTTTGGATAAACTGTAACGTGTTTAGGATAATGTGTAATGTGTTTTGGATGACCTGTAACGTGGTTTGGATGAACTGTAACGTGGTTAGGATGAACTGTAATGTGTATTGGATAAACTGTAACGTGTTTAGGATGAACTGTAACGTGTTATTGGAATATGTAGGAGCTAATGGGAATAAGTAAGAGCTTATGGGAATAAGTAAAAGCTTATGGTAATATGTAGAAGCTTATGGGAATATGAAGGAACTTATGGGAATATGTGGTAGCTTTAGGGAACATGTATGAGATTATTGGAATATTTAGAAGCTTATGGGAGTAAGTTGGAGATTATAGGAATGTTAGGAGTTTATGGGAATATTAGGAGCTTATGGGAATGTTAGAAGTTTATGGGAATATGTAAAACCTTATGGGAATATGTGGGAGCTTATGGGAATATGTGAGAGCTTATGGGAATATATGGGAGCTTATGGAAATATGTAGAAGCTTATGGGAATATTAGGAGCTTATGAGAATATGTAGGAGCTTATGGGAATATGTAGAAGCTTATGGGAATAAGTAATGTGTTTTGGATATACTGTAACGTGTTTTGGATACACTGTATGGGTTTTGGATACACTGTATGGGTTTAAGATACACTGTAACGTGTTTTTAAGTTAACTAAGTGACATCATTTAAACATTACCTACTTATAATGTTCATTAATAGCAGCTGGCATTCGTGGATCTGATGAGTTCACTCGTTTTCGAAAGATGTTGTGGACTATATTCATGTCTACATCATAGTACTGTTAATTTGATTACAATATTAATATCTTTTAAAAATTATACATTCATTAAATTTTATAAACTGTGACATGTTTTGGATATATTGTAACGTGTTTTGGATATACTATAACGTGTTTTGGATATACTATAACGTAGTTTGGATGAACTGTAACGTGGTTTGGATGAACTGTAACGTGGTTTGGATGAACTGTAACGTGGTTTGGATGAACTGTAACGTGTTTTGGATGAACTGTAATGTGGTTTGGATGAACTGTAACGTGGTTTGCATGAACTGTAAATGGTTTGGATGAACTGTAACGTGGTTTGGATGAACTGTAACGTGGTTTGGATGAACTGTAACGTGGTTTGGATGAACTGTAACGTGGTTTGGATGAACTGTAACGTGTTTTGGATGAACTGTAATGTGGTTTGGATGAACTGTAACGTGGTTTGCATGAACTGTAAATGGTTTGGATGAACTGTAACGTGGTTTGGATGAACTGTAACGTGGTTTGGATGAACTGTAACATTATTTGAATGAACTGTAACATGTGGATTGGATGAACTGTAACGTGGTTTAGACGAACAGTAACGTGGTTTGGATGAACTATAACGTGGTTTCGATAAACTTAAACGTGGTTTGGATGAACTGTAACGTGGTTTGGGTGAACTGTAACGTGGTTTGGATGAACTGTAACGTGTTTTGGATAAACTGTAATGTGGTTTGGATGAACTGTAACGTGTTTTGGATGAACTGAAACATGTTTTGGATGAACTGTAATGTGTTTTGGATGAACTGTAACGTGGTTTGGATGAACAATAACGTGGTTTAGATGAACAGTAACGTGGTTTGGATGAACTGTAACGTGGTTTGGATGAACTTTAACGTGGTTAGGATGAATTGTATCGTGGTTTGGATGAACTGTAACGTGGTTTGGATGAACTGAAACGTGTTTTGGATGAACTGTAAGGTGGTTTGGATGAACTGTAACGTGTTTTGGATGAACTGTAACGTGGTTTGGATGAACTGTATCGTGGTTTGGATGAACTGTATCGTGGTTTGGATGAACTGTATCGTGGTTTGGATGAACGGTAACGTGTTTTGGATGAACTGTAACGTGGTTTGGATGAACTGTAACATGGTTTGGATGAACTGTAACTTGGTTTGGGTGAACTGTAACGTGGTTTGGATGAACTGTAATGTGTTTTGGATGAACTGTAAAGTGGTTTGGATAAACTGTAACGTGGCTTGGATGAACTGTATCATGGTTTGGATGAACTATGACGTGGTTTGGATGAACTGTAACATGTTTTGGATAAACTGTAACGTGTTTAGGATGAACTCTAACGTGTTTAGGATAAACTGTAATGTGGTTTGGATGAACTGTAACGTGGTTTGGATGAACGGTAACGTGTTTTGGATAAACTGTAACGTGTTTAGGATGAACTGTAACGTGTTATTGGAATATGTAGGAGCTTATGGGAATAAGTAAGAGCTTATGGGAATATGTAGAAGCTTATGGGAATATGAAGGAACTTATGGGAATATGTGGTAGCTTTAGGGAACTTGTATGAGCTTATTGGAATATGTAGGAGCTTATGGGAGTAAATTGGAGATTATAGGAATGTTAGGAGCTTATGGGAATATGTAGGAGCTTATGGGAATATTAGGAGCTTAGGGGAATATGTAAGAGCTTATGGGAATATGTGGGAGCTTATGGGAATATGTGAGAGCTTATGGGAATATGTAGAAGCTTATGGGAATATTAGGAGCTTATGCCATCAAAACTTACATCTTCCGTCAACACAGAGAAATTTTCAGTCTTACATCCAATGAGGAGAGCCAACTCAAACGATTTGTACAGCTTGGAACCTTGTTGCAGACCCCTCAGCCGGCGCTGCGCGCCGGCTACGCCGCAGAATTTTCGTCCGCCGTAAATCCGCCAAAAAATATGCGGCGCGCCTCATTAGCCGCCGTATTTCGTTCGCCGTTATATTAACCGTCGCATTACTTAATCTTGTTGCACATGACCTTGCTGACCATATCAGCTCTGTCTTGAAAAGCTCTTTTGTTGATCACAAAATACTAGCTGCCATGATGGTGCTGCAATTATGATAAAGACTTCAAACCTTTTGAAGGTTGACTTTTATCAGCACTTTACAGCACACGTATTGCACCTTGATACTTCCAACATCATCAATAAAAATGAAGAATTTCAAGACCGCAATTATAGAAGACGATGCAGCATTCGCAGAGGATAAAGAAATGATAAAGACCCTGAAAGAAGGCATGTCTTCAGTGTGTATAGTGCTTCTTGTAGATGATCAGCTTAGTGCATCAATATTTGATGCCTCTGAGAGCAGCACTAACGCCATCAATGACAGTCATAGACACAATCATAAGTCAGTGAAGGCATCATGTCCAACGAGTTGGAATTCAGCACTGATGATGATTCAGTCTATACTTCACTTGAAAAGATGATGATGATAAAACTGTTTATTTCTGTTGTTTTAAATAATAAAACTTTTCCCCAAGTATTGTAAAATTGTTTTATTGCTGAAGTTTTATCAATTCAATATTGTCTAGGCGTCAGCCGAATTTTAGCCAAATATTTCGTAATCTGCCAAAAATAAGCCGTAAATCAGCCGCATATGTCAATTTACTCAATTTATGGTCAAATTCGGCTACGCCGGCTATCAGCCGAAAAATTATGTCAGCCAGCCGAAACTTACAAAAAAATTCGGCTGGCAGGTCTACCTTGTTGTACACACAGTCCTGGTTTCAAGCACCCAGTGCAGCGGAAGCACCTGGAGGAGATCTTTTGCTTTGGAAGGACCTGCAGCAATATCAGTCTGTTGATCACGACATCAGTATTGCAGCACATAATTTCTCGGTCTCGATTTTTCTCAAAGTTGGATCTAACCAGAGGCTACTGGCAAATCCCATTAACAGAGAGAGCCAAACCACTGAAGCATTTAGGACACCATGGGGTCTCTTCCAATTTAACGTAATGAGCTATGGATTGGTTAATGCTCCAGCTACCTTTTCCAGGATGATGGGACGGTTGCTGGGAAATCGTACTGTTGTTGTAACATACCCGGACGATATTTGCTTACACCGTGAGGAATGGGATGCTCATCTGCATCAATTGAACTCTGTACTAGAAACACTAAGCATCAATGGGCTAACGGTCAGACCAACTAAAGTGGAGCTGGGATACACATAATTACCCTTCATTGAATATGTGGTGGGCCAGGGTTCCCTTAAGCCCAGCAAGACCATTGTTAATTACATTCCCAGTATCTCAACCCCAACAACCAAATGAGAAGTCTACTAGGTCTTTGCAACTTCTACCGTAGATTCATCGCGGGTTATGCAGGAATTTCTCCGGTTACACACTCATGCTCTCCCCTGCTCTTACATACCATACCGTTATTCAAACTCTCAGCGCACAAAGTTTCTCTGTGACATTACACCAGGGGTAAAGGCTCAATAAATACACTCTACAGTCATGAGTGAAAGGTTTCTGCTATTTTCCTCATTTTAGTAAATACAAGTATACATGATTGAGTTTTAAAAAGTTGGCATCATCTTTTTATTTCATGATGTTCACTACTTTTCAGCCGAGAGGTGATTCTTATTAGTTGGCATTTTTTTTTCGTTAAATCGAAAGCGGAAAACTAGAATTCAAAATGGCGTCTCCTTTCGATAAATGTTTTTTTTTTTTTTAAATCTAGTTTTGAATAGTTTCTGCGGTTTTAAAAAATAAAACCCAAAGGCCAAAATGTAAAATAATTCCATTTAAATATGTATTTATTTTTTTTTACAACATATTACATCTTTAAATTGAAATAATATGAAAAATCGGATCTAGCCTACTGATCTCATCTAAGGCGCTAAGGGAATATAACTCTATGCAAAGGTTTTGTCTAAAAGTTCACTTTTTGTCCTTTCTATTTGGACCAGAATTGTCAACTAGTGTACCAGATGCTTTACCAGATTAAATATTTTGACACTACTATTGACAGTTTTTTTTTTACATTTTTTTTAAAACTTGAAACTTAAGAGTAGGACCAGCAAATATAATAATATGTTTGAATGCAGTAGAAAAATGTAATTTTGTTTATTTAAAATATTTATTGATGACTGACATTCTTCACAACATCACAAGTTCCAAACTTTAATGTTTACATTTGATGAAAGTTTTGTAAACTTTGATTAAAGAAAATTATCAAACTTTCTGACAATAAAAAAAAATATTCATTGTCTAAAGAAAAACATTTTTTTTTGGAAGGGACATTGAGAAGTTTAAAATAAAAATAAAATAAAAACTCTCATACTTGTTGGAAATCTTTAACGTAAACATTTATACAATCAATTTGCTAATAAAAAAAATGACAACAAAATATCTCTAGTTTTGTAATACTTTTAGTGAAGAATTCAAATCTCTGGTTTTAAAATTTTCAACATGTTACAAAAGAACACATGAGCTTTTATCTAAGTCAAAGTCTTAACCAGAAACATTGTTATGAAGAAACCCAATCAGATTTAAAGGATGATATAACCATTTATTTAAAAAAAAGCTGCAATCAATAAAAAGTTTCAATGAAACAAGATGTGAAGCTGTAGTCAGCCATCTTAGGGAATCAACAACAGGCAAAAACTGTTGCCGTGGAGATGATAAAACAAATATACACAAATAACAAAAAAAAAAAACCTCTGATGAAATAGTTTTAGTAACAAATACATTTAGTCAGTTGATGAAAACTTTGATTATAATCAACAATAGGATATTGCTTTATACTTGGTATAGAAAAATCTCAACTAACCCCCAAAAAAATATGTTTTAAAAAAAAAAACAACATTTTATTAGAATACTGAAAAAAATAAATGTTTAACATATGCGGCACAAATGGACTATTAAGGTATAATAGTTATTTCAATCACCCAAATCCCAACAGAATTCTTTTAAAATGTGTTCAAATAAAAACAAGGGCATTAATTAAAGGCTTGTGATAAATTATAGTTTAAAACAAACATATTCCGTCACAATTTAAATAAGATTTAAAAAAAAAAATTATTACAGTTATTACATAACTTAAACAAAAAGTTCTTTTCAATGAATTTTAAAGCATTCATTTTCTATTTCATATAATAAATGTCGACAATTGCAGGTGACCCTCCTATAAAACAATTTCCTATAAAATGACTTAGACAATTGGATCAAACTGTCATTCAAGAGGCTTTCATTTTCATACAGTAATAAACATTGAAATTTATACAAAACTATGCCAAAATAACTGTATATGTAAAGAGAAAAAAAAAAAAATCTAAATTTCAGAGGATATCTACATTTCATTTAGTTTCTCATAGTCTAGCGCATTTCACCAAGTAAAAAATGTTCAGCTGAGTGGGTTGCATAAAACACACACAAAGAAAAGTGTAACTAATAGTTTGGCTTTAGAGACTTACAACCATCTAGTAATGACCATATAAAAAAAAAAAAACAAAGACCACAATGGCAGATAAGTTATAAAGGCATTCTGCAATTGAAAATTTTAAAGACGGATCTGGATAAGTGGTAATATTCTCCCAATCAGACCAATGTTCTCGCTTCATTTTACTAAAAGGTTAACATGCATCAGGGAGAATTTTACTAAAATTAATTTTAACATCATGATTTTTGGAAACATTCTATTCACATAAAATGTTTTATTAACTTAACAGATCGAATAAAAATAAATCAGTTTTTGAGAAAGAGAATTAAATAACAGGTGAACATGTTTCAGGTTATACATGTTATCAGTTTTCAGAACACATCTGGCCAATCTTCTAGTGGTCACTAGTTTCAGATATAAGTTTCACACACTACAACATTTTATAAGATCATATGTACAATGTCATAAGAGGGTTACTTGTATTACAAAATGTGTACATACAAAGCTTATACTGTACTTCAAACTTATATAAATTAAACTAAAACATTTTTTGTGCTTACTGTACAATTAAAAAACTAGCAGCATGTTTATAATGTACCAGATTTAGTGGTCGCTCAGCAGGCAGTGAGGTTGACAGCCACATTGGCTTGATGTAGGATATAGGTTTGAATCCAATCAATTCTGGTTGCCAATGTCCACCTTGACAAATGTAGCACCAGCTATGGTGGGAATGTGCAACAGAATGACACAGAGTACTGTCTCAAAAAGTAGTTTTCAATTTGAAACTGAACTGATTGATGGTTTTGACAGGCAAGTTCACAAGATCAGTTTTTAGATTTAAAAAAAAAATAAAAGATCTGATGTCACACATTAAAATCTAACATAATCACAGATGCCATTGCCATCTTAACTACTTGTTTTGTAACAAAGCTATATCAAACTACAATATTATTCCCACTTCCACTAATTGCATATTTATCAAAATGCCAGTTAAAGGGAAAAAATAAATATTTCTGTAAGTCAGGTGGAAGATAAAAATATCACATAAATGTGCATTAAATATTGGACAAATCTTAAGATGTCAATCAAATCAGCAACAGTTATCACGGATCAAACAGAGTCAATAAAACAAAAATGAGAGTAAATTAGTAATGACCAAACTGACATTTAGAGAAGACTAAAGAAAGGGACAACATTATTTTTTTTTAAGATTTCCAAAGAAATCTAAACAGCTAGGTGTCGTGGGGAGGGGGAAAAAAAATGAAAATTTCTAAGAAATGTTCTTAAAAACTTTTCGAGCTTCATGTAATAGGTTAATGTATGAACTCAAAGAATACACATAAAATATAGGAAAGAAAAAATAAACTGACACACTTCAAAAGATGAAATAAAAAAAATATACAATTTACAGGATGATGAGAAAATACTTGCAAATATATTTGACCAGATAAAATACCTAAATATATACATTTATAACGTCATTGACCACAATGTCTGATAGTTTGAAATAAATTTTTACAGCTAACTAATTATAAAATGTGAAAAGGTGTGGACATGTTACAGCTAGTTTCCTTATAAATCGTAAGTTATGTTGTCTATACAATATCACTGATTATGGTGAACCAGTTTAGTGTCAAAACAAAACAAAGAAAATCAAACTTCCTTATGCTGAGTAGGGTTAAAATAAAAAAAAAATGAAAGAACAGCAGACTAGATGCAAATATAGAAATACTTAAAAGTTATTTAACTTTTAAAATATACATCAATAAATCATCAACATTTATTTTACACTTTCAATTCACATTCATGCCCAATACAAAACAAGCAGATATTCAATCAGGAATTAAATCATCAATTTTTATGGACAATTCTGTGAAAACGCTACAAAGTTTCATAATCTCCACCTGCACTACCAAGGAATGCCTCTAAATCGTTATCAGGAGCTGGGTCTTCGTCTTTCTTTTTCTTCTTTTTTTCTTTTTTACCAACAGTTTTACTTGACTTTTCTTTTTTGCTGGAAATTCCTTCTTTCTTTCTATCTTCTTTCTCCTTTTTCTTTTTGTGTTTCTTTTCTGATTTTTCCTCTTCCTGAGTCCCAAAGAACAAAAAAAAATAAAGAACAATGTAAACAAATACATAAAAAAAAGAACGATGTATTGTAAACAAATGCATAAACATTTTGTTTTACAAACTGGACGCTTGGAAGAAAGAGAAAAAAAGTACATTTAAATAAATAATGTTATGTTTTTTTTGTTTGCTCAATTTATTTTTCTTCTTATCAATTACAGCGAAAATATTTCAACACTCAAAAAATGTAAAATAGCTTATTTGACAGCAATTTTATATTCAGAACTATATGAACCTTCAGAATAAACTGCCATCATAAAGAAATAAAATTAAATGTGGCCTATATTTAGTAATTATATATTTAATAAAACATCAATGTACATTAGATCATATGGTATTGTTATTCTATTCATTAGATCATAAGGTATTGTTATTCTATTCATTAAATCATAAGGTATTGTTATTCTAAACATTAAATCATAAGGTATTGTTTTTCTAATCTAAACATTAGATCAAAAGGTATTGTTTTTCTAATCTAAACATTACATCATATGGTATTGTTTTTCTAATCTAAACATTACATCATATGGTATTGTTTTTCTAATCTAAACATTACATCATATGGTATTGTTTTTCTAATCTAAACATTATATCATATGGTATTGTTATTCTAAACAAAGTTTATAAAATGTAGGAATGAATTAAAATCTCAAACCTTGTCCTCAGATTTCTTTTTTTTCTTTTTCTTCCCAGTCTGATGTGAAATTTCTTCTTCGACATCAGAACTCACAGGCTCTGTAAATCAAAATAAAAAGCAAGGACTAAATAGGTGAGCATCTGATGAGTAGCATAGAGAAGGCATGTAAAACTGGCGGGCATACATAAAATGGCCTAACTTTTAAAACTTTTAACCTGGGCTTAATTTTGAGTTTTTTTAGTCTTTCAGATTCCAATTCAGCCAAACCGCAATTTTATCCAGGGCCAGGATACATGTAATTAACAGTGACTTACGTATAAGGGGCTGGCAAGGCCTGAGCTGTTGAGGGGCTGGCATCATATGTAGAAATTTTTTAAAAGTTAGATATTTTTTAAAAGAATGAAC
This sequence comes from Bulinus truncatus, assembly GCA_021962125.1. NCBI lineage: Eukaryota > Metazoa > Mollusca > Gastropoda > Planorbidae > Bulinus > Bulinus truncatus. Next base: position 1,079,832 of record JAGDYQ010000057.1, read on the forward strand.
ATAAATAAACTGTGTCACTGTCAGTGACTCACTGACACATGTTCATGACCTGATTGTATGGTATAATACATTCCTATGAATCAAGAAGATAGATTTTATCTTTGTAAAGTTGTGTGGATTCAGTCTACTCATATCCAGTGCTAGAAAAGGCAAAAAAATGAAGATGCACTAACTGATATTGGGTCATATAATCACTAAACTCTTAAAAAACCAATTCCACACATGGATTGATTCACTTACTGATTTGAATCACAGTTGCATAACTGTTATCATCATCATCATCGTCATCCTCTTCTTCATCTTCATGATCTATTTTCTTCACAGTTTTGTTCTTCGATGACTTGACTGACTTTTCCGGGACAGACTTCTTCACTGGCTCAGCTTTAGGAGAAGACTAAAAGAAAAAGGAGATTTTTTTTAAAACAGTTTATGAATAAAATGTGTTTGCTTATAAAACAAAATGCTGTATATTTAAGTGTTATACAAACACATGAATAAACATAAACATTACTTTTCCAAGTAAATGAAATTGTCTGGAAATGGAAGAGGGAAGGGGGGGAAGAATAAGACAATCCTGAAACAAATGTTATAGAAGAAAAGAAATCTGTCTTTCATTTATTTTACATACATGTAATTAATATAAAGTTTGAAAAGACAGTAAATGTTTAATTAAAACAATCTTATGTGGTTATGCATGTGTATATAAAGGTCAACAAAAACATCCCCAGACTAGCCACTTGTATATTCTAAAATGTAATGGATGAGGACATATATTCAGACTGAACTTATATAGGTAATTACCAATAAAATTCATTTTTATGCCGATAAGTGATTTTCATAAGGCCAAATCATAAGCAAAACTATGATTTGGCCCTACAGTATGACATTTTTAAATTAGCTAATAACCTATATCATTACCCACTTTCATGATAATTTTAGCTGTATCAGACTTCATAAAATTTCATCTTTTAACTTTTTAAATAAAGCTAAAAAAAAAACATTTACCTTTGTATCAAACTAATCTAACCATCTGCTTATAAACAGACTAAAAAAATATTTACCTTTGTTTCAAACTGATCCAACCAGCTGTTCAAATCTTCCTGTGGGAGCTCTATGTGTGGGGAAGGTGGGCATTTCTCCACCTCCAGTTCATGTATACTTGTGTTGCTGTCTCCACTACTCTCCGCAGCTCCTCCTGCATTACTCTCTTTCCCTTTTTTGCCCACTCCTTTCAGTTTTGCGGGTTTCTGTGACCCGTTCACAAGGGATTTGTCAACATGGACTGACTTAGTGACAGAGTTCGCAGAGATATTTGAAACCAGTTTGCTACTGGTTTTACTGCTTTCACTTTCTTCCTCAGATTCTGAATCTGTTATCTCGACATCCGCAGCCCTCAGGAATGGCTTATTTTTCGTAGCCTGAATTGACTGAGATGTGGAATTTTTAGAGGAAGATGCTTTAACAGAGGAAGAGTTTTTATGAGCGATGAGCTCATCTTCACTGGAGACGTCAGCATCTTGCTTGACAGCCAGGTTAGAGAACTCTTTCTCAATGTCACCGTCCCCATCGTCGCTTTCAGAAAGTTTTGTCTTAACAGATTTTGAAATGTCTTTATTTTTATGATTGGCCTTATTATCTAAATTCTGTGATGTAACTGGAATGGATTTGATACTGGAAGACAATTTCTCATCTTCAGAGTCTAGGTCAACTTGAAATCCTGCTACCATTGGATTTCCTCCTCCATCATCACTGAAGAAAAATAAACAACACAAGTGACTTTCAAATACGAAAATTGTATATTCTAGATTTACAAAAACAAAAATATCTTTTGTCTATAAATTTCTAAAAAAAAAAAATAAAAAAATAATTAAGTATTGAAACTTGATGTGATAGATAAATACTTGTATTAAGATTGAATCAAACCAAATCTTTTGTCCTCTTTTTTAAATTCAAAAGCCAGAAATACACCTTGACATACAAATTTATAGCATTAATAAATTCCGTTTAAATTCCAAACAATATTGTTCAGAATCTTTTTTTCCTAACATATTCCAAATTTTTCCTATAAATTTTTTGCAGTAAATACTCTAGATTTTAAAATAATAATGTAGAAATGTTTTCAATAATAATAGTAAGCAAGATGAAAAGTTTAAAAGATCATTGAGAAGCTTTTGATACAAAGAGAAATCTTAAAGACAGTACAATAGAACCTGATGGAGTGCAAGGGAAAAGTACTAAAAAAATACAGAATTAACAGGCTGGATTTTTCGATCCCAAAAATTAAATGTACATTCCAAGGCAAAATTTCACTTAAAATTCATTTTTGGATTTCTTGTATTTCATGTTTTAGGGACATATTTATACGCCCTGAAATTATGAAAATTTAAAAAAATGTGTTGAGGAAACAGATATGAATATAAAATCATACCTGTCATCATCATCTTCTTTGCTGTTGTCTTTCAGCTGAACATCCGTAGTATCGTCTAAGAACCCACTGTCCAGACCTTTAGAGTCTGGTACAAAATCGTCAATACTTTTCATTGAGGGCTGGACAGCTTCAGCAGATTGTAAATCTAACAAGCAGAAACCCAAAGTGACAAGTTATATAGAAAAATGTGACCATAAAAAAGAAGAATGATTTTAAGGATCAAAATTTTATTAGGTAGGTCAAATTGAGTTTAAAATTCATGAATTATTACCAAAAGTGATGTTTCCACAAATTCCTGTTTTTAGCCCTACTCTCTAAACACTTCTAATAATAAATTAATTGAAGTTCTCTTAGCCCTGGGGAAGGGAGGGGGGGTGGCACTGAAGATAAAATTTTTAATCAAGGGTTATGTGGCTAGCACAACACACGAATACTTTATACACCTATATATAAATGCATTTATGAAAGGATTATTTTAAGCCATAAGTTTCCCAAAATCCAATACCTAAAGTTTTAGGAGGTGTTGCTGACACCTGTTGTTTGCTGCCTTTGAAAAAACGGGAGAATAATCCAGACTTGGCAGTGTCTGCCTGAGGAGCTGCAGTTGTAGGAGAAGTCGTCTCTGATTGGCTACCACGAGGAGGTTGGACAGTCTGATCTGAGGACTGATTAGACTGAACAGATTCTTCTACTCCACCAACAGGGGCAGATGTAGGCATTGAAGGCTGAGATGATGATCGTAAGACTGGCAACAAAATGTTAGAAAATTATAGATTGTTTAAATTTTATATAACTAAAAAAAAAAAAAACAATGACAAAGATCTTTAATCATATTGACATTTACCTTGTGAAGATGGCGTGACACTAGTGCCTGTGACAGTAGAACTCACTGTACTTGTTATTTTGCCTATAATTCCGCCACTGTTAGTTGTGCTAGGAACAGGCATGACAACAGGCGCTCCATCCTTCCCGACTAGGGTGCCGGATTTATCCTGTTTAATAGCAGCAGAGGAAGTCACTTTCTCAGACAGCTTTTCCTGCTGCTCTCTACGTTTTTGGGTCAAAGTCTCCAAGAAACTGTTGAAAATATTTCAGCACAAAGTGAATATTTTATTTTCATAAGATTATTAAAAGAACGAAAATGTTATTTATTGAATGATCATCTTTTCTAGTTGATAATTAAGGCAGTTAAAAAATATACAAAGACAAAAATTACAGATCATAATTCTGTTCTTCAGAGTCCTCATGTATTTCCAGCTCTTCTATGGTGGAGGTCATGTCATTCATGTTTGTCTCCAACTGTTTTGATAAGGTCTCTCTCTGAACAAATTCAATACAAACAACAGTAAAACCATAACTGTATAAAACAAATTTTTTCCAAAAAGTCAATGTACATGTAAAAATAAATGAATTGATTATGAAAAATAATAATAACACAACATAGACAAAAAAACTTCACTATCACTAGCCACATTAATCATATTTTTTATACTGGCTCATTTAAAATTAAATCATGGGCAGATATGAAAAAAAAAAAAACAAAACCCCACCAAAACACATGAACTAATGTATTATAAAAGGATGGATGGTCAAAGGGTGTAGAGTAATTGACTTGTGACCAGAGATTTTCAGGTTCAACCCTAAGTGAAAACCAAGGGAATTTTTTTCTAAGGTACTGGTGAAAATTAACAAGTCCCACAAGTCTTTACAACTTTAATTAGGTATCTTAAATTGGGGAAGCCGAGCCACACAATCCCTCTATTAGCTGTGGCTACACAAATAGATGAATTCTACACTTTACCAGCCCAGATGGCCAATAAAGGCTAAGGGAACTTAACCTATATGTATTGTGCATACATAAAATATACCTGTAACTGAAGAAAAGGTAAATTAAAAAACATGTGAAGATATTTCAATCCAAATCCATTCCTCATTGATGACTCAGCATAACGAATTTTTCCAGATCCCTCAGTTCTAAAAGGATAAAAAATGAAAAATTTGAAATAGATAGGCTAAATATTAGATCATGGTGTCTTAGAAATATCACATTGCATTAATTTATAGATTATGTTATTTATCTAAAGCTATACAATAGTTTTAACTCATTCGAAAAATTCCTAGAAAGACAACATTCAATTTTATTTTACTCACCTATCCTTCTGATAATGCTCCACAAAGTAGCGCGCTTTTTCTTCTGTCACTGTCCGATGATGGCCCATGTCACGATGATTTCCCAGGACTAACACTGGGATATGAGGAGGTACCTTCTCTAGTTCTCTTTCAACATAGCTGTAAGTCCTAATAAATATACCATAAAATGAAAGTTTGTTTTTTTTAAAATGACAGAGTAAATTGTTAACTACAGTAAATAAGTTTCAACTAGCAAAAAAATTCCTAGACTTTTAATAAATTGTAATATAGTACAAAAAGAAATTTTTCTTGATGAGTTAATATGGCTAACATTAACCATTAAACAGAGAGAGTACAAAAATGTCTAACTAAACAGAGAGTGTCAAAAAATGTCTAACGCAAATAATTAAACAGAGATGGTATTCAAAGACTTATATATCTATTCCAATACATCTTACTATAATATAAAAAATTTTTACAGATTAAGTTTCTTATTATTAAAAGTTAAAATTTACCATTGCTTTGTGATATCAAAAACAAATACGACACCGTGAGTCCCTTTGTAAACATCTAAAAATTCAGCATCTAGACATGGTTCTTCTGGTGTCTTTAAAAAATAGAGGAATATATATAGAACAATAGCTAAAAACACATGAGCAATTATAAAATTTTAACCATAAGTAACAACGAATATTTGAAATTGATAACTAATTAATGTAATAAACAACGCACTGATGTCTCCATATTGTCCATTTTTAAACCATCCAGCTTTCGCCGTTTTCTACCCTTGTCTACAACATCCCAGACTTCCACTTTAACAACATCATCTGTAGCTCTATAGTTCCACTGGATTGAAGCTACCTATATTTCAATTATAACACACTATTTTTTTTCTAAATGTTTAAAAGCTAACAAACTGAATGAAATATAATTAAATAAATAGAAAAAAAGTTTAATAGCTATAGTGTTTGTCTTTTAGATATTTTTTTTTATAAAATTCAAAATCCACCTGTATTTCATCAGTAGGGATGTATTCTTCTTTAAATTTCTGACCTTGAAGGCGGTAAAACAAACATGTTTTTCCAACATTTTTATCACCACGTATAACAATTTTCACTGAAGAAAAATAAAAAAAAATATTTTTACAAATATAAATATTGTTTAAATTTTACAAACTTTATTATCAAAATATTTTATAAATCCTAAAAAAGAAATTAACATGTAACTTACTACTGTAACATGTACCTTGCTATTATGCTATAACATGTATCTTACTATTATAATGTAATATGTAGCTTACTATTATACTGTACTCCTTTGGCGAATCTGCGCTGGAGTTGGGCCCCCATTGTTTGCATGCCATGAGGAGGGGTTCCAGGTGATTTGACATCATCTGATTTATTCAGAAGTCTCTTAAACAAAGACATTTTTGAAAAAAACCCAGTTTGTCTCTCCTATGCTGAATCACTGATGTTAAGGACTTTTACTAATTGAGACAAGAAAAAACTATAACACAAAAAAATGGCAATGAAATAAGAGATTAAAAAGGCTTTGTTACACATTCTATTTTCATTTAAACGTGATGCCAAATTAGCTTATTGTCTGAATCTTTCACTTTCAACGGCTGTCCCTCAGACACCACTCAATGACCAATGGAACATGATGCGTTGGTAACACACTGTTTTTTTACAACTATTTACACAAAACACCATACATGAAAACACTTCTTATGTCCACCATAATTCACTAAGTCCATAAATGAGAAATCACTATGCCTCTACTCTGACTAACCAAAGATTCAGTACTTGTTCCTAGCTTCACTTTTACTTGCTGTATTCTATGCTCAACTAACTTCTCTGTCATCTAGTGGACCATATCGCCCTGTCCACGACACCTAAATTTTAGATATGATATTCATCACTACAATTCACTATAAACTATTCAATTATAATGCTAGCATTAAATAAACTTGTATTTAAAGCTTTTTTTTGAAATTATAGTTAATTATATAATCATAATTATTATGATTTATGTTAATAATATTAATATAATATTATAACTATTATAAGTCAAAATAAGTGTAAGACATAAATAATTATTATTAGCTCTAAGTAAAACTTGTATTGGGCAACAATATGTAAATAAGAGAGAGCAAATAAGTAAAATATAGATTTAAAGTTTTCATTTAACTATTTCTTCATGACGTTTAAATTAGCTAGAATAATATTAAAATCATAGGGTCCTCAACAGAATTCAGTCAACTCAATAAACTTACAACAAAAAAATACAACATACTTTAGACGTAACAGAGTGAATGGATTATTAGTATATATAATTAAAGAAAATTAGAGAAGATTAATTCCACTAACGAATATTTTCAAGATATTAATCATTATTAATAGTTAATTCAAACCCTCATTGTCTTAAAATAATCTCCGATGATTTCGCGTTGATTATTTATGTTTTCTTTACTACCATTTTGAACAGGAAATTGTAAACACCCGCTTAGTAGAGAAAGAATTATATTGTTCTCTACCAAGATATATTTGTCCATCAATGTCTACTAGGGCAGAAGTTTTCAAACTTTTTTATGCTGCGGACCCCACAGACATTCCAAGCCAGGGTGGCGGACCCCCATAGCCCAAAGCGGTAATGGACCGTTCACATATTATATAACGCTGAAGGGAGAGGGGGTGGATTCCAATTTGTTATTTTTGTTATATTTTCATATCACACAAAAGTGTTACAAATGTTATATGAATGGGGAGGAAAGGGTAAAAAATTGACATTTTTGCGTGAACGGCCCCTAATGCTTGCCTGCTTTTGCACTACAGCAAGATCTTCATTCATGTCCTTTGCCGCCAAGGCCTCGCTTTGAATAACTCAGTGGGTTGATACTATGCAGCCCCGTAGCCAAGGGGGGCCACTGGGGGGCCGTGCCCCCCCCCGCTAGGTGTGGATTGCCCCCCCCCCCGCTTAAAAAGAAGAAAAAGAGGAAAAAATAAAGAAAAAGTAACTAAAATGAGAAGATACCCCCTTGCTGGGTACTGGTGCCCCCCTGCTTACTTTGACCTGGCTACGGGCCTGATACTAAGTAAGGCGCTGCTTGTTTCCCTTGTGCGACTAAACCAGACTTACGGCCAGTGATTGCATAGCGCCGTCCGTGCACATGCCAACAGGCCAGTCACGATTCTTCAAAAAATGCATCAAGTACACGGAAAAATTCTTCACCAGTTGTGCACCCCGGCAGCGATTTGCAGTACAAAAAGTTTTCAACGAGTTCACCTTTACAGCAGTCTCAAACGTAAACCAAGAATTGGGCTGCATTCGCAATGTCTGTAGTTTCGTGAAGCTGAATTGAGAGTCTGATATGCTGAAGGCGTGCAATCAGTTGGCAGCGAACATCCTCAGACATTTCGGAAATTCGTCTACTCACTCTGTTATCAGACAGTGGAATGGCTTTCAGTTTTTGACTGTATTCCTTGCCTATAACGACTTTGCACATGTCGACTTCTGCCGGTATAATTAGCTCTTCTGCAATCGTATGAGGTTTTTTGGAGCTCGCTATTCATAATGCTACCAACTAAAAACGATGCTCGAAGAGATTTCTCGTTCACAGTAGTGCAGGCCATCAGCTTGCCCTTCTGTTTCAAATCGAGCTCTTTCTGCCTCTCAAAGTATTCCTTCGCTTTACTGACAAGTTTCAAATGTAGTCAAACGGCGCCTCAATTTCGCAGGCTTCATTGCATCGTTCGATAATGTTTGCAGCACACGAGACAAAGAAGTTGATAAGCATCGGTTACCACTGTGGTGAAGCCGAATGATATATATTTTGGATTATACTTGCACCGTTTTCTTTTTTTGTTCATATTTGGCTGCTTGATCATCATAACCCTCCAGGTTCTGGTCAGTTTTCCTCTTCACAAATTTATACATGCTACTATGCTTGCACAGTTTACTTTTACAAATATTGATAAACAAATGACAAAAAAACGGTTTAGTCCCGTACGTTGTGTCTCAGATCACACAGGGAAAAAAAATTAGAGACAAAGTTTCAGAGTAGAGAGGATTAGAGGAGGTAATTATCTGTACAAATATTTCACATTCTGAAAAATCCCTATTATTGCTCTGGCCTACTTTCATATTAAAAAATTTATAAAAAAATCTATTCCAACCAAAACAATCTGTGGGTGTCATTTTAAATTAACATGTGAAGTGTATACCAGCAATTTCATATCAAAAACTTTTCTCTAAGGCCAAACTAGGCTTATAATAATTGTAACCACAGATTAACCAGACTATTTATCAACATTACACACGCTTGCGCAGATCAGGATGTTTTAAGTCATGTCAGAGCTCAATAAGTAAGAAATGTTGCCAAGACGACATGACTCAAAAACTAACTGCACAAGTACAAGTAGTATGCAGTCTAGTTAAGACTTCAGACGAAAATATAAAGAAATACCATCAAAGTTTTCAATTCTGCACATTATTGTCTGTGCTTGAAACATTGGTATAGCTAGTATTTTTTGTTGAGCTAAATCCTAACCAACCAATCAAACAAACCAAGCTATACTTTATACAAGAAAAATCACTACTTTCATTGACTTGCCCACGGACCCCTTGGAAGCTCCTTGCGGACCCCTAGGGGTCCGCGGACCACAGGTTGAAAACCTCTGTACTAGGGTGACAGCTTAATATAAAGCCATTATTAATTAATTAAACCAACTAAAACTGCACATTCAGTTTTATTTTAACTTTATTGTCTAAAATTGTATATAAAGTTACAGGTTTTATTGATTGGCCAATTAGTCAATGAAGCTTTAGTAGGGGTAGAGTCACAAACCTGGAGTGTTGGGGTGGGGGAGGTCTGAAAAGGTTTGTCAGTTATTGACATAGGGGAGGTCTGAAAAGGTTTGTCAGTTATTGACATGGGGGATGGGGTGTGTGAAAACTTTTAGACGTCAACAATGTCATTTTTTTAAAAACAAAATTAGCCCCATTGTTTTTTTTTATAAACACAAAATGAAAGTATTTTTTTTTTCAAATATTGTTCATGACATTGATACACATTTCATATCGGTGGAAAGGGACAGCTCCAGCACCGTAGCCAAGGGGGGGGGACTGGGGGGCGTGCCCCCTTCCCCCGCTAGGTGTGGAGTGCCCCGCCCCCCCACCGCTTACACAAGAAGAAAAAGAGGAAAAATTAAAGGAAAAGTAAAGGTGCCCCCTTGCTGGGTATTGGTGCCTTCCTGCTAACTTTGACCTGGCTACGGGCCTGGACAGCTCACATATTAAAACACGCTAAAGCAGCGGTGCACAACCTTTTCACTCCTGTACACAACACTAAATGTTCTATTCTAGTTAGGACGGTTAGCTAACTGATCTTTATCAACATATTATTGAAAAATTATGGAATAGGGCCTATATTCTTTTCACGATCGCCGAAACGGACGAAAGTGGCCGAAGATTGTGTACCTGCGTTAAAGGGCAAAGGGGGCGGGGTATTCCAGTTTTAGTTTTTGGTAGGTGATGTCTACTATTACAAATGTAGGTGATGTCTACTATTACAAATGTAGGTGATGTCTACTATTATAAATCACCTAAATTATTATTATATATTTTTTTAATTTTATAAATGAATTTGTAAATATTTTTTTTTAAATTACTGGTCATCTATGCATAGGGCGCGATTCATCTTTGCATGGTAAAAAAAAAACAAAATTCTCCGATTCTAATGCATTGTAGTTAATTTTTTTTCCTTTTGGCAAGCAAATCAAGAAAAATTAAACTTTTTTGAAAAAAAAAATGACCACTTTTAAAGGTCGCGCAGGCGACCAGAGGTTTCACTGTATGCGATAATGCGGCAGTTCTCGCTTGCTTTTGCAATAGTTCAATTTTAGTTCATTGTTAAAAATTATTGAATTGATATGGATTCCCTGATATAGGATTAGATTATCATTATTTCTTACTATAATATGTGCTTTAAATATGTTTCTCTTTTTCATTGTTTAAACAATATTTTTTTTTAAATAATGTAAATCTAGTCCTTTTAAGAACTATTTAAAAAGTTGATTTTATTGTGACAAAAAGCTAATAATATAAACATTATGACACCGTTATAAATATCCCAAGAGGTACAGAAATTGTTTCCTTTACAACTTTGATACCAATTACTGATATAATATATTCCGAATTCTGGCTTAACCTATACAAACAATAATTCCCTTCAAAAGTCAGTGGAAGGAGAAAATTTCTGTTTTCTTTATATTTTCTATATGTGTGTACAGCACAATAAAGATATTGGTCAGTTCAGGGATTAACAATCTTTACTGGTGAATAAAAGCAGCAACTGAATATTTCAATTCACCAATTTGCAAAACTGAATGGTTCAATTCACCAATTTGTAAAACTGAATGGTTCAATTCACCAATTTGTAAAACTGAATGGTTCAATTCACCAATTTGTAAAACTGAATCCATAACAACAATATTAAGTGCATTTCTAATCTAGCTTTCATTTATTTATAAATATGGAACATTTAGATATTTTTTAAAAATAATATTACAATTTATTATTTCCTCTTGAAAAATTGAAAATGGTGTGTCTCTTTAAAGTATGTTTGTGCTGCTAGTTATGTATAGTCACCTACATAAGTCTTAGATGGTGTTTACAAACAAAAGTACACTCGGCTATGTCACCAACATATATTTTACATGTTGTCTACCAACAACTGTACACTCGGGTATGTCACCAACATATATTTTACATGTTGTCTACAAGCAACTGTACACTCGGCTATGTCACCAACATATATTTTACATGTTGTCTACTAATATATTTGTATATGATTATATTTTTATCTTTCCCAATTAATACTTGGACTGTATAATACATTGACTGTTTAAATTTAATTTCATACTAAGAATCTCAAGCTTGAAAATTGCACAAAACACTGATTATGGAATTCAATTGTTCTGAGAGAACACCACTAAAATCTTTCATGATATCAGTAAGTGAAAGTGTATGTTTCCATTCCAATATAAGTTGACTATCACAATACAGAAAATTACTGTCTCATTATGAAAACTAGTTTCAGTTTTTAGCATTAGTAAGAATATTATACGACGTCAATGCATTTCTAACTTTTACATTAAAACAAACAACAACTTTAAAAGTGTTTTAATCCTCAGAGACGTATGTCAATGTATTTTACTGAACCTCTTAATGGACATATTGAGATAAACTTACACCAATGGACAGATAAACATACGGTCCACAGGCACACATAGCAGTCTGCCAAACTTACACCAATGGATAGATATACATACGGTCCTCAGGAACACATAGCAGTCAATCATTTTTTCAAGTCCCTAAAATAATGAGATATTAGTTTACTACGAATTGATAACTTACCATATGCTATATATTTATTGTTCCTGTAGATGTTACATCATTGAATCAAGGAATCAGGCTGGTGTAATCAATTAAATAAAAGGAGGTATCCAGAATACTGAAGACTAATTTAACTATGATTCATATAAAATATGTTTTTAAAAGGTAAAGTAAAATAACAGGTAATAAGTTTAAAATACTACATAATAATAAACAATATTTGGATAATAAATCAACATATAAATGATTTGCCTCTGGTTCATAATAGCGACTGTTAAAACAGCGACTGTCAGTTGAGCGACGACAAAAGAGCGATTGTTTTAAAACAGCGACAGTCACAACAGCAACCACAAGATAGCGACTGTATCAAAAGAGCGATTGTCATAACAGCGACTAATCCATAAAACAACTGGCAACAGCTGAAATACACAACCACGCCAATTCAACAAATCGTTGTGTCTGATCATTAAAAAAATTCCAGGCAAAAGAAATTTAAAATTACATTTCATTTATTCTCGATGAATTAAATGAATTAAAAATAACATTTTATTTGAATTAGGTGCATACGAAGTCACGTGATTTAAAAAGCTGATTTAAAAAAGGAAAGAAATAGATCAAAGACTTTACAAGAAAACTTCACAGCTTATTTTGTCACTTCCTTTTCTTGATTTTATAAACTCAATTGTAGACCACGGTAAGTTTTTTAAAACTAAAAAATCACACCTCCGTGGTCTCAACCCTGTCTCTTAACTCTAAATCTCTTAACTCTTAACTCCTCATCTCTCAACTCTTCATCTCCTAACTAGCTAATATGTCACAATCCATACTAAACTGGAATATAATCAATTGGCACATATTCCCATAAGCTCCTACATATTCCCATAAGCTCCTACATAATTCCATAAGCTCCTACATAATTCCATAAGCTCCTACATATTCCCATAAGCTCCTACACATTCTTATAAGCTCCTAATATTCCCATAAGCTTCTACATATTCCCCTCAGATCACAAATATTCCCATAAGCTCCTACATATTCCCATAAGCTCCCAGATATTTTGATAAGCTTTCAGATATTCCCATAAAATCCTACATATTTCAATAATCTCCTACATATTCCCATAAGCTTCTACATCTTCCCATCAGATCTCAAATATTCCCATAAGCTACCATATATTCCCATAAGCTCATACATATACCCATAAGATCATACATACTCCCATAAGCTCCAAAATATTCCCATAAGCTCATACATATACCCATAAGATCATACATACTCCCATAAGCTCCAAAATATTCCCATAAGCTCCCATATATTCCCATAAGCTCCTACATATACCCATAAGATCATACATACTCCCATAAGCTCCGCAACATTCACATAAGCTCCCAGATATTCCCATAAGTTCCTACATTTTTCCATATGTTCTTTCATATTCCCATAAGCTCCTACATATGCCCATAAGCTCCCAGATATTTTCATAAGCTCCCAGATATTCCCATAAACTCCTACATATTTCCATAGTTTCCTACATATTCCCATACTTGTTCCAATAAAATTTATATTTCATTATGTTCCTATATCCATTAGTTTATACTTGTTATTCCAATTATTTATATTTATTCTTGTTGTCCCAATACAGTATTTTCTATGTTTGAATAATTCAATATGTTTACTCAAAAAAAAAATATACTTATTTCTGACTGAGTCTCGATAAAATATCTGGGATATGGTTACTTGACCCTTTAATGTATTTTATGTTAAATGAGTAGTCTTGTAATAACAAAGACCAGCGTGTTAGTTTAGCATTATTTATGCTTTTGGTATTCAGGTTAGCTAAAGGTTTGTGATCTATTAACACAGTAAACCCATTGCCTAGTAAGTATTTGCTTAATTTAGTTATTGTCCTAACTAAAGCTAAACATTCTAGTTCTATTACTGAATATCTACTTTCAGTTTTATTCTGTCTTCTTCTATTCTAATTATTTCTGATTGTATTTTTGCTTCTATTTTATTTTGCTCTGCTCGCTCCATTTTATCACTAGCAAATTTAACTAGTTTATCACCTGTCAAAACTGCACTTCTGCCCTGTTTAAGATATGTTTCCCACGGATCAGAGGTTTCCTCAGCCATTCTAAAATTTTATTTATTTTTCTTTATCAAATTATTTATATAATTGATTTAATTTTTTATATTTCTGCTGTATTGGGTTTTTATATTTATTGTATATATTGTATGTATATAGTATATTTCAGTTTTCAATATTCTTGAGTCTATATGCAATCTTATGTCAAAATAAAATAAAATTATTAATGTAAAAATAGTTCTAATAATAAGTGACAAATGAAAACGTACAATAAATAAAATATTTCTAAGATTAATATACTATTACTAAAAAATGTAAAAAAAATTTTTACAGACTAAGTTAATATTATTTAATTAAATTTAGAGTTAGACGAGCGAAAACAAATATACAACTTTACAAAATTACTTATAAAAAAAATTTAACGAGATACGATCATACGAATAAGACATATACTTCTAAACAAATATTTTAAGTAAAATATCTCGATGAAAACAATATATATTAATTTTAATTTAACTAATTTTGCAATTAGAACTTTTCAAATAGACATTTAAGTATATACTAAGGATGTAAAAAATTGTTTCTAAGCATTACATACTAATATAATAAATTGACACAGTTTGCAAACAAAACAACAATTATAATTAAACAACATGAAATTACTCCCAGATACCTTGTTACTTCGGACTTTGGATCTCAGGTGTAGAGTGCTGTAAAGAGTATAGTTTCGGAAGGTGTAGACTCACTAACTTCTCTCTGGTGTAGATGGTAAAAGTATAGGTCAGAGTGTAGTCACTTCATGGCTCTCCTGGTACGGTATGGTCTGCACAATTTGGTAAGGTCTGCTGATTTTTCGGCTCACCTTCTTTTTCACCCACACGAGGATAGAGTAATATGAACAGATGTAAATGTTCTTAAGAATTTACTGCTATAGCGATGTTTCAGCAGCAGTAAATAATGTAAAAATATAAAGTCCAGAAAATGAAGCAATGCAGGTATAAGTACTGACTGTATATTGGTAGATGAAACAGTCTATAAAGGAAATCAGGAACTTGTAGATCTTGTAAATCTTCTAGTGTGTCAACATTCGTCTTGATTACAATAAAATTACTTCAACACAGTTATGTTCTCTAAAGAACTTTCACCGCAGCCGCCATTTATGTCATAGTTAGTTTTTGTGTGTTAGTATCAGTTGTATGTATATTATATCTCTAAGGAACTTGTATAAAAAATAGTATGGTCTCTTCGGAGTTATTCTTGTTGACTGACTTGGGTGTATATAAAATTATTATGTATCCACATGTATGAGACGAATCACAGTTATAAAGCACTGGGTAAACTTGGTTGTATAAATATATATATATGTTTATTTATTAATTCTTATTCACGAAAATACATACATGGTATAAATTGATGTGAGATGAGGAATTAAGTCCGTCTGCTTGTCTCTGCCAAATCTATCGTCTAATTTTTTATCGTCTGTTTTTCCCACTTCCGCTAAACTAAGTGGCCAGATAATTAAAACCATCTCTGTGCCAACTGTAAATTCTCTAGCCTAATCTGATTATTACACTCCTACATATTCCGATCAGCTCCCACATATTCCAACAAGTTCCCATATATTCCCATTCTCTCTCTCTCTCTCTCTCTCTCTCTCTCTCTCTCTCTCTCTCTCTCTCTCTCTCTCTCTCTCTCTTTTTCTCTCTCTTTCCTTTTTTTCCCTTTTAGTTAATTGACATAGAGTTGAATCTATTTATGCATGAAAGTTGATCATTGTATAGCAGAAAATTGACAAGAAGCTTATAGTCCGCTTCAATTAATGAAAAAACGGAGTAGAAGATACTGATGCGTAAAATTTTGACCTTACGTGGTTGAAAAAACACAAAGCCTATTGTCCCATTCGCCAAATACTAAATTAGTAGTAGAATAATTTGGCACATATTCCCATAAGCTCCCACATATTCCCATAAGCTCCTACATATTTCCAAAAGCTCCTACATATTCCCATAAGCTCCTATATATTCCCATCATTCCCAAATATTCCCATAAGCTCCCACATATTCCCATAAGCTCTAATATATTCCCATAAGCCTCTAATATACCCATAAGATCATATATACTCCCATATGCTCCCAAAAATTCCCATAAGATCCCAGATATTTTCATAAGCTCCCAGATATTCCCATAAACTCCTACATATTTCCTTAATTTCCTACATTTCCCCATAAGCTCCTATAAATTACCATAAGCTCATACATACTCCCATAAACTTTCGAAAACCATATATTCCCATTCTCTTTCTCGTTCTCTCTCTCTCTTGAATCTACTTATTCATGGCAGTTGAACATAGTAAAGCGAAAAATTGAAACAAAGCTTATAGTCAGTCCGCTCCAATTGTTGAAAAAGTAGTAGAACTTACTGTATCGTAAAATTTTGACATTACGTGGTTGAAATAAACATAAAGACTTTATTCCCATTCGCCAAATACTAAACTGGAGTAGAATTAATTGGCACATATTCCCATAAGCTCCCACTAATTCCCATAAGCTCCTACATATTCCCATCAGATCCAAAATATTCCCATACGCTCCTACATATTCCCATAAGCTCCCACAAATTTACATAAGTGCATACATACTCCCATAAGCTCCCTAAAATTCCCATTAGCTACCATATATTTTTCCATAAGCTCATACATATACCCATAAGGTCATACATACTCCCATAAGCTCCGAAAAATTCCCATAAGCTCCCAGATATTCCCATAAGTTCCTTCATATTCGCATAAGCTCCTTAATATTTCCATAAGCTCCTACATATTACCATAAGCTCCCACAAATTTACATAAGTGCATACATACTCCCATAAGCTCCCTAAAATTCCCATTAGCTACCATATATTTTTCCATAAGCTCATACATATACCCATAAGGTCATACATACTCCCATAAGCTCCGAAAAATTCCCATAAGCTCCCAGATATTCCCATAAGTTCCTTCATATTCGCATAAGCTCCTTAATATTTCCATAAGCTCCTACATATTACCATAAGCTCCCAGATATTTACATAAGCTCCCAGATATTCCAATAAACTCGTACATATTTCTATAATCTTCAACATATTCCCATAAGCTCCTACATATTCCCATCAGCTCCCACATATTCCCAATAGTTCCCATATATTCCCATTCTCTCTCTCTATCTCTTTTTCTCTCTCTTTCCTTTTCTCCCTTTTTGATAATTGACATAGAGTTGAATCTACTTATGCATGGAAGTTGAACATTGCATAGCAGAAAATTGAAACGAAGCTTATAGTCGGCTTCAATTATTGAAAAATAGGAGTAAAAATTACTGATGCGTAAAATTTTGATCTTACGTGGTTGAAAATAAACATAAAGCTTATATTCCCTTTCGCCCAATACTGGAGTAGAATCAATTGGCAAATATTCCCATAAGCTCCCACTTATTCCCATAAGCTTCTACATATTCCCATAAGCTCCTACATATTCCTATAAAGTCTTAAATATACCCATAAGCTCCTAAATATTCACATAAGCTTCTACATATTCCCATAAGCTCCTACTTATTTTCATAAGCTCCAACATATTCCCATAAGCTCCTACATAATCCCATAAGCTCCAACATATTCCCATAAGCTCCTACATATTCCCATCAGCTCCCGCATATTCCCACAAGTTTCCATACAATATCATTCTTTCTCTTCCTCTCTTTCTCTCTCTCATTCCTTTTCTCCTTTTTTGATAATTGACATAGAGATGAATCTATTTATGCATGGCAGATGATCATTGTATAGAAGAAAATTGAAAAAAAGCTTATAGGCCGCTTCAATTATTGAAAAATAGGAGTAGAAGTTATTGATGCGTAAAATTTTGACCTTACGTGGTTGAAAAAACACAAAGCCGATAGTTTAATTCGCCAAGTACTAAACAGGAGTAGAATAATTTGGCACATATTCCCATAAGCTCCTACATATTCTCATAAGCTTTACATATTCCCATAAGCTCCTACATATTCCCATAAGCTCCTACATATTTCAATCAGATCCCAAATATTCCCATAAGCTCCCAAAAATTCCCATAAGCTGCGATGTATTTCCATAAGCTCCTACATATACCAAAAAGATCATACATACTCCCATAAGCTCCCAAGATTTCCCATAAGCTCCCAGATATTCCCATATGTTCCTACATTTTCGCAAAAGACCTTCATATTCCCATAAGCTCCTAAATATTTCCATAAGCTCCTACATATTCACATAAGCTCCTAGATATTTTTATAAGCTCCCAGATATTTTCATAAACTCCTACATATTTCCATAATCTCCTACATATTCCCATAAGTTCCCATATTTTCCCATTCTCTATCTCCTTTTTTTCTCCCTTTTTGATAATTGACATAGAGTTGAATCTATTTTTGCATGGCAGTTTATCATTGTATAGAAGAAAATTGAAAAGAAGCTTACAGTCCGCTTCAATTATTGAAAAATAGGAGTAGAAATTACTGTTGCGTAAAATTTTGCCTATATTCCCATTCGCCAAATACTAAACTGGAGTAGAATCAATTAGCACATATTCCCATAAGCTCCCACTAATTCCCATAAGCTCCTACATACTCCCATAAGCTACCAAGATATTCCCATAAGTTCCTTCATATTCCCATAAGGTCATTAATATTTCCATGAGCTCCTACATATTCCCATAAGCTCTCAGATATTTTCATAAACTCTTACTGGAGTAGGATCAATTAGAACATATTCCCATAAGCTCCCACTGATTCCCATAAGCTCCCAGATATTCCCATATGTTCCTACATTTTCCCAAAAGTCCTTCATATTCCCATAAGCTCCTAAATATTTCCATAAGCTCCTACATATTCCCATAAGCTCCTAGATATTTTTATAAGCTCCCAGATATTTTTATAAACTCCTACATATTTCCATAATCTCCTACATATTCCCATAAGCTCCCAGATATTTTGATAAGCTCTCAGATATTTTCATAAACTCTTACTGGATTAGGATTAATTAGAACATATTCCCATAAGCTCCCACTGATTCCCATAAGCTCCTACATATTCTAATATGCTCTTACATATTCCCATAAGCTCCAAATATTCCCACAAGATTCTACATATTCCCATAAGCTCCTACATATTCCCATAAGCTCCTACATATTCCCATAATCTCCTACATATTACGATCAGCTCCCGCATATTCCCACAAGTTCCCATATATTCCCATTCTATCTCTCACGCTCTCTTTTTCTCTCTCTCTCTCTCTTTCCTTTATCTCCCTTTGTATTAATTGGCATAGAGTTGAATCTACTTATGCATGGCAGTTGAACATTGTATCGCAGAAAATTGAAACGAAGCTTATAGTCCGCTTCTATTATTGAAAAATAGGAGTAGAACTTACTGATGCGTAAAATTTTGACCTTACGTGGTTGAAAATAAACATAAAGCCTATATTCCCATTTTCCAAATACTAAACTGGAGTAGAATCAATTGGCACATATTCCCATAAGCTCCCACTTATTCTCATAAGCTCCTACATATTCCCATAAGCTCCTACATATTCCCATAAACCCTTAGATATTCCCATAAGCCCCTAAATATTCCCATAAACTCCTACATATTCCCATAAGCTCCTAATATTCCCACAAGCTCCTACATATTTCCATAAGCTCCCACATATTCCCATAAGCTCCTACATATTCCGTTCAGCTCCTGCAAATTCCCATAAGCTCCCATATTTTCCCATAAGCTCTTACATATACCCATAAGATCATACATACTCTCATAAGCTTCCAAAATTTCCATAATCTACCAGATATTCCCACAAGTTCATACATTTTCCCATAAGTCCCTTCATATTCCCGAAAGCTCCTAAATATTTCCATAAGCTCCTACATATTCCCATAAGCTCTCAGATATTTTGATAAACTCCCAGATATTTTGATAAGCTCCCAGATATTCCCATAAACTCCTACATATTTCCATAATCTCATACATATTCACATAAGCCCCTACATATTCCCATCAGATCCCAAATATTCCCATAAGCTCCTACATACTCCCATAAGCTCCCAATAATTCCCATAAGCTCCCATATATTCCCATAAGCTCCTACATATACCCATCAGACCATACATACTCCCATAAGCTCCCTAAAATTCACATAAGCTCCCAGATATTTTCATAAGCTCCCAGATATTCCGATAAACTCCTACATATTTCCATAAGCTACCATAAATTACCATAATCTCATACATACTCCCATAAGCTCCGAAAAATTCCCATAAGCTCCCATATATTCCGAAAATTCCCATATATTCCCATTCTCTTTCTCGTTCTCTCTCTCTTTTCTTATCTCCCTTTTTTGATAATTGACATAGAGTAGAATCTCCTTATGCATGGCAGTTGAACATTGTATAGCAGAAAATTGAAACGAAGCTTATAGTCCTATTCAATTTTTGAAAAATAGGAGTAGAAGTTACTGATGCGTAAAATATTGACATTACGTGGTTGAAAATAACACCAAGCCTATAGCCCCATTTGCCAAATACTAAACAGGAGTAGAATTATTTGGCACATATTCCCATAAGCTCCTACATAATCCCATTAGCTCATACATATTCCCATAAGCTCCTACATATTCACATAAGCTCCTACATATTCCCATAGGCTCCTGCATATTCCCATCAGATCCCAAATATTCCCAATCGCTCCTACATATTCCCATAAGCTCCCACAAATTTTCATAAGTTCATACATACTTCCATAAGCTCTCAAAAAAATTCCCATAAGCTAGACAGTCGTAGTGCTGGATTTAAGTATAAGTTACACAAGCTAGACAGTCGTAGTGCTGGATTTAAGTATAAGTTGCATTAGCTATAGCTTAGGGCCCCACTATCTTGGAAGCCCCCCTCCCCCCAATTTTGTCCGAGTGAGCAATAGTCATATATACTGAAGTATTTGACACTGACATATGATATCTGGGTTCCATAACTCAAATAGCTTAAGAGCTTATCAAGTCTAAATCCGGCCATGAGAGTGGACGTAATAGTAGTGATAACTTAGTCAATGACGAATAGTTGTAAAAAAATAATATGAAAGAAGTTGGGTCTCTAATGGGCTGTCTATTAAATGAATGATAAAGAAAATGCACTGTGCGCAGACCGCAGGATGATAAAACATAAAGTTAAAAAAATTCTCTTAAGCCCATGAGGGCTCATAGGAACAGATGAAGTGTAGAATTTATCTGTTTCAGTAAACTAGACATAGAAAGTGTAGAATTTATCTCTTTCAGTAAACTAGACATAGAAAGTGTAGAATTTATTTGTTTCAGTAAAGTCGGCATTAAAAGGGATTGTGTGGTTAGCACAAAGCCCAACCTCCTTTACTGCCGCAACTTAAAGTCAGGTACATGGGCGTCGCTAGGAATTTTTCCAGGGGGGGGGGGCAAAACATTTTCCATGGGGGGGGGCAAAAAAAAACACGTTTTTTATTTTAACTGACGATGCCATACATGTTTATTTCTCAATTAAATCCAAGTTAAGTATAGCATTAATTGTTTATTTTGACATAAATAAATGTATTTGAAAGTTCACACATTTTGACTACAAGCACAAGCATGTTTCAATTTTAATTTTTTTTTTGGTTTAATTTGGCCTTCTGTAGCTTGATTTGTCCTTCGAAAATGTTTTTGGCATTCAGGTTTTTTTTTTATAATCTGGCAACTCTTGTTAGCATATAATCGTCTGACACTAAGTGAATTTTTAAATTTATACTAAATTAATATGAAAAGATGGATATCGGAAAATAAATGTACATGCTCAATAAAACGAAAAGTAGAGCAATCGCGGGATTCCGAAAAGCCGTTATTAGAAGATTTTAGGGCGTTAGCAGTATCTTAATTATCACATGCATTGAGGACAACAGTGTAAGTTCAACTGCCAGACACAACTGAAGAAACTATTTCTAATTTGATAGTCGCTGTCACTTCTTCATTTCCTAAATTGGATATTGGAAGGTATGTCTTGACATACGACCTTTCAAATGAGTTGAAATTGCTGCCGATCCTTGATTGTTCGACCCCTGATAAAATATGATTTTTAGAGCTGACATTAGTGGAAACGGAGGCTTTAGATATACTTGGTTATCAAATTATTCATCGTGGGTTTTTACTTGCAAATGTTAAAAGGTGGCTTTTGCAAATTGTGCGTGTTGTTTTCGCAAAAAGTAATTCCAGTAGTTCATGAAGCATTTGTTATCAAAACATGCACACAATTAAAAGATTTCAACGAAGATGCACGTAGCCACTTGCAAAGCACATGGGACAAAGACTCTTATAAAGGATTCAAGTTATTTTGTTGCATTATTGGTAGCCAAAGCAGTTTCTATAGATGAGCAGTTGAACTCATCATTTAGAAGACAAATTCTAGAAAATTCCAACAAACTGGGTCCTTCCATTTCTACAATCTTTTTTTTTGCGGCATGCATGATTTGACAGTTCGTGGAAAATAATCACATTAGAGATTCGTGTTGAATCTGGAGATGAAGTTCTAGGTAATCATTTGTCAATTAGTTCTTGTAGTGCTAAGTATATCTCGGCAACCAGTGCCACCGAGGGGGGCAGAGGGCAAGTGACCAGGGGCCCGGCGAGTTTTAAGGGCCCGGATCGAGCTTGCCAATCAACTTTTGAAAATATTATTATCAAAACGAGAGGCCATTGACAGCCCTGCCCAGGGGCCCGAACTTTCTGTCGGTGAGTCTGTCGGAAACTACACAAAATACTATGATCGTAATTTGTGGGTCTCTCTTGCTTGAAGACATTGTTCGTGAAGTTAATAATTCAGTTGCAATTTCTTTACTTGCCGACGAGACAATATAATTTTAGGCATTGAGCAAATATCATTTGGTGTTAGATTTGTCAAAGAACACCATAATTACAAATTCATTAGAATTTGGATTTGATACAGCCCCGTAGCGTGAAAATTCTACAGCAGGGGCCAGTCATTCTAATACAGGGGTCAAGCTATAGCAGGGGGGAGGGCAGGAAATAAATTTTACTAAGTAGAGCAAACAAGCAAAGGGGTCAGACAAAACGCAGAGAGGGCCAGGCTCCCCTGCCCCCCCCCCCGCACGCTACGGGCCTAATTAGATATGACAAATTTTGTTGGTCAAGGATAAGACGGATGTTCTACAATGGCAAGTAAAGAAGGAACAGTCCAAGCAATAACTCGAAAAAAAGACCCAAAAGCAGCAATTGTAGATTGCAGTTCACATAAATTAAATCTTGTCGTGAACGATTTAAAATAATGTGAATGCTGTACGAAACACAATAGGAAAAATTAAGTCAATTATAGTTTTTTTCTGAGAAATTAATCAGCAAAGAAAACTAATTCCAAATGCTCCTTTGCTATGTGAAACTAGATGGACACATAAATATAAGAGGTTACGGATTTTCGCTGAAAATGTGACAGAAATTGTTAAACAACTGGAATATTTAGAACAATCTGGAAAAAGCAAGCAAGTTGCACATTAGTTACTTTCTGCTGTTATAGGTTAGGTTTGAGGTATATTTGTTGTTTGTCTAGTTATTATATTTTAATGTAATAAAATTTCAGGAGATTTAGTTCAGTTTTATTGTAACAACTTTATGACATTTTTTAAAATGTGGTGGGGGGGGGGGAGCAAATGCCCCCTTTGCCCCATCCCCCCTTGAATACGCCCATGGTCAGGTACACATTAAAAGCTGGGTAGACTTGGGGGACTTACACCAGAACCTGAAAAAAAATCCCAAGGTTTTCACTGAGGTTTGAACCTAAGACTCTCCAGTCGATAATCAAGCGCTCTATATCACACGACCAGTCGACCACCCGTCCACATATAACATAACGTTAAATTAGATTGAAATACATTTGTTTAACACACGTTTTCATTGTGTTAGCACATACACTGTAATACATTCATTACTTCCAGTTTTACACAATGTTAACACACACACAACATTATAAATTCAAAATGTTTCCTTATTAAGTATAACACATGCACAGTATTTACACATCCTAAATCAAACTTTAAAAAACACATCTATACATTTTACATGAAATCTTTAATTATTAATTAAAAAATATAACGATAAATTGCCTAACAATAACACAGAATATAATTGAAAACTGCCACTACTACTCCCCAGAGGCTGCACAATTGTTTATTTTTATTCAAATCGGAATCGGGGGTCTGAATTGCCTTTCCTTTTGGCTGATTAGGGTCTCTCTCCCGAGATCACAGAATAATTTAATTTCAAAATACACTACCGGGAAGGACTGTTTAAATTTAAAATTGAACTCATTTTGGACTAAAGAAATATTGTGTTGCTTTTATTTTATATGAGTTCAACTGCGGCTTCATGGACGGATGAAGTGCCTACCCCCACCACATCTCTCAAGGGGACGGATGGTCTTACGGTACAGCGCTCGACTGTCAATCTGAAAGTACCTGGATGATCTCCGTTGAGGACCAAGACAAATGTTCTGGTCATGGCTAAATTCCCCGCTATATCTCACGTTGTGCGTCCATGGCCGTTGTACTATCGGCTATGGTGGGGATGAAAGAAGGACGCTGTAAAAACCATCACATTATTGGTTTGTAGGATCTTAGAGATTTCATCTCATCCTTACAGGGACTTACAAACATCACACAATATTGACATATTGGTTTATAGGATCTAAGAGATTTCATCTCATCCTTACAGGGACTTAAAGATGGTGAACTTTCTACTTGGTCAGCAGTCCGGGTTCACGAAGTACCCATGATTTATATGTATGTGTGACAGTCGTGACAGAGTCCAGCACTATGTAAAGAAAGAGTGGCCGGCGCGAGAGTAATTAGTACCTGGGGCGAGAAACATCATAAACGAAACTCTTGTTGACCTGGAGAAGATATTGATCCCACCGCTACACATGAAACTTGGGTTAATGAAACAGTTTACGCGCGCTCTGGACAAGGATGGGAAGTGCGTCAACTACATGTGCCGAGCATTACCTCAACTGACCATTGAGAAGCTGAAGGCCGGCATTTTCGACGGCCCACAGATACGGCAGTTCATAAAGGACACAGAGTTCTAAAAAATCCATCAACACGCTTGAGTGCGCCGCCTGGAAATCGTTTGTGCAGGTGTTGAACAATTTCCCGGGGAGCATGAAGGCAACAAACCACGCCAGACTCATCAACAGCATAATAGAGGACTTCCAAAAACGAAGATGTTTGATGTGAATAAAGATGCACTTCCTTTTCTCACACATGGAGAAGTTTCCTGAAAGCCTTCGGGCGATGAGCAGGGAGAAAGGTTCCATCAGGACATCCGCCAAATGGAGGAAAGATTTCCAGGGGAGGTGGGATGCAGTCATGATGGCGGACTACTGCTGGTCGCTAAGAGAGACAACCCAGCAGCTACTCACACACGGGAATCGAAGAAACGCCGATTTATGCCTTGAACTCTGAACTTTTGTTTCACGTAACGCTTATTGTTATACTAATATTATGATAATTATGCTTATCAAATTTTGTGGATAAATAAAAACTGAATGAACTTGAATGCATTGACTTTTATTTCTTGAGTAAAACTGAAAAAATCGTCAGGGGTTTATCAGCTGATGATCCGCAAAAATGTGTTGTTGTTTTTTTTTTTTTTTATAAAAAAACGATTTTTTTTTATTTCTGTAGCAAAAAATCCTGACCTGATGAGCAAAATCAAGGTCATTTTCGATCTCAGAGCTTCAAAATTAGTCTAATTCAACTGGAAAACCCAGGACGATTTTCAAAAAAATATTTTTTGTTGCCCAGTGTAATTTATCATAAGCTTGTAAGCAGCATACAAAGACTTTGAAGTAATTAAAGACATTATGGTCCACTGTCACAAATTGTGACTAATTTGTCGAAACAATCCCCTTACTCCAACCCTTAACGTAGTAGCATTACTAACGTTAATAGGTATATTAAACTATACATAACAATCTACGTTCCCGCTTCTCAGTTTCCCCCCCCCCCCGTTTCCACCCCACCCCCGTAATTGCGTCATAGACCAGGTGTTCGGCCGAATCTCCGTCGACGAACCAAAGTAGCTGTTAACAGAAACATGTTATGTTCCGCGGGGAAATCTCTGACCACCTGACTGCTGTACGTACTCCAGTCGGCGTCTTCAAAGAGACCCGCTGGATGTCCAGTTACTATTGTCTTTGTCTGCATGGCGTACTACTTCTCCCCCCCCCCCATCTAGGCTCCACCCCCTAATTTGAAAGTTTGAATGAAGCAGATACTTTATTTGATTGGCTAAGGGTCACGTGAGCAAAACGATGTGGGGGAAATGAAAGATAGATTCGTGGGCAGTCGGCCGGTGAGCGGCGTCTTGTCGAGTCGATTAGTGAATAGTCTCTGAGTGAGAGAAAGAGAGACATAGAGAGAGGGAGAGAAATATATATAGAGAGAGATCTAGAGTGAACACGTCCCCTCACTCTATTCATAATTTTATATTGGATTACCTCGTTGCTGTATCTTTTGGATTATCTTTGATTTATTTGAAAGGCCACCAGATCCCTGATACGGACTGGTGCCTCTGTGTATAATAAATAGTTGATTGTTGTCACACGACACTTGTTGAGTTGGTCCTCGCCACCTGTTTTACCTTTAATCGTTGTGGAGACTGTGTGTGTGGCAGGGATACAAATAAAATACGAGTCAACTTTTGAGTCAGCCCTCATACACTTAGACACAAGCCAAGGGTACCCTTCTCGGGATCCTCAACATCTGGGGTCTCGTTCCAGGGGCTTTTAACAATTCACAGATCTAACTTCTATACCAACAAAGTGTTCTAATATCTGTGCGGAGCATTCAATTAAAGTGATACAAGGTTTACTTCCACTTGCAAGTCTATTGAAAAAATGAACATTAAATTTCTTCTACTAATGCACAATAGAAATGTACAATGTAACAATTATCAATATTATACTTATGTAAACTTTATTTGTAATGGTGAAACCTTAATTGAAATATTTGAAAATTAGTATGTTATAAAATATTCTTGTCGATATGAGGGTGAACTTTTTTTATGCAAAATAAAAATAACCTATATTTTCTTTATTTGTGATACAAAGCTCCACCAAATATGATAGGGGGATATAGGGTTATATTTTAGTCCTACACCTAATATAATAAATAATCAGCCATTAAAGCTTGTTTCATTGAGAAAATATATTAAGACGGACACCAAAAAGAAACTATATTTGAATCACTTGAATAAATCATGGACTTATTCAATTAGCCTGCACTACAAACATTTATTTCAATAAGGTGCATACGTCAAATCACAAAATGTATGAAACTTAAGCTTAGAATATCACATTACTTTATTTTGGATGAATCATTTTGTTGAACTTGCCTATCCCTTTTGATAAATCATTGTTTGATTTTTCGTGATTTTCCCATTTTCTATGTTAGGTGCTTGTGATGTGGTTTTTGAAAGCTATTTATACGATCAGCTGAGCGAGGCATATGAAGCATATATTATACGCTATATCGAAATAAAGCCATGGTGGGAATTGTATTTTTACATAATACATACTATTTTGTATTTATACTTTGATGTTTATTGCAAAGCATTTGATCAAACAATGGAAAATGGTTAGCACTAAGCAACGTAAATTAGACTAGAACAATGCTGTCAATATTGCCTTTCGAAGCGTTTCGAAGCAATCAGTAAATCAAACAATAGCAACAAACTAACGATGCATACAGACCCGCCGAGAAGGGGACAGGGGGGCTAATGCCCAGGGGCCCGGCGAGTTTTAGGGGCCCGGACTGAGCTGGCCAATCAACTTTTGAAAATATTATTATCAGCACGGGGGCATGACAGCTCTACCCAAGGGCGCAAAATTTCTGTCGGTGGGCCTGGATGCACATGTAAAAAGCAAATAAAGCCTGTTTTGCGACAAGAATCAAACATGAACCTGCCATTTGGCGATTCACGTAAGCCAGCTATGTATGTCTTCGCATTGCACCGTATCAATATTTGAGATGCTCAAGGGACTATAAAAACTTTTACCTTTCTGGTTTCGTGATGTCAATATGTTAAAAAAGGAACTGAAAATACGGATAGTTTGCTTACAACCTTCAAATCCTGGCCCTTTTTCGTTTAAACAAAACTCAAGTGAAGACGCAACGGACTCACTGAGCAGCTGTGCTTCTAATCTCACATTCATTTTGATTTTCTGCCACATGATGTGTGATGACCGCAATTCATTATCAAAACGCAACCCTTCATTTTCATGAATGTAATCCCAATTGATAAAATTACCATCACCATCAACGGGCGATTTTTCGTCCCCTAAAGTATTACGTACAAGCTTCATCATGTGGCAAGGATCTAAACAATACAGCAACATTTAGATCAGTAATTGGATGCTTAAAATAGCTTTTGAATTGATTACCGGTAGCATCAAGATTACACCCAAGAATTTTTACCATGGCTAAATTGGATGCCGAACCGTAAAAAGTTAAAGAAGTCACTGTAACACAAATATCATGAAGTCATGTAATGCCCTCGCACAAGACTAGCTCTATCAATGCCACCTAATCCATCGATTAAAGAATAGCCAACAAGTAACTTAAATGAACCATTGACGGCAACAATCATGAACGTTAGGCTCTCTTTTGCCAACGGCATTGTGACATCATCTAGATGTTTATTGCATATCACGACAGCACTGCTTTACAGCAACAGTATTAAGCACAAACTAATTAGCATTATTATTATAGTGACTAACAGATGAAGCAATATCCCGTTTTCTTGTCGTCGTTGTGTACAAACGTACGCCGAACAACAGGGCATTTATTACGCGTTTTTAATTATAACGCAGTGTTTTATAACGTTCAAAATATTACAATAATATAAACATACACACACTACACAGCTACCAATGTTTTGAGTCGAACAATATGGTGATAGGCTCTGACTACTGGCTTCGGCCTAGTGACGTCATGCCGCCTCCAGTAATATAACCTCCTTGGTTGTAGGTATACTTCATTTCAACCAAATAACGTATACACTAGAACTCATAATAAACTACAGCGTGGGATGGCGGAATGACGCCATAGATACTGTGGTGGGTGGAATCATGGAAATCTAGATATAGCATCAGGAAGGACAACCAATATTTTAAAAAATACTTTTTAGGCTGACACACAATCAAGTGTTTAGCGTTAGTCTTCATGTTTAATTGCAGTTTTGTATATTTGGTACTTATGTTTTTATGAAATAAACACAAACGCAATTAAAGTTTGAAAACTTTTAATAACAAATTTTTAATTTAAAATCTTAATTTTGACAATTTAATTATTTTTCGTTTTTTCATTGGTTTTTTATGAACGGTCTCATTCAATTGCGTAGCATAATTTTTAGACGAACAGTTAAAATTTAACATAAATAAGTTCTTTTAAATTATGATTGAAATAAAAAAATAATTTGTTCAATCAGCAATGACTCATCAATTGTTACTCTATCAACAATTTAAACATTTTTTTTTATTTGTTTGTCCTAGAAATAGTTTCAGACTACTTGCTGATCTTTTCAATGAATTGAATACTTTCCAATTTAGTAGGCAAGTAGAGAAGGTGTACTCAGATGGCTTCCTCTGTTGACATTGTTAAAAAAACATCCAGCTTTTTCACTTAATTCGTCAATGTCTTTAAAATTTTTATAGACTAATATTTCTCTACAGCTTTTATTTTAAAAATTATGTTATTATAGTATATATATATGAAAATGTAGTAAATTGAAAGGGCTTTTTAACAATATATGTTTCAAAGTGGTATTATTATGCAAGTATTTTATTATTTTTAAAAAGTTTAGATGAAAAAAATAAACAAAAATAAATAAATTAAACAATTCACAAACACAAAGAAGAAAAAAAATTCATTATGATTCATTTCAATAAAAGTTACTTTTTATTAAACTACATTCAATTCTCTCTGTGTAGGATATTTTTGAAAACATTATAATCAGAAAAAAAAATTAATTAAACAATCCACAAACACAAAGAAGAAAAAAATCCTTGCGTAAGCCTAAAACGTACACAGCTAGAATGAAATTTTGTTTGGTTGTCTATCCTGGTATCTAGATATCCATGGTGGAACCTCGAATCGCGTCATCAAACTTCGACTAGACTGTTTCTCCACAATATGTTACATGGATACTTAGAGAAAATTCAATCACATCTTTTATATACGTTACATGGCTACATGATGTTGATTCAATCCCCTCTTTTATATACCTTAGATATGGATACATATAGATAATTCAATCACCTCTTTGACATTCTGGCCTGATAGTGTTGAACATAATATTAGTCTCACTTTCAACTAAAGAATTTCGTTTTTAAATTATGATATATATATATATATATATATATATATATATATATATATATATATATAATTATTATCAATTTGGACAAATCATACATTTTGTAACGCTATTGGAAATTTAATTTTTACAAAATGACTTCCATAGGAATTTTCCTATTTTTCAATGGCTGGAAATTTTGTCCTAAATATAGATTTTTTAGAAAAACTAATTGGAAATTCCCCTGATGATACTTCGGACATCAGCGGTACTTGCGTTTTAGAGTAATTTACACTAGGCTTGTATAAGTTTGTATGTTGAATATTCTACTACATGTAAGTATTACAGACAGCAGTAGTATATAGTAAAATATTGTGTTTGTAAATCATGAACTTATTTTAAAGTTATACTAGATGTACATTTTCTCGACAATAGTAGTAATGACCTATCTTGCTAGATTTAGAAAGGTATTATATCTAAAAAGGAATTAGTAAAACTTATTTAAGAATCAATTGGTTATTAGATTATATTAGTCTTGCTAACATTGTTAGATCATATCCGTCATGCTGAGTTCACCTTAAACGGTTATGACATTTCACATCTTAAAACGTATTGTACCAGATTTAGAAATCTAAACTATTGCTGTGTTGACCGGAATATGTGACAGCATACGCAGATCGATACATACATATATATATATATATATATATATATATATATATATATATATATATATATGGCCATTACACCATTTTATTTATATTTTGTCAAAATTGTAATGGCTGAAATTATTTTCAAGAGAGTTCATGTATATTATATATATATATATATATATATATATATATATATATATATATATATATATACTAGTCCTATATTTTTATTTATATATACTAGTCAAATGTATTCATTTATATATACTTGTCAAATGTATATATTTATATATACTAGTCCAATGTATCGCATTTTAGTAGAGCAGTCCTTAGAGTGGAACTCACCATTGTATGTCAACTTTGTGGACTTTGAAAAGGCGTTTGACAGTTTAGATAGAGAGACCCTCTGGAAGCTACTTAAACACTACGGGATCCCACCAAAGATAGTTAACATCATAAAGAATTCGTACAGGGGTATGTCATGCAGAGTAATCCATGGAGGACAGCTCACAAAAAGCTTCCAGGTGCGAACTGGAGTCAGACAAGGATGCTTGTTGTCACCATTCCTTTTCCTTCTTACAATTGACTGGATCATGAAAAAATCCACCAGTGAACGAAGAAATGGAATCCAGTGGACATTATTGAGCCAGCTTGACGACCTAGACTTCGCAGACGATCTTTCTCTCCTTTCCCACAGCCACCAACAGATGCAGGAGAAGACAGATAAAGTCTCAGCCGCAGCGCTTGAGGTTGGCCTCAATATAAACCAAGACAAAACCAAGATCTTAAAAATAAACTCCACCAGCACAAATCCCGTCACCCTACAAGGAAGACAGCTGGAAGAGGTGCAGTCCTTCGTTTACTTGGGGAGTGTTATAGATCAGCAGGGTGGCACAGAGGCAGATGTCAAATCGAGAATTGGTAAAGCCCGAGCCGCCTTCATGCAGCTAAAGAATGTCTGGTCCTCCAGAGAGTTGTCCTTAGACATCAAGATTAGACTCTATAACACCAACGTGAAATCAGTCCTGCTGTATGGAGCGGAAACGTGGAAGATGTCTAAGACTACACTAAGGAAAGTCCAAACATTTACAAACAGCTGCCTCAGAAGAATCCTCCAAATTCGCTAGCCAGACACCATCAGCAATGTCAGCCTTTTGGAAATGACCTGCCAACTCTCAGCTGAAGAAGAGATCAGAAAGAGGCGATAGGGCTGGATAGGACACACCTTACGCAAACCAGCAGCCAGTATCACAAGGCAGGCACTGAGGTGGAACCCCCAAGGTAAACGGAAGAGAGGTCGCCCAAGAAATACCTGTCATCGAGACCTGGAAGCGGACACCATCAAGATGGGACACAACTGGAACCAGTTAGAGAAGATAGCAAAGGACAGAGGACTCTGGAGATCTGTTGTTGGTGGCCTATACCGTGCCATGGGTGAAGGGCAATGATGATGATGAATGTATTCATTTATATAAACTAGTCGAATGTAAACATTTTTATATACTAGTCCAATGTATTCATTTATATATAATAGTCCAATGTATTCATTTATATAAACTAATCCAATGTATTCATTTATATAAACTAGTCAAATGTATACATTTATTTATACTAGTACAATGTATGCATTTATATAAACTAATCCAATGTATTCATTTATATAAACTAGTCAAATATATACATTTATATATACTAGTACAATGTATACATTTATATAATCTAGACCAATGTATTCTAAAATTCATATAAAAAAGTCATATCAAAATCATCAATTTATTTCATTCATCAGATAATAAAATCTACCTTAAGCTCATGTTGAAACAAGCGTTAAATTATCATTAATTTGTTTTAAAACTAATTTTGCAGTACACTTTCCAAACTTTCATTAAACGTCATAAAATGTTCACACACCACCTCCTTCATGTCAACATGTGTCAAACATTTTCATACCTTCACCACTACCCTCACAAATTGTTTTCGTTGGCCTAATTATTGTACACGGCCTAATTAAATCTTTTTCAATTTCATTTCTGTTAACATATAAATTTATTAAGTTTATCTCTATATAAAGAGATTTAATTAGGCCATTTTTCAAGGTTACACTACTTTCATTTTGGACTGCTAAATTACTTGTCAGAACGCGATTTGCCTTCGGCACCTAATCAGTATACTCAGGCCTCTGATCTAGTAATGATTGTATCTAATACAGGTCAAGGTTGAACTGTCATAATGTAAATTAATGTCAGCCAATAAAACAATTTTGTTGGGCGTCAGTCAGTTCTTATATGACAAAACAAAAAAATATTTGTAATCAACTGAGAAATTTGTTAAGTAAATATAAGTTTTAGTTATCGTCTAACTATGAAAGTAATTAGTTAGAATCTAACGGCGATAGTAAATATTAGTTTTAGTTAGAGTCTGACCGTGAGAGTAAATATTAGTTTTAGTTAGAATCTAACGGTGATAGTAAATATTAGTTAGAGTCTAACGGTGAGAGTAAATAGAAAAATACAAACAACATACAACATATTTATTTGTTCAGGCAGGTCGTTGAGCATTGAAGCTTGGTAAATGGCCCACTTGGCCAGGCCCGTAGCGTGCGGGGGGGGGGCTTGGTGGGTCGGGTTCTCCCCTTTCTTTTGTCTGACCCCCCTCTGCATGTTTGCTCTACTTAGTAACATTATTTTCCTTGCCCTTCCTGCTATGTGCTTGGCCCGTTCTATATAATTTTCCCGCACTTGACCTTGTCGGCTATGCAGTATGTAATTCCGTATGAAGTTTACTTATTCTGAGAGAACTGACTGATACAGATTGATAAATACTTCATTTGAAAACAAATGAACCCATTGATTCAAAGTTCCAATTCAAAAATTTCAGTTTCTTGCTGACATCAACAAGACTATCATCTGACATCATTAATTCAAAGCCCCAATTCAAATATTTCAGTTTCTTGCTGACATCAACAAGTCTAACACCTGACATCATTAATTCAAGGCCCCAATTCAAATATTTCAGTTTCACTATGACATCAACAAGTCTATTGAGTCTGAAATGACCTTTCAACTTTCACATTTACTTAGGGAAAGAAAATAAAAAATATGGAGTAAAAGTAGATTCTGATGTGATAATAAATCATAATTAAAACAATCTATCACTTCAAATCACGTCATCTATGACTTCAAATCAAGTCATCTATGACTTCAAACCACGTCCTGTATCACTTCAAATCATGTCATCTATCACTTCAAATCACGTTATCTATCACTTCGAATCAGGTTGTTCAAAATGTGGTCCGCAACGTGTTTGAATCTGGCCCAAACGACGAGTCGTAAATGTTCACATTTTGTAAGATCGTACTTTAAAAAATTAATAAAAGTTAAACACATAAACAAACAACGAACTGTCAATGGGGAATACATTTAACTTTGTAAACAAAAGTTGGAAATATAACCAGTTTGTCTCACCAGTTTATAGATTGTCAGTTTGTCTCACCAGTCTATAGATAATCAGTTTGTCTCACCAGTCTATGGATAATCAGTTTGTCTCACCAGTCTATGGATAATCAGGTTGTCTCACCAGTCTATGGATAATCAGTTTGACTCGCCAGTCTATGGATAATCAGTTTGTCTCACCAGTCTATAGATAATCAGTTTGTCTCACCAGTTTATAGCTACTGACCACGAATGCTTATAAGTAATTTTCAATTGAGTTGAAAAAATATCAGAAATCCAATCTAATATGTTGACGTGTACTTGTATTCAATCTATAAGAAAATGTGTTTTACGTAGGCTTGGTTTATTTAATAATATGTAGGCCTAATGGTTCTAACGTAGATTTTAATTGATTTCCAGTTTAACATGTATATTACAATTATATCTAAATGCGGCTATTAGAGTCACACGTAGCCCTTTGATATGCTTTATGCGGCTCCCAATGTGTCATATTTTACTCACTTATCTAATTCCGTGGGTTCACTAGTTCCCTGGTCTCGCTAATATTCTTAATACAATAATAGTATTTCAACTTTACAAAGTATATTTTACTAGTTAAAAAATAAAACGGCGGAACTTAACAACCACACTTGTGGTATTATATTTGTCAAAGAAATGTTATTTTAAAACATACGTCATAAGCGTCAGACAGTAGAGAACGGTAGGGAGAA
The DNA here is from genome assembly GCA_021962125.1 of Bulinus truncatus. Lineage (NCBI taxonomy): Eukaryota > Metazoa > Mollusca > Gastropoda > Planorbidae > Bulinus > Bulinus truncatus. The sequence continues at coordinate 1,115,105 of JAGDYQ010000057.1, forward strand.
GGATAGGGAGGGGGGCGGAGGGGAGTGCAACAATAAATGTTTTTCATCGGGCTCCGTACATTTTAAAGCAGGCTCTGTTTAAAAGTATGCAAACAGTTTTTACCAGATTGCGACTCTTATCCACCTTGTGTTACACGTGATCATTACAAGTACAGTCTATAAATAGATCTTAATTATAAGTCACGTTTTCGGAATTCCCAAATATTTTAAAATGGAAAGAACCTTACTATTTATAGAACTATGAAAAATAATTCTGTACGGAAACATTTCTTTTTTAGTCACACGGCCTTTAATATCAATCAGTAAAAAGGTCAATATATTTAGACTAGCAAACGTAAGTTGTAAAACTCTTTAAAAACAGTTAATGATCATAATTGATTATGAGTGAAATGTTTTTGTGGCCATAATTATAGTGCAATTAGGAAAATTAGCGTATTGTACACAATAGTTGGCTACAAGCCTATAATGGCTATATAGTGCGTGTGTCTACAATTCAAATAGTTTGATCATTGTATCGCAAACCTGACAAAAAAAATCTTACTTTTATTTTAATCTTTTTTTGTACTTTAGCATGCAAGTTGTGATAATTAAAGTTAATTAAATTAAAGATAAAGGAAGTACTGTTTAAATATATCACATATCGATCTTTATGTATTGATATCAATAGGTATATTAGAAAGTCGATAATTGTATTTTAATTTTAAAAAAAATGTATTGAGCTTATTACGGCTGTTTGTGCTGTAATTTTAAAATAATCATTACATAGTAACATAAATGAATACATTCTGCCAATTTTTTTTTACAATAAACTACTAAAGTTATTTAATAAAATGTAAACATAAATAAAGTGAATAACTATTTTTATCGATACCTACTATTTGTTTGTTTCAAAAGACGATGGCTGGATGCCTATTTGACTGACTAATGACTTACTCGCTATTGTTATTTTTATTTGGTTTTTAGAAATCAGTATGACATTTAAAGAAAAAAAAAATAGCATTGAAAATGTTATCTTAATAAAGATTTTGCAATTCGTGTCTATAAAAAAAAGTTAGAAATTCTAGAAAAGAAGTTATTAATTTAGTTTATATAGTTAGTATTAATGTTAGAATCATCCTGGCCACAGTTTACCTCTGCAACTAGCAGACTTAGCTCAAGTTTAGTTGGGTTGCATATTGAATTTAATTTTTCTCTTATTTAAAAGAACTTTTCAGCTTTTGAGATTTATCAGATTTTATAATGATTATGATAATTTAACCTAGCATCTATTTGACACTAGTTTTTATTCTCTGCTATCAGCTTTTAAATATTATCAATAACTACGGGAAATTAAAATTTCTTATCGAATCGTTAGTTATTGTGTGATCACATGTAGTTGTAGGCCTATTCATTAATTGTAGTATCAACCAATGAGTTTTTAAATTATACAAATCAATATTATATATTTAATAATTGAACATTGGTCATAGCCTTTTCATCAATATTAAATTTAAGTATTGAATATGTAGTGGCAAGTGTATGAGCTAATCACTAAATATAAATAAAATATTTGTTATTATTTTCTTTTCCCGAAGAAAATCGGTAATAGAAAATCTTATAGGCCTACATGATAGTATTGGATATCTTAAACTGACAAAGTATTTAAAAAAAAAATTAATTTATCTTAAGGTGCTGTATGATTGTTATTTCCTTAATTTATATTTTTATTTTCCTTAGTTCTGTTAAAGGTTGGTAAATTTGTTTTACTTTATTTTCAAATTTTGTTCAATTTCTTTAAAATTTTTTATAAATGTAAAATTGTTTATAGGTGTTTGAAATTTAAAGTATTATTTTTATATTTCATTATATTTTTTTCTATTATTTTCTATTTTGTTAAATTAATTTTCATGTTTCATTAGGGCAGAAGCCCTAATATATATTTGTCATATTTTTAAATATGTTTATTACAATGATTATCAAACTTGTAGACCTTCTTTGAACACTATTTTGGTTTTACAGCCTATCATAAAGTCTGGAGTTTTTGTTATCCACCAGTGAAAAAAATCCATCAATAAGTGAATAAAAGAAAGTTTAGATTTTTTTATATAGCTAAATGTTTATAGGTATGTGTATAAAGGCCTATTATAGGACCTATATATCATATATGTAAGGTGTAACTCTTGAAAAAGTATGCTGTCTTCATATTGGGTGAGTGGGAGACAGAATACTTTTTATATGCCCCACACTGCATTTCCCATTTTGATTTGCACTTTTACAATTTTTTTGTTATGTATAAAGAAATATAGTCATAATTAGACATTTATACATCATCAATCATTTACTGAAGACTTAAAATTTTGTCAAAACCCAACAGATGTTTGTTAGCAGCCTGCAAGTGGGTTCTATCTGTAACTTTGACAATCACTAGTCTATTAAATATCTAAATCAATGTGTCATAGATGTTGTAACGAGTGTACATTTATCCCATTTCATTCTTATTTTTTAATAATCAATTCTCTTATTTTTTCATTTTGATAAGTTTTTACTCGTAAAACAAAAATTTTAAAGCTTTTAAAGAATGAAACATGATTTTTGAGATGGTTGTATAATTATATTCATTAAAGCTGCTGCAAGGAAATAAGAATATTTTTTTTTTATTAATCATTGAGAATAAAAATTCTTCACCATCTTAAATTAAGATATTATTTCTTAAGGTATCATACAATTATAAAATATACTCAAGAAAAGTCTTACAGTAATAGTGGAGGTTTTATACAGTGTAACTGACAAAATGTAAAGATGCTCTTTGAAGTAAAATACATTGTGTAACCAACTATGTGTCATTGGTTTATTATAAAACAAAATATCTAAATTTTATTCTTTTATTTCTTTAAAGTTATAAATCTTGATGTGTTTTATGTTCTATGTCATACATTTCCAGGTACATAAAAAACTGTTATCAGAAGTTGGAAAATGAATAGCTGAATAGCAAACTATTAGGCCTATATTTTGGTAATTGTTTTTATTACAAGAATTATGTTTTGATTTCTACAATTGTTGGAAGAGAAGTTTTTATTTAAATTTTAATTGAACTTAATATTGAGATATATTTATTTAATTTGACTGGCCTAATTTGGAATATTTTCAAGTGTAAACTATAATATTATTTTTATGAACTATTGATTTATTTATTTCAGACTAAAAATTTTATTACTTTAGACATCTAAAGTCACTTGGCGGAAAGTGAAACTCACACATTGGGAAACTTTAATGTAAAATGAAACAAAATTTATTAATATTGTTTACATTGTGGTAATATAACAGACATAATATATGGACTTGATATCTTTGATATTTTAAAGTTTAGCATGTTGAAAGATTTTTTAATTTTCAATTCTAAGTTGATATTCTGTTCCAGGTGATCATATTTTAAGTAAGGAAAGTGTGAAATTTAATTTAAATGGACATTAATGGTTGATACTTTAGAAATGGAAAGATAAATATTTACAAAGGATAAAATTAAATATAACTTTAAAAAGCTAAATCGCAGAATAAACATTTTTATCACAATTAGTTCAAATATATTTTAATTAACTTCAAAGTCTTTAGATACTAATACATATTTTACTGGTCTGAGGTATTAAGTAATAAGTTTTTGTCAGTTTTATTGAATTCTAATATTTCCAATTCATTTCAGTTATGTCCAGATCCAAATCTCTTTAACAAATAAACATGGAGGCACATAATTCAAAAGGTAAAATAATTTTTCTTATGTACAATAATTTATGATAACAAATGTTAATATGTCATTCTTGCATGTTTTTTAGTTTATCACAAATAAATTTACATAAATAATGATGTTTAATATGTAAATATTTATTTACACCAGTTAATGAACATTGTTAAATAACAACCCAATATATCACTGTCTCTTCAGCTAAGTTATCTGCTCAGAGTGAATTGGACATACCAGTGGATCAAATTTATGGTAATATGTTATATTTTTTTTTAGTTTCTCTTAAAAAAATCAATTTAGCAATAAAGTAAAATTGTTGATATTTAATTACAAAATCAATAATCAATTGCTTAATTCAGCTATCTAAAAAAAATCATAATATTTTATTGATTTTTTTGTTAGAAAAGAAAGTTATAAATTTATTATAGAAAGAGATGGTTTATTTTGTTTTTAGGTGATCATGAAACTCAGGTGTCAGAAGGTGGAGAAGCTGATCTACACAAACATCTTATTGGCTGTGAGAAGAATCCAGGTCATAGACAGTTTATACCTGTTGATACATTCACCTTAAACCATCTACCTGAAGGTCATCGTGACAAGGATTCGCATGAACTGATCAAAGCTACAGCTGACCTGACAGTCAGAGTTGGTGTTAAAATGACCAGTCCACACAGACCAGAGTTTTGGCCAGACACAAAAGTTTCATATCCATTTTACAACATGAGAGACAAAACAAACTTGAGAACAGGAAGTGGGATGGTGAGTGGAGTGGAGAAGTTTACAGGTGGATATAGTCAATTTGGAGGTAAACATTGGAAGAACTACACAACATGTTGGTGTACAAAATGTAAACATTCAGACACAGCCAGCCACGTGTGGTGGGAGTTTAATGTGCACACAGCCACACATGTGGTGTTTGATTACATTGAAGCCAGCCACACGTCCTTGAGATTGTTTTATGATAGAGAAGACAGTCCAGTGGTCAGTGTTGATCAGGTCAGTGTTGTTGATGTAAACATTGAGAGAGACTTGTGTAGGTTGAAATGTGTGACATGTGACAAAAATCTGGGAGATAAACTGAACATGTTGTGGAGACATTTTGATGATGTCTGGTGTAAAGTCTACTACAAATACTTTAAATCTCGAGATGTGGACAAGTTGAACTTTATAGTGTCACATCCTCATGGATGTAGTAAACAGGTCAGTGTTGGTCACTGGGTGGACAGATACAAGGTGGGTGTTGGATACAATAAATTTACCTACACAACATGTACATGTCCAGGTAGTAGTGGAGCCAGAGTTCAGTGTGTGGGGTATAATGATGTTGGTGGTAGGTGGTTGGATCAACTTGTCCACAGTGGAAGTTTAAACTCTAAACTTAATTACAGCGGGGCTGGTCTTGTCTGGTGAGTTGTTTGTAAACAAACAATATGGCGGTGTTGTATTTTATTTGTATGTCATTCTATTATATTATGACATCAACATAAACATTTGTTGTTTGTTTATTATTGTCATCAATATATTTATTTATTCTAATGTTGTTTGTTTCTTATTGTCATCAATATATTTATTTATTCTAATGTTGTTTATCTTCCGTACATTCATGTGTCTGGACTTAAATATTTTCAATAAAAATTTCAATTGGCCAATATTATTGTTTATCTTTGTTTATTTCTGTCACGTCATGTTTTTGTTGATTTGTTTATTTAATCAATAAGTTAATGTTTACAGTAAATAAATTACACAAATTCCGACATCATAAACACAAGAAAATAAAATAATTTAAATAGACGATTTAATATCGATAATGGGTAAACAATCGACGGAATTTTATCAGATAGTGTAAAACTGGACAAATGTGAATGTACATACATTTGTACAATAAATAAATACATTATTCAAATAATAAATCAGACCCGCAAATTATCTGACCATTACACAGTGTTCTGCTAAGACTACCACTGTAAACATGCTTTATTACTTACTCAACTTGACATGTGACGGATGAGTCTTAATAATTTCCGTGAAAATTCAAACAACTATTTGGTCTGAATGATTTTCTGGAACTTGTTTAGTTACAGGTGAAATATTTCATTGTACTTATGTACATAGATGCCAATCTTGACCGGCGACAAAAAAAATGTTTAAATCTAGTTTTTGGATATCTTAAAATGAATGCATTCATATTTTAACTTTAATAAAAGTGGAAAATCTGATTCGAAACTTCATCGACTTAGAATTCCAAAGATTCAGATTTTATAACTAAGTACTTAGAAGCCCGCGGATAAAAATGTAAAAAATAGAGTTGTGAGGATCAGCCAAAAAACATGGAGGCCTACAAATTGGTTAAAACATAGGCTTACAGTAATTAAAACATAGGCTTACAGTGGTTAAAGCATAGGCCTACAAGTGGCTAAACATAGGCCTACAAGTGGATTTAAAACTAGAGGTGTACCGATATCGTTTTGGCCGATTATCGGCACCGAACAATCGGCCGATTATTGGCTGATACCGATTAATGGGTTTCAATATTTGTTGAGTGGTAACACCCACAGTTCTTCAGCGGAAGTCGAAAATACTCCAATTCTTCATTAGTGATGTTTCGATTATGAAAAATCAAATCGATTTCGATTAATTTCCTCAGAAAAAAAACGATTTCGATATAAAAAAGTCAATGATAACAATTTGAATAAAATTAGATATTAAGAAGTTATTATATAGATTTTTATAGATCGTAAAAATGCAATTAATTATTTAATTATTTTACACGCGACACTTATATACCATAGTATAAGATTAATTATCGTATTCCTGTAATTAATAAAAAAACAACATGACATGGTTTATAACTTTTATTATCAATTGTAAAAATCTCAAAAAATCGTAAACATCTGAAATAACTCCTCCAATACATTTCAGACCATACGAAAGCGTTCGTATTTTTCAGACAATGAACATTAAACTTAAAGTCAAATGTAAACAGTAGATACATCGGCACATAATCACAAATTTCGAATGTAGGCAGAACCATTTACCATCGCCGACGCGCTTTATTTACGCACTTATTACTTTATTTATCATTGCCGATAAGTGTGGCGCTATAAATTTAGATTGTTCAATATTCTGCATAAGATAAAGTATGATAAACAAACAAAGGTATTTCCGCTACTCGCTCAGCAGTATTTCAAAGTGAAAAACGATGATTATTTATGTCAAATTCCATACTTTAGCAAATAATTTTTAATCGAAATTAAATCGAATTCCAAAAATCAAATCGATTCGATTTCGATGATCGAAATCGAATCGAATCAAAATTCGATAATCGTAGCATCAATACTCCATGTGTGTATCCTGAGTTAAGGTAGTCCTCTAGTGCCGCCATCTTGGTATATTTTTTTATTGACACACTAACATTTTTGAACACACAATCAAGTGGCCAATAGAAGACCAATAGAATTTTCAAATTGTCAAAAAAAATTTTTTTAGACTTTTTAGTAAAAGTCTACTTTCTTGACATTTTTTCAAAGTGACAAATCTCAAAAAGTATTGGCTTATTTAAGAAAGATATTTTGTACATAGATAAACAGATATGTTTCCAACAATCGCTCAATTTTTGTTTTTTTTGAAATATTAAAAAATAAAAAAAAAATAAAAATTATTTACTAAGGGCCTATGTAAAAACGTGAATTTTATGGGGAGTAGGTTAGAAAAAAAAAAGATTAAAAAAGTTCAAAACACTTTTTCGAAAATTAACTATAAAATTTTCTTTTTAAAAAATAGTAATAGTAACAAAGAAATAAACTTTTAGTGATTTCAATGAATGAAAAGCGATTTATCTTTGAAGTTTTAAGACAAAGATTTTTATACATCATCATCTTCAAGAGGCTGAAGATAATAATTATCATTTTCCATAATTCAACAGATTTTTTTTTTTATAGCTATAGCAAAGGAAAAACATTTACCATTAAATAAATATAAACACATTTTATATAAAACACATTACACTACAATAATAAATAACTTAGTGATGTGTTAAAATATTATGAAAAATAGTTTAGAGCAGAAAGCAGTCTTAATTTTTAATGAAACTTGGGTGACTTTAGAAGGAATGAACATGATTATTAAACTACAGAAATACATAATGAGTTTACAAGAAATAATAAAATGGTTTATTACACAGCGACTTTATGAAATAGCACCGATATGGAAAACAAAAACATTTAACTGTGCTGCCAGTGAAACAATATGGAGAATAATCATAAAATAATCCCTTGTATAAAATAATATCAATTCATTGCATCTTTTATTGCGTCTATTGTGAAATATAGTTCTATTCCGTAGGAGTATCCCACAACTATAGAATTTGGGAGTGCATTTTATTGGTCTGTCCGAAAAATGCTCTAAAAAATGTGGCGATAATTAGTCTAGATATTATTAAAGAATATTTTTAAAAATATGATTCTTGGTTTAAAAATTTATTTATTTGGAGACACACGTGTCTCAAGCAAAATTTCTGCACAATCGTATTAAAAAAAAAATATTTTTTTTACTGTATTTACTTTTATTTTGATTTTGTTTGCCCTTTTAATGAATAAGGGGAGTCTTATTATGTTGAGGTAATAACCCAGTCATTCCAGCTATGATCTATGTGCAAAGAATTTGAACAAAAGTTTACAAGTCATGTTAATATGTAAATGTCAAAGAAAACAACAAGAAATCAAAAGTGATGATAAATATGAAAGAAAGACAACAGTTATCACTGACATGTTATAAAGAAGAAAAAATTTTTTTTTTTAAATTACTAGTGAAAGGGACAAAAACAGTTTAAATATGCAGATCAAATCTTAGAAAGATGCATTTTACCATAAAGCGACATTTCATACCTCAGAACTTTCTGTCATTTTGGACCATATTATATTCTGCACTCCTAATAATTTATTTTGTACATGTTTGTGAAGCCGTTTGATCATGGTCTAAAGTTTAACAGATAAATTTTCTTTGTTCATGATAAAACAGACATTTTAAAGAGATGTATCAATTTTTTTTTTGATTAAAAATCATTTTTTTATCAAAAGAAAAGTAAACGGCAAAGAATTTTCAATTGAATGTGACACGGCTAAAGTAAATTTCAAAAGTTTTTATATTTTATATTTCTTTCAGGTAAAAAAAAATAAGTATATCAAATGTGTTTTACAGGTTTTTTGATAACTGTACAGAAAATACACAACATAGTTTTTTAAAGCACCCAGTAAGATAAGATATACTGATGAGAAGATAAAGTTTTGCTAGCACTTTAAAAATCCTCAATGTTCTTTCAACTATTTCTAGAATACCTCAAATCAACAATATCTAATTTTCACTGGCATCAGGAAATTTTTTTAGGTTAAGAAGGTAATATTTGATCTTTTTTTTTACGTGCATAGTGAAATTAATTAAATCGTGAGCCATGAGCTGTTGCCTTGTCAAGAAAAGTTTAAAAAAAGAAAGGCGGTAAATGTAATTATACTGAGATAAAACTGGGTCATGGTGATAAATTTTGTGTTATGTTTAAAGTTCAGGTTATCAGGATTAAAAAAAATTGTTTTCAGAGAAATTTTTTGAAATTTGAATGGAACTGTCAGCTGATAAATTTCTTTGCTTTGTAAATCATTAAAAAAAAAATTATTTACCAAAGATACATTAACTCGGATCACATTAAAAAAATTCTTTTTTTTTTAAAAAAAGGCGATTATTTAAATAAAACAATTATTCTAAACATGTCGAAGAGACTGGATCTGCATACGCTGAAGAGGTTACTGGAATATTTAGTTTAGCTTGTTCTTTCAGTGCACAGCTCAAATAATCGGAATGTTTTACAACATCTTACCTCCTTTTTCTCCAAATAAATAAATCATATGGCTCACTAGAAAAAAAAAAATCAGGTGCTAATCAGTCGTTGAACAGAATCAACTGCAATTATCACACATGGCTCTTAAAGTGTGCTATAGTGTTAAACATTGGAACGCATAAAGAGAAATAATAGACATATCGGGTCTGACTAAAACGGATCTTATTTGACTATTTTCTATTACATGTTCAATCAAGAACAGAAAACTAAAAACACCACAAAAAGACAACAGTTTCTATTTAAGCATTCTGGTGAAAGGAGATGCTGGCTATGAGATGTGTTATATTTCAAAAATTACTGTATTACATGAAATCTGCACAATCAAAAAGAAAGTTAATTATTTTTTAATCTGAGCTAATTTGTGGCCATATGTGAACCACCCTCAAAGAAAATGTTCATGTTACTTAAGGTACTTAGCAGCATATGTTGTTAGAAAAAATAAGAAAATGCATTCCGTGACATTCAGGTGATCAGTCTTGCACAGGAAGAAAAAGAATTACAAGGAAATCTGACTGAGGTGTGCAGGTAGCTGTGAAGAGTTTCAATATATGGGCGAACAAAAAATGATTTTTTAGTTGCATGCTTTAAAAACAAAAATGACTGGATCGCACTAATGATAAACAAAACAAACTACAAGAAAACATTTCAACTGAAGATAATCTATCACAAAGCTGTTGCAGATGAGTAAAAACAAGTAATTCATGTTTCCCTTATAAAGTCACCTGGGTCATATGTAAAACTTTTGTTGCCACTGCACTTCTACAGTATTGTGTGGCTAGTACTATGTCCAGTTGACTCTACTCTCCCCCAACCAATATTGGGTACTCATTTTTAAGCTGAGTGGGCTTGGGCATATCGCTCGTATTGGTGAACTGACCAGGCTCTTCCTACTGGGTTTGAACTTGGGCCTGCCAGTTAGCAGCTGAGCGCTCTACCAGAGTGCCATCCAATGGTTAAGGATAAGTAATACACTTTATACTTTGTGCTTTTATTGATTGTTTCACGTGATAACAGGAACTCCTTTTGCTGGAAAAAGTTATTAAATTTTCCCACAATGTTGTTTTGTTTTTCTCAACCAATCTTTCTTTCAAATCTAGCTAAATGAAGCCAAGGGATTACGGCCCTTTTAAAACAACAACATCCAGAATTAACTCTACAGCACCATCCATAGTTTAAAAAATATGGGGACAAAGCAGGCTAAAATATCATTACAATGAGTTTGATAATGAATTAGAACTTTTAGAATTTCGTTGAACAAAATCCATGCCATTTGTTTAAGGATGCACTATATTGTTATTTATAGTTCCTTAGATACTGAAAAATTAAACATAAATTTAAAACTATGGTTTTGAAAAATACACTTCTCCTACTGACCTGTACCTTGTGTGTGAAACATTAAGCTAACAAACAACAACTTGAGAATAATTTACCAAAAAAAAAATCTATGTTCATAAGATGCACCTTTCATCAGCATGAAATGCAAAGATCACTCCCCAACTTATTTGTGGGATTTCATGCAAACAACAAGTAACTACGCCAAATGCAACACGACTTAACTGATTATCAAAGAACTTCAATAAACTAATTAAACTTCAAAACGATTAAGAAAACTGTTAATTATAAAGTAAAGGAAAAAAAGAAAAGAATGAAAATAATGAAGACAAGTTTCCTAATAAATAAAACTGAAAACAGTGAACTGTAGAGTTTGCTCAATATTTTCTGGTATAAATGTCCAGAATATAGATCTGACTACTTACTGCTTTGCGGGAAAAAACAAAATCACCGGAAAAGTGACAAAGGTGTATTCCCATGGAAGATCATTGGTTGCACCATTTATTCTGGGGAAATACATGCACATGTATTAGTTTTATAAACTACTTCAACAACTGTCACTACTGAAGGATAAAAACAATTTGCTTATTAACTGGAGAAGCATAGGAGAAAAAAATAAATAAATTATCAAGTTAATTAAGAATGATTTAAAAAAAAAAAAAGACATACTTTAATCTTTATTGAGTAAACCAAATTATCCATGATTAAGTAATTGGGGTTTGAATGTAGCTTCATTTTTAAATGGTCAATGAAACATTCATGATCACAAAGAATGGCTTAATTTTTTTTTTAGTAACTCAAATAGATGTATATCACAGCAGTGACTGATTTTACTTCAGATAAAATATAAGGTTTCTTCTTCCTTTGGCTCTACAGACAGCCCATTTAGGGCCCTGGCCTGCCATACTACACTTCTCCACTTTTCCCAATCCAGGGTCTTCTTCCTCCACTCTCTCACTCCTATGGCTTTAAGGTCTTTCTCCACTTCCTCCAACCATCTGCTTCTTGGCCTGCCTTTAGGCCTTTTCTCATTAGGTGTTGTCTTATAAATCGTTTTTGGACCTCTGTTGTTTTCCATTCTTTCTATGTGCCCTACCCACCTTAATCTATTCATTTTAATTTCAGCTGTTATATTTGGTTCTTCGTACAGTTCGTACAGCTCTGAATTGGTTCTACTTCTCCACTCGTTATTGTCCTTTACTGGCCCATATATTTTCCTAAACATTTTCCTTTCCCAAGTGTTTAGCATATTTTCTGCTTGTTTGCTGATGGTCCATGTTTCGCTACCATATGTTACTGCTGGCCGGATCATTGTCTTGTATATGGTTTTTTTAATTTTTCTGGAGATCTGTCTGTTTTTCAGTATTTTATGCAATGTATAATATATTCTGTTCCCTACTTCTATTCTGTTTTTTATCTCTATCATTATATCGTTTTTCTCACTTATGGTTGATCCCAGGTATTTAAAGTCTTCTACTCTTTCAAATGCTCTATCACTGATTTTGAAAAATTTTTCTCTTCCTTCTTTTTCATTTCTTTGTAACAGCATATATTGAGTCTTTGTTTCGTTTACTGTTAAACCTGCTTTCTGAGCTGCTGTTTCTAATTCTATGTATGCTTTTGCTATATCCTTGCTTTGCTTTCCTATCAATGCTATGTCATCAGCATATGCAAGGTACTGGATGGGTTCTGTAAATATTGTTCCTGTTTTCATAGACTTTGTTTTTTCACTTCTGAGGTAGTGTGTTATAGTTCCTCGCTTATCCAACTGTACGTTTCTTATGACTTTTTCTAGGGTTAAGTTGAAAAGTATGCACGAAAGGGAGTCTCCTTGTCTAAGTCCTTGGTTTACTTTAAATTCTCTTGAGCTTTCCCCTTGGATTTTCACTTTGCTTCTTGAGTTGTTTAATGTCATACGTACTAGTCTAATGAGCTTGTTGGGGATACACAACTCCTGCAATGTTTTGTAAAGATAATTTCTATTGATGCTGTCATATGCCATCTTGAAATCTATGTACAGCTGATGTAGGTTTATATTATGCTCATAACATTTTTTCTAGAGTGTTTCGAAGGGAAAAGATGTGGTCTGTGGTTGCTCTGCTAGGCCTGAAACCACATTGATAGTCACCTAATACTGTTTCACTGAAATTCCCTATTCTGCAGGCTATTATTTTTGTTAGTATTTTATAAACAGTGTTGAGAAGTGAGATTCCTCTGTAGTTGTTGCAGTTAAGTTTCGAACCTTTCTTGTGTAGTGGAACTATTAAGGCTGTTTCCCATTCTGTTGGCATTATCTCTTCTTTCCATATTTTATTGACCATCCTGTGTATTTCTAAGTGTAGTGTGCGTCCTCCATATTTGAGTAACTCAGCATTTATGTTATCTTCTCCTGGTGCTTTATTGTTTTTGGTCTTTTTAATAATATTATTTATTTCTTCAATGGTTGGTTCTTCTATTTCTGCCCCATTGTCCTCTGCGATGTTTAGTACATCATTTTCGCTGTCAGTTTTAATGTTCAGCATTTCTTCAAAATATTCCGCCCACCTTTCTAGAACCATTTCATTTTCTATAAGCAAGTCGCCTGATATAAGGTTTACCTGGCAAAAACAATGTGAGGTGACGTAGAAAAATACTGAGCTAATGCGAGGAATGTATGGCTCAAAGTCTGGCAAAACCCGCACCAATGTGTATAGACTAAAACAACAACATCCTGAAAAATACGAGTTTGTTTTTTTTTAAACTTTGAATTGTACTTTGACAAATAGAAAATATTGATTTTATGATAAATGAGTACACAATAATATTTTAAATATTCTAAGTTTATTAAACCAGTAACTTTTAGAATTATAATATACAACATCTTATAACATCATGTATCCAATGGTTTTTAATTATAAAGTTATAAATGAATGGATGTTAACCATGAGTTTTACGACATAGGGCTCTGTAAAAATCTAATAAATTGGGACTCCAATCATCTTGTTTATGATTAAATAAATACCAATGAAATTTATAAAATGATAATGTCTATAATTCTACACATCAACATTGGCTCAGCAGAGCTGCATACAATGTAAGACATTTTAAAAGTGGAGAGTGAGAAACTGCATAAACAGCTACTGTCATAAGCATCTTGCCAATGCCTAGCACTAAAATTTTAAATATCCAAGCGGATTGATTTCAATGAAATCTAACAAAAAAAAAAAAAAGTAGTCAATGTTAAAAAAAAATTTCATAATGAAGATCTTTTCATTAAAAAAATAATAATAATAAATAACAGAAGTTTATAAACATGATGGGAAGGATGGTTGAAAGGTGTAGAGCACTAGGCTGTCAACCTAAGGACCACAGGTTTGATATTCAGTGAGAATCAAAGGAATTATTCCAGCTCCTGCTGAAAGTCCGCAAAGCTTTAAGCTGGGTACCTGAATTTAATTGGATGGGAGTTGTGCTAGCCACAAAATCCCTTAGAATGCGGTTCTACAGAAAAACAGATGAATTCAACACTTCATCTACCCAGATGGTCCTGTGAGCTAAGAGAATCAAAAAACATGAGCTTACTTTACTTTCATCCATCACAGTGCTTAAGAATGAGCTGGACTCAAGCTCGTTCACACAGACTTGACCTGGATTGTCACAGCTGGTCCGCTGGAAGCCACCCGACTGGAGGTGCCTTTTTAAACGGCCTTGTTCATAGTCCATTATAAAGGACACTTGAATAAAAAGTGAACAAATGGATCAAATTGTGAATGATTAGAAGAAATTTTTTTTATTTCATGCCATTGTAAATCTGTATGATGTGAAAGTATATTCTTATGGCAGAGAGGACAAAAATTGTATAAAGAGGTTTAAAATGAAAACTGTGTGCTCCTAAAATAAAAAAAAATATGATGTTAAATTATTTTCCGAAGTATTTGATACTAGTATAAACAGTAAAATAATTAATAAGAAGGGTGTAAAACGACCATGAAATGATGTGTAATGGCAAAACTTTAATACTATGTTTAGAAATAATAAAATTGCATGATTTACTAGAATTTTTTTGTTTCCACAAATGATTATTGTGTACCAAAAGACAAAAAGATATTCATACACGTTGTATTTAAATAGATTGGGTCAAACTTTAAGCAATGAAACTCACCTATGCCGCTGTATGTAAAATTTTCTTTAAAAACATAATATTCTTCATTCTGAAAAAACAAACAAACACAGAAATAGTACATGGAGTGGCTGTATGAGTTGGACATTTTTTTTCAAGGTTGTATATTGTTAAAAAATTTTTTTAACTTAATCCATGCTGATAAAAATGTATAAGCTATGATTAATATTTAAATACCAGCTGTACCACGGCTAAACATTTCTTTTAATAAGCGATACAGATTAACTGAACATCAATGTTAGTAGTAGTAGCAGTTCTTTTACAGCTTTCAACTGCCATTTTAGGTTACAGTATAAGAAATCAATAAAATCAGGATTTTTCCTAAACACAGACATGAAGTGTGGATTATAATTATATATTCTTCATTCTTTTTGTGGGGTGGGATATATGGCTAAATACAATTCGACAAAAATAAATTACAGTATAAGAAATCAATAAAATCAGGATTTTTCCTAAACACAGACATGAAGTGTGGATTATAATTATATATTCTTCATTCTTTTTGTGGGGTGGGATATATGGCTAAATACAATTTGACAAAAATAAATGCAACCTAGAAATTTAACAAATTTACCTTTTTATCAAATAAAACAGCTGTCGGTCCCTCTGAGGAAATAGCCGACTCTATACCCAAGGCATCAGGAAACATCCAGCGATTCCTTGAGTCTATTGCATAGAAATTTAAACTTTTATTACTACTGCAGCCAAAATGGCTTAAATCAACGAGACTTTGCTGGACTTGATCAGAGTTCAGCTCTGATGCCGCATCCTGAGAAAAGGCAGGGTTTACATCCAGATGTCTCTCTAATGAAAGCCGGTCGCACAGCCTTCTTGGTAGGTTCTCCAGGTAGTTCCTGACATACCCATCTCTAGAGTGGCGCACGGAGCGGTCAACACCTTCCCCGTTTTTATAAAAATGTACATGCTGATCCTCGCTGGTGATGTTCAAGAGCCATTTCCCCTCAGGGCGCGGCGGCCTGCCGTTCTGAGACACGTCCTGTGAGAGACTGTGCCTCTGAGAGCAGCACAGGCTCAATCTCTCTGAGAAACTGTAGTTGAGAACAAAGCTGCGACAGGTGGAGCCAAAGCGAGGGACGTATTTCATGGTGGACAATAAATGGTGTGGTGAGATATGGCACTTGTTCATGTCAGAGCTGTGTTGACATATATTACAAACGTTTTCACTCATCTGTGGACCAAAAGAAAAAACAAAAAAACAATAATTTCAAGAGCTCCAAAAACAAGTACTTGACAATGAAATAAAAGGGTGCAGTTGAACTAAGAAAATGACTTTGAAAGGATGCAAAAGATTCATTAACACTTTGGGGACATTAAAGTTGTTTTTTTTTAGTTTGGACCAACTTCAATAAAGTTTTATCAGTAAGAAACCAGAAGTGGCTGTTATATATATATGTATATATTTTTTTTTTTTTTGGTTTTAATGCTTAAGACCAAGTTGAATAATCCATTCAAGTTTTAAATTATTTTTGAAATAATTTAAAAGAAAAGCAGGTCGAGTTCCAAACATGTCATCTTTAGTTAAAGAATGTATAGAAGAAAAGTAAAATCATTATTCAAGGGAAGAACTGACTATTACTTCTTTAAATTACCTTACTAATATAGTCTATAATTTAAATAAATTCTACTTGCATTAAAAAAATTCACTTTACAACAGAAGAACTTGAAATAAAGATTCATGTATTTTCAGCAGTATTTTGTAATGGGGTTTCAAGGTGGAAAATTTTTCAATAAAACGCCATTTAAATCAATCAACTGTACCTGATCAAGAATAAATTAGACTAAAAATTATAGACCATGGTAACTGATTATATCTGTACCCAAGAGCTGTGTATCAGAATTGATTTAATTGTGATCGGTTTTGCAGATAGTACAATTGAAAAAAATGGTTGAAGAACACAATTGAGATTATTACTAATTGTAACTATAACTGTAGTAGTGTAAAAAAACAACAACAACAGAAAATCAAACCAAAGATTTATATATACATAAGATTTATAGTGTTAATAGTAAAATAAAGATTTATAGATAGGTGCAACAGTCAGACAGAAGTAAAAGACAGTTCTCACACTAGAGTTGTACAGTATGGTACAAATGCAGCATGTCACTCCTAGTTCTTCTGATCGCTCAGCTTGTTTCAGATGCTGACAGAAACTGCTCAGAGTACTGTGGTGATGTATATGTTTCTGTGTAGCTTTAAACCAATGGGACCAGATGCTACGGAAGTAAGGTTGAATTTGACACTCTCTGTAGTTGAGGACAACATCTTTCAACTAAAAACAAGCAAACAAACAGACCAATGATAACATGAAAAAAATCTTTCCATTTTTTTTTTTTTTTTCATTTTCAATTTTTTAAAATTATTAATAAAAATTATTACAGCGACTGTTGTAGGTATGATTTAAATTTTTATTCCAAATTAACCCTAGATTAATCAACACAATTTATTTCATTTATTTGTTATGGCTAAGACAAGTTCCTGGTAAAATTTCATCAAATCAGCATGATAAACAAGTCTGTATAGTTAAAAGACAAATTATCTTTCATCTTTCCACTTGCTTAAGCACAAGCCTGATTGTCTGAATTTTGTTTTATTCATTTGACTGCTTAAACAGACTTGTTTATTTATATGTGTCAGTTCAGGTGATATTTATTTCTTTATAAACTACGTGACATCACAAAAGAGAAGATACTAATTCTTTTTCGCTTTCGAAGCCAAGACCGAGTATTCGTCCTCATGTAGCTTCCGCGATTGTAATAAGTCAAAGTAATTTTGATTTGTTGTTATTGTCTGCATTTATCAACAACTGTCTTTGTCAAAGAAGATCGGGGTAGCAGTTGCTTGTCCGTCTTCAGACTATGTTACAGTTCATGCATTTTCGTTTATTTTGGAGTAGTCCTAGTGTGGGAATAGTTTATTACAATTTGGACAAATCACACTCATAAGATATGACTGTGCTGTTAGCCTGAAATTTCTATTTATAGAAATGGGTTATTAACTGATTCTTCCAACCTTGTTCTCATAGCATTAGGGTCAAATTAAGGCTTATCAGGTTTTGTGTTATCAATCGTCACCTCATAAATTTTTTAATGAATGGATTAATGGTAAGTGAATGGCGATCAACAAGCAGTCTTGACAATTATTTTAAACTATTTAACTACTTCCATTACAGTGCTACTGTATCATTATTTACTGTTATGTTTCAACATTTAATTTTAACACACAAAAAAAAGTTCTATTCTTAAGCTTGTTCTATTCCTAAAATCTACCATGTCATACGTTTGATTTGATCAACCAAACTGGATAAAAAATTATACATTACTAAAAATTCAGATAGAAAAAAACTGCACATGACTATGTATACACTAATCTTTACAGGCACGTCAGCCAAAGAAACATTTTCTATAAAGAGTTTTAAATTCAGGGCTGCCTTTCTCCTTACATTCATGGTTGACATACAAGACCAGGCCAAGTGCACAGCTTACATTCTCCCACAACACAACACCTCTTTCTCCAAACACCACACTTTCAAACTAACTAACCCTTCTCTCACCACTCTTAGACCATGTTCAATCTGGAATAATGGACTTTCAACGTGAAACAAGATGAAAGCTGGTCCTCTGTTGATTTCTGTGGCTAGCACTTCACTTTTAAGACCTTCAGGGAGTATTCTTTTGATTAGTTCCTAAAAAATTGTATAAAAACAAGGAATCCTTAAACACAGAAATAAGATCCTTAATGAATTCTAAAAACTACAAAAAAATAAAAGGCCTTTCAATCTAAAACACACAGTAAAGGGTTTACAAATAAATAATGATCTAGAAAAACCATCTGATGTAAAGAATCTGTGAAGTTTTCCAGATCAAAATTAGAAACAATTTTCTTAGTATCTCTCAAACATTTCCTTTAGATGTTGAAATTCATTCACAAAATTAAAGATAATCTAAAACGTAAACTTGAAAGCTTACAAAATGAGCTATCAAAATATATTTCAGTAAGTGAAGAGTTTTACACTTTTATTTAGTTGCATTAGATTATTTAAGAGTAGCTTTAAATTGAGTTTAATAACAAGATGCACTTCTTCATTGTAGTGTGCCTAAATCTATGTTGTGATATAATGTACGAGGTATAAAAAATAAAAGCAAGCTTTGTACAATGTATTGGCATTCAGTAGATGCTAAGGTAAAATTTCATCTGTTCACTAGTTGAAATATTGCCAAAGTGGGCATAAGTAAAGTAAAGTTCCCTTCTTAGCCCTAATGGGCCTTCGGGGCAGATGAAGTGTAGAATTCATCTGTTTCTATAACCTCGGCATATGAAGGGATTGTGTGGTTAGCACAACGCCCAGCCGCCTTTACTTCCCCAACTTAAAGTCAGGTACTCATTTAAAGCTGGGTGGTCTTATGGGACGACTTTGCACCAAATTTCACCTGAAAAAATTCCATGGGCCTCACCGAGGATCGAACCCAGGACTCTCAGGTCGACAGTCTGGTATCTACACCACTCTGCCATCCATCAAAGTGCGCATAATGAATACAAAACAATTAATTTAACAGAGTACTCACTTGTCCTTTATTCTGTAGGACCCAGTGAATTATATTTGAGCTGGTGATATTATTGCTAAATGGGTAAAACTGTAAAAAAAAAAAAAAGAAAAAAAAGAAATGTGATGATATTAACGAGATATAATGACAGTGATGCATATATTTTCAACCGTAAAATTTTTTTTTTAATCTAAGATATGTCTTTACCTCAGATTTCGTTAATCTTACTGAGGGCTATAGTCTGTTCCATTTTTTTTACCTATAAATATTTTTATTTCAAAACAGTACATGTTTTGAAATAACTTTCCAAAATAAGTGCCTCCATATGTAGTTACCAATAGTCTTATAATAATATATATATTTTTTTTAGGGCTGCCGAATAATCACCATTAACACAAAAAAAGGAAATTAAGAAATGTATGCAATTAAAACATTTTTCAGAAATCCTTAAATAATTGAAACTTTTTCATCTCATTAATTAATGTAATGTGAAAAAATATTTCAAAAGTAATGCTCTGCTGAAATTTATTTTTTACATTATGTAGATTAACTGAATCACACTTACCAAAGAGGAATTGGTCATTCTCAACAAAATTATCTCATTAAATTGTGTAAAATTGATTGCTTCTGCAACATTCCTTTGAGAAACTACAGCAAATTTTATAGGCTGGAATGGATCTTCAAAAAAAAAAAAAACAGTTTAAGAAATTTTTTTTAAAAATGAGAACTCACTAAATAATTTATTTTAAAATTTAAACGGGTAAAAAAAAATTACTGTATTCACCTTTTTCTTGAATACGCATAGATGCATAATAAAACTGCCTGTAAGCCCCAACTTCATCAGGAGATGTCAAATTAAAGTAACCAACTGCAACAGTCTGAAAGACAATTGTCAGCTCAAAATAAACAATTTCCAATTTGTATAGCTCAAGACAGAGCTTGACTTTTTTGAAATGATAGTCATAATGCATTTTCTTGAATAAATGTTATGGTAACAAAAATTTAAAATTAAATTCTCTGCAATTTAAAATTCCTACCTCATGTTTTGCCACAAGATTTAAAATTTCCTCTTGAGAGTTCAATATTTTTAGTGGATATATCAAATTTTCCAAAAATAGAATCATATGTTCGGCTCTCACATGACCTGGATTTAAAACAAATGCAACAGAAAAGTTCATTTGATTGAATGCTAAAACAAAAAATTGTAATGAAATGTTTATCACTTTAAATACATTTTTTTATTTATGCAACGCACTTATCAAATGCATGTCATGTACAAACATAATATTATAAGTTTTATAGACTAACTTACCAAAATACCTGTACCCGTCAAGTCTTGTATGATATGCCATGAAAACTGGAAACATAAGAAATTTATAACGCTTCCTACATTCACCTTCAGGCCACCAGCAATTCACAGCTGCAAAGGGCACCTGAGAATAAAAAAAAATTTACTCTCAGCAATTTTCCATCTGGCAAGGGGTCAGAAATATAATCAAGCATAACTTATTTCACAACTACAAGTTAATGATATATATGTAAAATCAAAGTAGTTGCGACTTGCCTGTCCTTTGAAATAATTTGCAGCTTTTAAAAACTCTGCCCTGGCAGCTTTAGACTTGTAGCACCAAGGCGCATAGTACATCACAAATACAAATTCTTTAGAGTGTAAAACTTCTATAAGGGGAATTAAGGATCCCCTAGGAGAATCCAAAACAAATGTCATCGGAGAAAACATGTACTGTGGTGGCTTGGGTGGCAGGGTAACTGGTTTTGCCTTGAAGCTGTTCATATATTTTTAGTACATATATATCTGTTATATATGTTATACATACCCTAAACTTCTAACAATTATTTTTTCTAAAAAATATACTGTTAAACAAAATAATTATTCAATAACTTTGGACACAACAATGAATAAACATTTGCTGCAAAGACAAAGATCATCACAATAAAGTGTTCAATTACTTCACTTTAAATATCTTAGGATTGGGGGCTAATTAAAGAAAAAATATTAAATAGGTTCCAACATTCAAAACAACTGCACATTTATCACTTAAGGATTACAGCTTCTATTAAAAAAAATGGTACAGTGTTTGAAAAATGGAAGATATCCTAATCCACTATACTATAGACTATATAGTCAATCTAGAGTAACTATCATCATGTTTTTTTAAAGTCGGAAAGAATAGACAATGACCAAATCTTTACATATAAGAAAACGCACTTGTTACGAGACCGACCGTGACCATTATATTAGGGTATAAGGAACATGACATATATAAATTTTATTTTTTTTTTCAGGATTAGGGATAGGGTTAGGTTAGGGTGTGGAGCAATATTATCTACGGCTGGTACCCGGGTAAAAAAAATACGGAAACCGAACGGTCGGTCCCGTAACAAGTGCCATAAGAAAAACGGTTATACGTTATGGTAATAAGTTCTTATTAAAACTGTTTAATTAGAAAATGTCAACATCAATGACAACAAATAAATTGAATAAACAATTTTAACATGATGTTGAAAATGTATACTATAGAATTCTAACCTTGTTCCATATTTTATAACAAATGTTATCAGAAACGTGATAACAATAATGCATAATTCTGGGTGACGAGCCATGCCACGTAGCAATTCATTTGGGTTAATCAAGTTGATACCTACTTTACGTACATTACTTTTTACTACATCCGCCATTGACGGACGCACACGTCAGTGAATTTGTTGGCATGAATTAGTTTGATTTCTTAAGTAAACGAGCTATATAGGTTGTTTTTTTTATGTTTACTATATAGATTAGTGAGTTTTCCAAATCAATTGAGCCATCACATAACTATAACTGGATTTTTGCAAAGGAAATCAGGTGTGGATATTGTTGGAGCAATGGCTGTGTAGGTTGAAAAATAATTGTGTTATAGCTTTATTGAAATAAATACACTTTTTTATTATTTTGTAATGTATTATTTAAATGGGTAATAGTTTACGACAGTCCTCCACGAAATAAATGATTCTTTCATATTTTAATGTAAAGGTTTAGTGTGTATCAAACGAAATGGACTGTAAAATCGGTAAAAAAAAATTTTAAAACTAAAATAAAACTGCTTAAAAATATTTTCTTTGCCTATATTTCTTTGTATTTTAATTGAATCATTTATCTCATGGGCGGACTGTCATAAAATTTTACCATTAAATGTTCTAGACTTTATCAGACTTAACTCCGGCTTATATTACTTGTTGTAATTGAAATAGTAATTGTGTTATATTGCAAAGTCTATAATAATAGGAACTATGAGGCTATGTCTATGATCTCTATAATCTATACTAGTCTATTATTTATAGTTACTCTAGTTACTGAGTGTATGTGTAACCTTAATTCTTTATCTGGCACTGTACATCTAACACAGTAACATGATCATTCATCTTTTAATGGTGTTAAAGTCATCAAATTTTTCCATGTAAGAAGTCATAAATTTAAAACATTTTATGTTTCCAGGAATGACAAAGCTGCAGTAGAAAAATGTATTGAAGATGGAGATCTTGGCAAGTTACTAAAACTTCCCGATATTTTAGATGATTTTTCAGAAGCTAGCCTGATAAAATCTCTACAGTGGATCTTAAAGTAAAAAAACTCAGTCATTTCATTTGTAAAATAAGTTAATGAAAACTTTCTCAATCAGCTATATAAATAAAAAATCACAGTAATTGTCTACAACGAGCCGTCCGTGAGATAAATGGTTCTTTCATGTAATAATTGAAATAATGCAACGGCTAAAACTCTCAATGTGTATCAAATGAAATGGAAAGTAAAATTACTCATGTATAATTATAAATTACTTTAAAAAAAACATAAGTTTTACCTATTGATTGTATTTTAAGTTAGTCGGCTGTGGTTGGTAGCGCATATGACGTCACATACTTTAAAAAATGGTGATGTTTACTTTTACATACAATGAAATACAGGTGAAGAAAAAATGTGTTTAATTTACTTAGAATTATTTTCGAGTAATTTTACTGTCCATTTCATTTGATTCACACTTAAATCTTTGCAATGACAAATGAAAGAACCATTTATCTTAGGGCGGACTGTTATTAACTTTAACCCAAATCACAAATTATGTCAAAATCAAAGTTATAAATTTTGCGGTACATGATATTTGGATAGCTGCAACCCCTAGAAGCTTTTTTTTATTTATAACTAAAAATTATCATATTAAGATTTTTAAAAAAGTTAAGTTCAGAATGCATTGTATACTTAATTTTTGTATTTAAAGGATAATTTTTTTTCCTTTACTGATTATGTATTGCTTTCATTATTATTCCAGAAGTTTTAGAGTATTATAATACTATGATTATTAGTAAAAAAAAAAAAAGCTCTTGTTATTAAATTTGGCTAGATTGAAATTTTAATCCCTTTAAATTAGCTCATGTTTTATATTTCAGTGTGAGTGAGGTAAAAATTGAAGATGCGACAAAAAGCATTTCATCTGCAGACATCAGTAGGCTTTGCTGGTCTAGTGTTAATGTTGAAGCTCCATTCAGTGATAGGAAGTGCTATGTTTTGTATCCTTTTAAAATTGATTCATATATCGCACCTGACTTAGTAATATGAAGTAACAGCTTGTATTTAACAATTTTCTTTTTATAACTTTGAACATCTTTGGGGGTGTTAATGTGTGTGTGTAATAAAGTCTTGTAAGGAAAGATTTTTGTTAACAGATATTTTTTATTCTATGTTTTTTTTATCACTCTTTGAAAGCTATAAAAAAATTTGCTTGATTACTGTGCTTTTTACTTAATACTGTAAAAGAAATAAAATTCTTTGCCAGAGGTTTAGCCCACAGTTCTTACAAGAAGAGGCAAGATTCCTGTCTTTTGATTCAGTTCTTGTAAGTTATGTTTTAACTATATTCAATTTTTATTAGAGAAATTTCAACTTATTTTTGAGTAATACAGTATCCTCCCCCCCCCCCTTTTTTTTTTGTCATTACATTTTTCTAATTGTAAATATATATATATATATATTTTTATAAATTAAAAATAAAAAATACTTTTTATGAATAATAATTTATTTTGTAGTAAAAATTAAAGTCATTGTTTTAATAGATTTTGACCAGATATTTACAGTTTCTGCTTCGTTGGTTGCCAGTCAGAGAGAAATCTAATGGTTTTGTACCGTCACTTGAGCAGGTTTGTCATTTGCCATTTTTTTTATCATTTTAAATTTTTTTTTTGCTTGACACTACTAAAAATTTATGTTTTTCTTTTTATATTCATAAAGTTTTAAAAAGTATGATTCTTTCATCTTGAAAGCAATTGTATTTATTTTATTGTATTGTGAAAGGCTGAGTGAATGAATGAAGATGTATGAATGAGCTTTTTAATGCGTGTATTTCTTATCCTGGTTTGAACTACCTATTTTATGGGAAAATTATACTACATTGAATTATTATTATAAGTTTGTATTGATTGAAAAAAAAAAAAACCAAATGCTTTTCTTTATTTCTGGCTGATCGCTCTTTTAATTTATTTCTCAAAACAGATAATTGATTGGCTAAATGTCCTTGTTGACAGTCATTTTCAGCAATTCAGACTCGCAGATGATGCAGCTGATGCTGTAAACTCTTTGTATGAACAAATCGTTGTCATGGTAATTTTTGTTTTTTACTTATTAATGCAAGGGCCAGTACATTATTATTGATAATATAGATTGGTAATATACGCAGTGCTCATAACTTTTTTTTTTTTTTTCATCAGTCATTATGTTGTTTTTTTTTTCATGTTAAATTTGAAAAAATAAGTGATCACATCTTATAGTTTGTTATTTTTTTTTGTTGTTGTTATTGTTTTAATTTCTTGTCAGGATTTTTTTATTTATACTAAACATGTAAACAAAAAAAAACAGTGTCTTTTATTTTGAAGTGAATTGAAAATTTACAACATGTGATGTGAATCTCGTATAGCCCAAAATATTTAATAATTTTCTTCTTGAAATACTCTCTCTATATATATATATGGGTGAAAATACTGTAGAAGGAATGTACTTTATTCTGTGAAAATTACCATACATTTGTATATAAACTAAATTTATATTTTAATAAATCCTACACAGGCTCGCTGTCAATTGGAATCTCGGTCACTTCAAGGATCTTTAGCCGAGCTCAACAGACTTTTTGAAGAGAAACAGAAGAATTTAAAAATGGGAGATTACTGCATAGAAGTTATTTCATTTTAACATCTTTCACAGCATTATATGTTTTTTTTTTCTCAATAAATGTTTTTCATGTAATATATTGTTTTGTTTGGATTAATTACTTAGTACATGTACATACGTTGTTTTTTTTTAACTTTTTGGAAGCTTGGATAAGATAAGTATATGGTAAAGTTATGGGAACTGATAATTGATATATATTTTTTTTTTAATTGTTATAAATAAATACAAATTTTAATCCTAACCTCAACTAAATCAAATTAGATCGTATGTAGTTATAAAAAGTTGTGATTTACTTCATGGGTACAGATGGTCATTTTTTTATAAGTTACATAGCATAGCTAGTGTTAGTAGGGTCCATGTGGACTCATCGCCGCCCATTCCTGTGTCATACAAAAAGTAGTAAAATAATAACATCCTCCCCACTAAGTTACAGAAACTAGCTTTTAAAGTTTAGCTGGGACATCACCTGTCCTAAAAGTAAGAAAACATTCTTTTATGTAGTATTCTATTTCAGACTTTGGAATTTAACAATACATTTTTTCTGTAAAAAAAAAAACAACACAGCTCTGGTACTTTCCAACTTTTATCTGCAATTCCCGATTAACATATCAAAAGTTTTTGATAAGTCCGTAACATTCATTATATACTGGATGCATATAACTTTGTTATTCATTTATCTAAAAAGTATGACTGGAAAATAATCTGTGTGCAAAAGTTTTATCTATCTGCACTTCTCAAATTGTTGAATTGTTAAAATAATGATTCTTTCTCCTCAATAAATTAATTTTAAATGTAAGGAATTTAAGCACAAAAATATACTCAACCGTGCAGCCCTGATCCAGGCTAATTAAAAAAAAATTAACAAAATTCGTGCTGCATTTCCCCCTTCTTTTTTTCAAT
Organism: Bulinus truncatus; assembly: GCA_021962125.1. NCBI lineage: Eukaryota > Metazoa > Mollusca > Gastropoda > Planorbidae > Bulinus > Bulinus truncatus. Next base: position 1,141,872 of record JAGDYQ010000057.1, read on the forward strand.
CCAATGGCGCCCCCTCCACTGCCAGCTAATAAACAAATATTCAGTGTACACCCAATTAAAAACTCCTTGTACTCTATAACAAAAATATTCTAGACTTAGTAGGCCTACATCTTCCACATCTATTCATTGCTAAATTAATGTTTACTGGAAGTACTCTGTCCTTCAACTACATTTATCTGAATAATTGCAAGATAAATTAACGAAACTGGGATCCATATTGGTGTGCGTGATTTCTTTGGTCCTTATAATCCATAAATATCTGTTTGATCTACGGATCTAATTTTTTTTACTTTCTAGTGCATTTTCATAAAAGTTTATTGAAGAAAAGTTTTCTTGTATTTATTTTTTTATTGATTTTAAGGGAAGCGGAAGCATTTCCCCAGAGCACACAATGGAGTCCTACACCTTATTAAATACTTGATCTATACTTGTTTATTGACCTTTTTATTTAATGTCTAGAAAATTTTGGCTTCTTTTCATTTACTGTCACCAGGCAATTACCTTTTTTATCTTAATAGTCACCTTGTAAAGTGAGGCTTTAACTTTGCAATTATAAAATTTCAAAATCAACATAATTTTCGCTGTTATATATTGTTAAACTCATGAATGACTCAAAGGACATGTGGGTTTATTAATTAAATAATGCAAGGTTTAATCACTATAAATCTAGTGAAAAATAACATAATCTATAAGATAACAAGCATACATGTAAATGTAAGTTATTTGGCTTTGTTTACATCAAAAAGTGTTAATCGATACATGCCAATTTTATATAAATAAAACTACAGCTTTTTTTTATTTTTTGAAGTGAATTGCACAATTTGAACTTGGCTTTTTTTAAAAATACATTCTTAATAAAATCCTAATAATTTTCAGAATGAACAAATTATGTGCCAAAAAAAAATTTAAACAAAAGACAATTCTGATCAATCAAGATCATTAAGTACGAAGCACACATGTTACAAAGACCGACTTTCATGTTTTTTTTTGATAAATTGACATTTGATGACAGGTTTTTTTTAAGTTGGAGAAAAAATTTGGGAGAGTTGTGATTAATTTTAAATTTATGGTTAATTGACAGAGAATATATGATGCATAATTACAACTCTGTTCTCTTTTCGGTAGAGTATTAAAACTTTGTTAATTTGCCAAGGAAAAGGGAACACATCTATATGTAAAATAATGATCTGTTATTCTCTTTTTTTTGCAAAACTAGACAGGTGGTTCCTGAAAGCAAAAGGACCATGAAAATAAATCAGTTGTTATAGTGGGTACAGAAGAGAACTACTGTTGTATATAATTAGTAATATGTAGACCAATGTAGACAAAATATGAATCAAAATATATATGTAAGTGCTTTGGGTATTTACTTTCAAAAAATTACAAAAAAATGTAAATATATTAAGTAAGTTACTTATTCTTAACATGCAAAATTATGAAGTTATGATATGGCACATATTTCAAAATGATTTTCTTATAGAATGATTAGAGAAATATAGTATGACAGTGCATCTGCCACAAAATTAGTGTTATAAACAAAGTACATGGGATAGAACCAAATTTGTTTTCTAGGCCTTTGGCAAAAATGCTATCACTGCTACGGCTAGCAAATGATAAGTCCCCTGATAATCTTGACAAGTGGGGGGAAGAGGGGGAGTCTTTTTAGCTTTCTCCTAACAGGCAATCATATAGCCAATACCAGTATTGGAATCCAACTTCTAGTGATATAAACGTACAAGAATATGAAAATAGCCTTTGCATTTCTTTTTTTTAAAGTAGTGATAACTCTTGAGTGGCAAGACCAGCATTGAAAAACTGTGTACTTTTTAAATCAATGGCTGAGTAAAAGTTCAGATAGGGTGACCTTTATTACAGGGGAGTGTAGGCAGACACCTTCTTTGCCCATCCCTAAGAATAAACCTAACTGGAAAATTAGGCAAAAGAAACAACATGATTCAACTTAATTAAATTTCCAGCATGCAAAAGAATTTCAAAGTGAAAAATAAATATAACTCACTTAAATATGATGTTATGCAAGTAAAATGTTTTGTACATATAAATATTACAAAGTTAATTTATCGTACCTGTATATAAAATACATTTATCACAAGTTTGTAAAAGGTAGAATTACAGGTAATGGAACAAACCATCATATTAATTTGAACATTTGTTTTATAATTCAAAGACAACTTTGGATCTCACTTTAAAGACAATGAAATAGGTATGAGATTCATTTGTGTAGGCTGTAACATAATAAAATATTTCACATTAAAATAATAACTGTGTTCTCAGTCTCTTCAGCAGCAGTAGAGAATTGGTTTCGTTGGAGTCTTGGTCATGACAATTACTTATTGTGTCTCTTTTTAGTTTATGGATGTTGACTTATGAAATAGTTAAGATAAGCTCTTGCAGCATTAAATCCATGCTAGATAAAAAGAAAATGAAAAAAAAGAGTTATTTTGCGCATAGGGAATATATTGTGTAGACTTTTAAACTAAAGATGGTAACATCCCTAATTGCTTCTATATATACAGCAAAATACATTATTATGAAGAAAAGTCTTTTAAATGACAAAAAAATTGATCCTCTGTAAGAACCAAGTAAATTTTTCCAGGTCAAAAGATGGTAAAAAAAAATCCCTGAAGTCCTTCCAGCTTTAAATGGGTACCTGACTATAGTTGGGGAAGTAGATGTGGCTGGGTGTTGTGCTAACCACACAACCCCTTTATATTCAGTGGTTACAGAAACAGATGAATTCTACAGTTCATATGCCCCTTTGGCCCCTAAGAGCCAAAGGAACTTTTTACTATATAGTACTTGGGAATAAATAATCAATCCCTTTATTTCATGCAATAATGATCAAGCATTTGGCTGGCACTGGTAATTTCTTTTAATAATTTTAAACAAAAAAAAAACAAATTTGATAAATCTCAGCTGTTGCTGTAACTACACTTGGTATATACAATCAAATTAAAATTATCTGGACAAAATGGAAACACTAGGCCCATTCGGAATAATCAATCAAATATCATTAATTTGTTTGTAATTTGTTTATTTAATGACCACAACAACAATGATGGTTTAATTTTTAATACTTTTTAAATAGATACAGATTCAAATATCACTACATCAACATATTCTGAACAGTGTTTTATGATTTAGATTTATTTCCCTTTAACAATTATTGGAAATCTGGATAACTGGAGTTTAAATAATTAGAATATTTTACTGCATTTTGCAAATGTTACTATAATAATGTTTTATTTTAAGCAGTGTTACCCCAATGTTTATGAACATAATCTGATCTCTCTAGGATTAGCTTGGGATATTTACAGATAAATATACTTTGTATGTTTGATTGTAAGTTGAATGAGACATTTAGATGTTTCTCAGTATCTCAAGTCTAGGATCTTCATCACTGCATAAAAGCATTATATAATATTCATAAAAAAATATAACATAAAACTAATGAAGCAAACATGTTTGAATTTCAAAACATACTAACAAACTCTATATTAAATGTATATTATGATGGATTTTTTTTTTTTACTCTTAATCGATGGCAGGTTTTTGGCCATTTTTTATTACCAAACAGTGGTCCTTACATTTTGGACTATGTTGTCTGTTTCCTTTATAGCCCATATATGTGTTATAAATCATTTTTTTCTACTTTAAATAAGCTTTAAAACTATGCAGTTTATTTTTGTGAAAATGAGACTTGATAATATTTAAAAAAAGGAATTAAACAAAAAAATTTTTTTTTTAAAAGTGTAAAACACCAATAAGACAAAAAAACAAGTATTAAAACCGAACACATTTTTTCAGGCATTTTATTAATCTACATTTATTTCTGAAAGGAAATATTCAGTTCTCAATCAATTTCTTCAAAAAATAAATGTTTGGTGACTTTTCAAATATGCATATTTTCCCTCATTATTCATATTAAAATGGTATATTTCAATTTTTTTCTTTCCCTAAATATTTTTTTCTCAGTATATATTAAATATATCATTCTTTTGATAATAAAATGGTAGTTTAATTAAATCTATATGTTATCAAAATATTTAGCTATTTTATAAGAATTATCAATAAATTAAAATCAATAAGACAAAGTAATAATCAGGTTTGAATGCAAAAAAGAAAAAGATATATAATTAGTTAAAATGTTTGGCTTACATAAACTACTATCAATTCTGGATCAAAAATCTAAATGTGAAAACAAGGCATTTAGAGATGATTTATTTAAAAGTAAATTTTATCAACTAATTTTCATTAAAAAGATAATTCCAAACTAAATCCACACAGTATTCTTTTCCACTCTTCTTGATACATGGAATCTTTCCTCTGCACTTGTAGCTTTTGGATCTTTCTCTACATCAATGACCCAACTGTTTCTTGATATCACAAATTATTTCTTGGTATCCTGAATATGTATAGGGAGAAAGAAAAAATTAATTTAAATTAGCTTGTGATACTTATAGATAAACAATTTCTTTCTTTCATAAAGGGCAAAAACATATCACACACACTGCACTTGACATTTTTTATTCTCAAAACCTTGTCATTTGAATAACACCATCTCCATTCACTACATTTATTTACTATTATTGGGTCTATTGCATGTTTAAAAAAAAGGGTGGCTTAGTTGCAAGAGGTACTGGAGCACTTTATGAAATGTTACCCAAGTTTCCAAAGAGTTCTTCAGAAAAATGTAATTGTCCATAATTATTAGGTCTGTGTAACTCTAAAATTCATCTATAGAAATATTTTCATATGGTTGAAACAATGTCATGCATTTCATTTTTATGTATGTCAGTAGTGTTCTCACTTTACATAATGTGTACATTATGTGTATATGGATTCTCTGTTAACTCATTAAAAAATTTTAATTCTGTTCCAACATTAAATTTGTCATATCCAAGACATATCAGTGAGTCACAAAGACCTATCAGTGAGTCACAAAGACCTTTCAGTGAATCGCAATCAATACTTGGGAGAATCAATGTTTTACAGGTTTTTTACTTTTTTTTTCACGAAAAAATTTCATTTAGCTCAGATAAAAACTAGTTGAATTTACTCAGTGTAAAACTGTTAAAACACACCTTAATAATCATAATAAAAAAATGGTTATGATAAGGTCTTTTTAGACAATGTATATTTCACTTCACAATGTCTGCTAATTTTTCTGAAACATGTTTTGGAAATACTGTAATGTGCCTTGGAAATACTGTAACGTGTTTTGGAAATACTGTAACGTGTTTTGGATATACTGTAACGTGTTTTGGATAGACTGTAACGTGTTTTGGATAGACTGTAACGTGTTTTGCATAAACTGTAACGTGTCTTGGATGAACTGTAACGTGTTTTGGATGAACTGTAACGTGCTTTGGATGAACTGTAACATGTTTTGGGTGAAATGTTACATGCTTAGGATGAACTGTAACATGTTTTGGATGAACTGTAACGTGTTTTGGATAAACTGAAACGTGTTTTGGATGCACTGTAACGTGTTTTGGATGAACTGTAACATACTTAGGATGAAGTGTAACGTGTTTTGGATGAACTGTAACGTGTTTTGGATGAACTGTAACATGTTTTGGATACAGTGTAACGTGTTAAGGATAAACTGTAACATGTTTAGGATAAACTGTAATGTGTTTTGGATGAACTGTAACGTGTTATTGGAATATGTAGGAGCTTAAAATTATGGGAAAGGTGAGAGCTTATGGGAATATGTAGAAGCTTATGGGAATATGAAGGAGCTTATGGGAATATGAAGGAGCTTATGGGAAAATGTTGGAGCTTATGGGAATATGTAGGAGCTTATGGAGTAAGTGGGAGCTTATGGGGATATAGAGGTAATTATGGGAATATGTAGGAGCTTATGGGAATATGTAACATGTTTTGGATACAGTTACATGTTTTGGATGCACTGTAACATGTTTTGGATGAACTGAAACGTGGTTTGGATGAACTGTAACGTGGTTTGGATGAACTGTAACGTGGTTTGGATGAACTGTAACGTGTTTTGGATAAACTGTAATGTGTTATTGGAATATGTAGGAGCTTATGGGAAAATTAAGAGCTTATGGGAATATGTAGAAGCTTATGGGAATATGAAGGAGCTGATTGGAATATAAAGGAGCTTATGGGAATATGTAGGAGCTTATGAGAATATGTGAGCTTATGGGAATATGTGGGAGCTTATGTGAATATGTGGGAGCTTTAGGGAATATGTATGAATTATAAATATGTAGGAGCTTTGGGAGTAAGTTGGAGCTTATGGGAATGTTAGGAGCTTATGGGAATATGTAGGAGCTGATGGGAATATGAAGGAGCTGATTGGAATATAAAGGAGCTTATGGGAATATGTAGGATCTTATGGGAGTAAGTTGGAGCTTATGGGAATGTTAGGAGCTTATGGGAATATGTAGGAGCTGATAGGAATATGTAACATGTTTTGGATATACTGTAACATGTTTTGGATACACTGTAATTATTTTGGATACACTGCAACATGTGTTAAATTAACTAAGTGACATCATTTAAACATCACCTACTTATTAAACATTACCTACTTATTAAGTTGAGTATTAGCAGCTGGCATTCCGGGATCTGAGGAGTTCACTCGTTTTCCAAAAATGGTGTGGACAATATTCATGTCTGCATCATAGTACTGTTAATTTGATTGCAATATTATTATCGTTTAAGAATTAAACATTCATTAAATTTTATAAACTGTAACATGTTTTAGATAAACTGTAACGTATTTTGGATATACTATAACATGTTTGGATATACTATAAGGTGTTTTGGATATACTGTAACATGGTTTGGATGAACTGTAACGTGGTCTGGATGAACTGAAATGTAGTTTGGATGAACTGTAACGTGGTCTGGATGAACTGTAACGTGGTCTGGATGAACTGTAACTTGGTCTGGATGAACTGTAACGTGGTCTGGATGAACTGTAACGTGGTTTGGATGAACTGTAACGTGGTCTGGATGAACTGTAACATGGTCTGGATGAACTGTAACGTGGTCTGGATGAACAGTAATGTGGTCTGGATGAACAGTAACGTGGTCTGGATGAACTGTAACGTGGTTTGGATGAACTGTAACGTGGTTTGGATGAACTGTAACGTGGTTTGGATGAACTGTAACGTGTTTTGGATGAACTGTAACGTGGTTTGGATGAACTGTAACGTGGTTTGGATGAACTGTAACGTGGTTTGGATGAACTGTAACATGTTTTGGATAAACTGTAACGTGGTTTGGATGAACTGTAACGTGATTTGGATAAACTGTAATGTGTTTAGGATGAACTGTAATGTGTTTTGGATGAAGTGTAATGTGTTTTGGATGAACTGTAACATGTTATTGGAATATGTAGGAGCTTATGGGAATATTGAGAGCTTATGGGAATATGTAGAAGCTTATGGGAATATGAAGGAGCTGATTGGAATATAAAGGAGCTGATGGGAATATGTAGGAGCTTATGGGAATATGTAGGAGCTTATGAGAATATGTGGGAGCTTATGGGAATATGTGGGAGCTTTAGGGAATATGTGGGAGCTTATGGGAATATGTAGGAGCTTATGGGAATGTTAGGAGCTTATGGGAATATGTATGAGCTTATGGGAATATGTAACGTGGTTTGGATGAACTGTAACGTGTTTTGGATGAACTGTAATGTGTTTTGGATGAAGTGTAATGTGTTTTGGATGAACTGTAACATGTTATTGGAATATGTAGGAGCTTATGGGAATATTGAGAGCTTATGGGAATATGTAGAAGGTTATGGGAATATGAAGGAGCTGATTGGAATATAAAGGAGCTTATTGGAATATAAAGGAGCTGATGGGAATATGTAGAAGCTTGTAAGAATATGTAAAAGCTTATGAGAATATGTGGGAGCTTATGGGAATATGTGGGAGCTTAGGGAATATGTGGGAGCTTATGGGAATATGTAGGAGCTTATGGGAATGTTATGAGCTTATGGGAATATGTATGAGCTTGGATGAATATAACGTGGTTTGGATGAACTGTAACGTGGTTTGGATGAACTGTAATGTGGTTTGGATGAACTGTAACGTGGTTTGGATGAACTGTAACGTGTTTGGATGAACTGTAACGTGGTTTGGATGAACTGTAACGTGGTTTGGATGAACTGTAACATTGGAATATGTAGGAGCTTTGGGAAAATTGAAAGCATGGGAAAATGTAGAAGCTTATGGGAATATGAAGGAGCTGATTGGAATATAAAGGGCTTATGGGAACTGTAGAAGCTTATGAGAATATGTGGGAGCTTATGGGAATATGTGGGAGCTTTAGGGAATATGTATGAGATTATAAGAAGATGTAGGAGCTTTTGGGAGTAAGTTGGAGCTTATGGGAATATGTAGGAGCTGATGGGAATATGAAGGAGCTGATTGGAATATAAAGGAGCTTATGGGAATATGTAGGAGCTTATGGGAGTAAGTTGGAGCTTATGGGAATGTTAGGAGCTTATGGGAATATGTAACATGTTTTGGATATACTGTAACATGTTTTGGATACACTGTAATTATTTTGGATACACTGCAACATGTGTTAAATTAACTAAGTGACATCATTTAAACATCACCTACTTATAAAGTGACATCATTTAAACATTACCTACTTATTAAGTTGAGTATTAGCAGCTGGCATTAGGGATCTGAGGAGTTCACTCGTTTTCCAAAATGGTGTGGACAATATTCATGTCTGCATCATAGTACTGTTAATTTGATTGCAATATTATTATCGTTTAAGAATTAAACATTCATTAAATTTTATAAACTGTAACATGTTTTGGATAAACTGTAACGTATTTTGGATGATACTGTAACATGTTTGGATATACTATAAGGTGTTTTGGATGAACTGTAACGTGGTTTGGATGAACTGTAACGTGGTTTGGATGAACTGTAACGTGGTTTGGATGAACTGTAACGTGGTTTGGATGAACTGTAACGTGGTTTGGATGAACTGTAACGTGGTTTGGATGAACTGTAACGTGGTTTGGATGAACTGTAACGTGGTTTGGATGAACTGTAACGTGGTTTGGATGAACTGAAACGTGGTTTGGATGAACTGTAATGTGGTTTGGATGAACTGTAACGTGGTTTGGATGAACTGTAACGTGGTTTGGATGAACTGTAACGTGGTTTGGATGAACTGTAACGTGGTTTGGATGAACTGTAACGTGGTTTGGATGAACTGTAACGTGGTTTGGATGAACTGTAACGTGGTTTGGATGAACTGTAACGTGGTTTGGATTAACTGTAACGTGGTTTGGATGAACTGTAACGTGGTTTGGATGAACTGTAACGTGGTTTGGATGAACTGTAACGTGGTTTGGATGAACTGTAACGTGGTTTGGATGAACTGTAACGTGGTTTGGATGAACTGAAACGTGGTTTGGATGAACTGTAACGTGGTTTGGATGAACTGTAACGTGGTTTGGATGAACTGTAACGTGGTTTGGATGAACTGTAACGTGGTTTGGATGAACTGTAACGTGGTTTGGATGAACTGTAACGTGGTTTGGATGAACTGTAACGTGGTTTGGATGAACTGTAACGTGGTTTGGATGAACTGTAACGTGGTTTGGATGAACTGTAACGTGGTTTGGATGAACTGTAACGTGGTTTGGATGAACTGTAACGTGGTTTGGATGAACTGTAACATGGTTTGGATGAACTGTAACGTGTTTTGGATGAACTGTAACGTGTTTGGATGAACTGTAACGTGGTTTGGATGAACTGTAACGTGGTTTGGATGAACTGTAACGTGGTTTGGATGAACTGTAACGTGGTTTGGATGAACTGTAACGTGGTTTGGATGAACTGTAATGTGGTTTGGATGAACTGTAACGTGGTTTGGATGAACTGTAACGTGGTTTGGATGAACTGTAACGTGGTTTGGATGAACTGTAACGTGGTTTGGATGAACTGTAACGTGGTTTGGATGAACTGTAACGTGGTTTGGATGAACTGTAACGTGGTTTGGATGAACTGTAACGTGGTTTGGATGAACTGTAACGTGGTTTTGGATGAACTGTAACGTGGTTTGGATGAACTGTAACGTGGTTTGGATGAACTGTAACGTGGTTTGGATGAACTGAAACGTGGTTTGGATGAACTGTAACGTGGTTTGGATGAACTGTAACGTGGTTTGGATGAACTGTAACGTGGTTTGGATGAACTGTAATGTGGTTTGCATGAACTATAACGTGGTTTGGATGAACTGTAACGTGGTTTGGATGAACTGTAACGTGGTTTGGATGAACTGTAACGTGGTTTGGATGAACTGTAACGTGGTTTTGGATGAACTGTACGTGGTTTGGATGAACTGTAACGTGGTTTGGATGAACTGTAACGTGGTTTGGATGAACTGTAACGTGGTTTGGATGAACTGTAACGTGGTTTGGATGAACTGTAACGTGGTTTGGATGAACTGTAACGTGGTTTGGATGAACTGTAATGGTTTGGATGAACTGAACGTGGTTTGGATGAACTGTAACGTGGTTTGGATGAACTGTAACGTGGTTTGGATGAACTGTAACGTGGTTTGGATGAACTGTAACGTGGTTTGGATGAACTGTAACGTGTTTTGGATGAACTGCGTGGTTTGGATGAACTGTAACGTGGTTTGGATGAACTGTAATGGTTTTGGATGAACTGTAACGTGGTTTGGATGAACTGTAACGTGGTTTGGATGAACTGTAACGTGGTTTGGATGAACTGTAACGTGGTTTGGATGAACTGTAACGTGGTTTGGATGAACTGTAACGTGGTTTGGATGAACTGTAACGTGGTTTGGATGAACTGTAACGTGGTTTGGATGAACTGTAACGTGGTTTGGATGAACTGTAACGTGGTTTGGATGAACTGTAACGTGGTTTGGATGAACTGTAACGTGGTTTGGATGAACTGTAACGTGTTTTGGATGAACTGAAACATACGATGAACTGTAATGTATTTTGGAAATATGTAAAAGAATTTCAAACACTGACATCATTTAAAAATACCTATTTATATAGTTGAGTTTTAGCAGCTGGCATTAGTGGATCTGAGGAGTTCACTCGTTTTCCAAAGATGTTGTGGACAATATTCATGTCTGTATCATTCTTCTGTTGATTTGATAACAATAGTAATATTTTTAAAAATTATACATTGATTAAATTTTGTAAACTATAACTTCTTTTGGATGAACTGTAACGTGTTTTGGATGAACTGTAACGTGGTTTGGATGAACTGAACGTGGTTTGGATGAACTGTAACGTGGTTTGGATGAACTGTAACGTGGTTTGGATGAACTGTAACGTGGTTTGGATGAACTGTAACGTGGTTTGGATGAACTGTAACGTGGTTTGGATGAACTGTAACGTGGTTTGGATGAACTGTAACGTGGTTTGGATGAACTGTAACGTGGTTTGGATGAACTGTAACGTGGTTTGGATGAACTGTAACGTGGTTTGGATGAACTGTAACGTGGTTTGGATGAACTGTAACGTGGTTTGGATGAACTGTAACGTGGTTTGGATGAACTGTAACGTGGTTTGGATGAACTGTAACGTGGTTTGGATGAACTGTAACGTGGTTTGGATGAACTGTAACGTGGTTTGGATGAACTGTAACGTGGTTTGGATGAACTGTAACGTGGTTTGGATGAACTGTAACGTGGTTTGGATGAACTGTAACGTGGTTTGGATGAACTGTAACGTGGTTTGGATGAACTGTAACGTGGTTTGGATGAACTGTAACGTGGTTTGGATGAACTGTAACGTGTTTTGGATGAACTGAAATGTGTTTTGGATGAACTGTAACGTGGTTTGGATGAACTGTAACGTGGTTTGGATGAACTGTAACGTGGTTTGGATGAACTGTAACGTGGTTTGGATGAACTGTAACGTGGTTTGGATGAACTGTAACGTGGTTTGGATGAACTGTAACGTGGTTTGGATGAACTGAACGTGGTTTGGATGAACTGTAACGTGGTTTGGATGAACTGTAACGTGGTTTGGATGAACTGTAACGTGGTTTGGATGAACTGTAACGTGGTTTGGATGAACTGTAACGTGGTTTGGATGAACTGAAACGTGGTTTGGATGAACTGTAACGTGGTTTGGATGAACTGAACGTGTTTTGAATGAACTGAAACATGGTTTGGATGAACTGTAATGTATTTTGGAAATATGTAAAAGAATTTCAAACACTGACATCATTTAAAAAATACCTATTTATATAGTTGAGTTTTAGCAGCTGGCATTAGTGGATCTGAGGAGTTCACTCGTTTTCCAAAGATGTTGTGGACAATATTCATGTCTGCATCATTGTTCTGGATTTGATAACAATAGTAATATTTTTTAAAAATTATACATTGATTAAATTTTGTAAACTATAACTTCTTTTGGATGAACTGTAACGTGTTTTGGATGAAATGTAACGTGTTTTGGATGAACTGTAACGTGGTTTGGATGAACTGTAACGTGGTTTGGATGAACTGTAACGTGGTTTGGATGAACTGTAACGTGGTTTGGATGAACTGTAACGTGGTTTGGATGAACTGTAACGTGGTTTGGATGAACTGTAACGTGGTTTGGATGAACTGTAACGTGGTTTGGATGAACTGTAACGTGGTTTGGATGAACTGTAACGTGGTTTGGATGAACTGAAACGTGGTTTGGATGAACTGTAATGTATTTTGGAAATATGTAAAAGAATTTCAAACACTGACATCATTTAAAAAATACCTATTTATATAGTTGAGTTTTAGCAGCTGGCATTAGTGGATCTGAGGAGTTCACTCGTTTTCCAAAGATGTTGTGGACAATATTCATGTCTGTATCATTCTTCTGTTGATTTGATAACAATAGTAATATTTAAAAAATTATACATTGATTAAATTTTGTAAACTATAACTTCTTTTGGATGAACTGTAACGTGGTTTGGATGAACTGTAACGTGGTTTGGATGAACTGTAACGTGGTTTGGATGAACTGTAACGTGGTTTGGATGAACTGTAACGTGGTTTGGATGAACTGTAACGTGGTTTGGATGAACTGTAACGTGGTTTGGATGAACTGTAACGTGGTTTGGATGAACTGTAACGTGGTTTGGATGAACTGTAACGTGGTTTGGATGAACTGTAACGTGGTTTGGATGAACTGTAACGTGGTTTGGATGAACTGTAACGTGGTTTGGATGAACTGTAACGTGGTTTGGATGAACTGTAACGTGGTTTGGATGAACTGTAACGTGGTTTGGATGAACTGTAACGTGGTTTGGATGAACTGTAACGTGGTTTGGATGAACTGTAACGTGGTTTGGATGAACTGTAACGTGGTTTGGATGAACTGTAACGTGGTTTGGATGAACTGTAACGTGGTTTGGATGAACTGTAACGTGGTTTGGATGAACTGTAACGTGGTTTGGATGAACTGTAACGTGGTTTGGATGAACTGTAACGTGGTTTGGATGAACTGTAACGTGGTTTGGATGAACTGTAACGTGGTTTGGATGAACTGTAACGTGGTTTGGATGAACTGTAACGTGGTTTGGATGAACTGTAACGTGGTTTGGATGAACTGTAACGTGGTTTGGATGAACTGTAACGTGGTTTGGATGAACTGTAACGTGGTTTGGATGAACTGTAACGTGGTTTGGATGAACTGTAACGTGGTTTGGATGAACTGTAACGTGGTTTGGATGAACTGTAACGTGGTTTGGATGAACTGTAACGTGGTTTGGATGAACTGTAACGTGGTTTGGATGAACTGTAACGTGGTTTGGATGAACTGTAACGTGGTTTGGATGAACTGTAACGTGGTTTGGATGAACTGAACGTGGTTTGGATGAACTGTAACGTGGTTTGGATGAACTGTAACGTGGTTTGGATGAACTGTAACATGGTTTGGATGAACTGTAATGTGTTTTGGAAATATGTAAAGAATTTCAAACACTGACATCATTTAAAAAATACCTATTTATATAGTTGAGTTTAGCAGCTGGCATTAGTGGATCTGAGGAGTTCACTCGTTTCCAAAGATGTTGTGGACAATATTCATGTCTGTATCATTCTTCTGTTGATTTGATAACAATAGTAATATTTTAAAAAATTATACATTGATTAAATTTTGTAACTATAACTTCTTTTGGATGAACTGTAACGTGTTTTGGATGAACTGTAACGTGTTTGGATGAACTGAACGTGGTTTGGATGAACTGTAACGTGGTTTGGATGAACTGTAACGTGGTTTGGATGAACTGTAACGTGGTTTGGATGAACTGTAACGTGGTTTGGATGAACTGTAACGTGGTTTGGATGAACTGTAACGTGGTTTGGATGAACTGTAACGTGGTTTGGATGAACTGTAACGTGGTTTGGATGAACTGTAACGTGGTTTGGATGAACTGTAACATGGTTTGGATGAACTGTAATGTATTTTGGAAATATGTAAAAGAATTTCAAACACTGACATCATTTAAAAATACCTATTTATATAGTTGAGTTTTAGCAGCTGGCATTAGTGGATCTGAGGAGTTCTCGTTTTCCAAAGATGTTGTGGACAATATTCATGTCTGTATCATTCTTCTGTGATTTGATAACAATAATGTATTTTAAAAAAATTATACATTGATTAAATTTTGTAAACTATAACTTGTTTTGGATGAACTGTAACGTGGTTTGGATGAACTGTAACGTGGTTTGGATGAACTGTAACGTGGTTTGGATGAACTGTAACGTGGTTTGGATGAACTGTAACGTGGTTTGGATGAACTGTAACGTGGTTTGGATGAACTGTAACGTGGTTTGGATGAACTGTAACGTGGTTTGGATGAACTGTAACGTGGTTTGGATGAACTGTAACGTGGTTTGGATGAACTGTAACGTGGTTTGGATGAACTGTAACGTGGTTTGGATGTAACGTGGTTTGGATGAACTGTAACGTGGTTTGGATGAACTGTAACTGTGGTTTGGATGAACTGTAACGTGGTTTGGATGAACTGTAACGTGGTTTGGATGAACTGTAACGTGGTTTGGATGAACTGTAATGGTTTGGATGAACTGTAACGTGGTTTGGATGAACTGTAACGTGGTTTGGATGAACTGTAACGTGGTTTGGATGAACTGTAACGTGGTTTGGATGAACTGTAACGTGGTTTGGATGAACTGTAACGTGGTTTGGATGAACTGTAACGTGGTTTGGATGAACTGTAACGTGGTTTGGATGAACTGTAACGTGGTTTGGATGAACTGTAACGTGGTTTGGATGAACTGTAACGTGGTTTGGATGAACTGAAACGTGGTTTGGATGAACTGTAATGGTTTGGATGAACTGTAACGTGGTTTGGATGAACTGTAACGTGGTTTGGATGAACTGTAACGTGGTTTGGATGAACTGTAACGTGGTTTGGATGAACTGTACGTGGTTTGGATGAACTGTAACGTGGTTTGGATGAACTGTAACGTGGTTTGGATGAACTGTAACGTGGTTTGGATGAACTGTAATGGTTTGGATGAACTGTAACATTGGTTTGGATGAACTGTAACGTGGTTTGGATGAACTGTAACATGGTTTGGATGAACTGTAACGTGGTTTGGATGAACTGTAACGTGGTTTGGATGAACTGTAACGTGGTTTGGATGAACTGTAACGTGGTTTGGATGAACTGTAATGGTTTGGATGAACTGTAACGTGGTTTGGATGAACTGTAACGTGGTTTGGATGAACTGTAACGTGGTTTGGATGAACTGTAACGTGGTTTGGATGAACTGTAATGGTTTGGATGAACTGTAATGGTTTGGATGAACTGTAACGTGGTTTGGATGAACTGTAACGTGGTTTGGATGAACTGTAACGTGGTTTGGATGAACTGTAACGTGGTTTGGATGAACTGTAATGGTTTGGATGAACTGTAACGTGGTTTGGATGAACTGTAACGTGGTTTGGATGAACTGTAACGTGGTTTGGATGAACTGTAACGTGGTTTGGATGAACTGTAACGTGGTTTGGATGAACTGTAACGTGGTTTGGATGAACTGTAACGTGGTTTGGATGAACTGTAACGTGGTTTGGATGAACTGTAACGTGGTTTGGATGAACTGTAACGTGGTTTGGATGAACTGTAACGTGGTTTGGATGAACTGTAACGTGGTTTGGATGAACTGTAACGTGGTTTGGATGAACTGTAACGTGGTTTGGATGAACTGTAACGTGGTTTGGATGAACTGTAACGTGGTTTGGATGAACTGTAATGGTTTGGATGAACTGTAACGTGGTTTGGATGAACTGTAATGGTTTGGATGAACTGTAACGTGGTTTGGATGAACTGTAACGTGGTTTGGATGAACTGTAACGTGGTTTGGATGAACTGTAACGTGGTTTGGATGAACTGTAACGTGGTTTGGATGAACTGTAACGTGGTTTGGATGAACTGTAATGTGTTTTGGAAAACTGTAACGAATTTGGAACACTGACATCATTTGGAAAATACCTATTTATATAGTGAGTTTAACAGCTGGCATTAGTGGATCTGAGGAGTTCACTGGTTTCCAAAGATGTTGTGGACAATATTCATGTTTGGATGAACTGTAACTGTTGTTTGATGAACAATAATGTAATATTTTTAAAATTATACATTGATTAAATTTTGTAAACTGTAACGTGTTTTGGATGAACTGTAACGTGTTTTGGATGAACTGTAACGTGGTTTGGATGAACTGTAACGTGGTTTGGATGAACTGTAACGTGGTTTGGATGAACTGTAACGTGGTTTGGATGAACTGTAATGGTTTGGATGAACTGAACGTGGTTTGGATGAACTGTAACGTGGTTTGGATGAACTGTAACGTGGTTTGGATGAACTGTAACGTGGTTTGGATGAACTGTAACGTGGTTTGGATGAACTGTAATGGTTTGGATGAACTGAACGTGGTTTGGATGAACTGTAATGTATTTTGAAATATGTGAATTTCAAACACTGACATCATTTAAAAAATACCTATTTATATAGTTGAGTTTTAGCAGCTGGCATTAGTGGATCTGAGAGTTCTCGTTTTCCAAAGATGTTGTGGACAATATTCATGTCTGTATCATTCTTCTGTTGATTTGATAACAATAGTAATATTTAAAAAAAATTATACATTGATTAAATTTTGTAAACTGTAACGTCTTTTGGATGAACTGTAACGTGGTTTGGATGAACTGTAACGTGGTTTGGATGAACTGAAACGTGGTTTGGATGAACTGTAACGTGGTTTGGATGAACTGTAACGTGGTTTGGATGAACTGTAACGTGGTTTGGATGAACTGTAACGTGGTTTGGATGAACTGTAACGTGGTTTGGATGAACTGTAACGTGGTTTTGGAACTGTAACGTGGTTTGGATGAACTGTAACGTGGTTTGGATGAACTGTAACGTGGTTTGGATGAACTGTAACGTGGTTTGGATGAACTGTAACGTGGTTTGGATGAACTGAACGTGGTTTGGATGAACTGTAACGTGGTTTGGATGAACTGTAACGTGGTTTGGATGAACTGTAACGTGGTTTGGATGAACTGTAACATGGTTTGGATGAACTGTAACGTGGTTTGGATGAACTGTAACGTGGTTTGGATGAACTGTAACGTGGTTTGGATGAACTGTAACGTGGTTTGGATGAACTGTAACGTGGTTTGGATGAACTGTAACGTGGTTTGGATGAACTGTAACGTGGTTTGGATGAACTGTAACGTGGTTTGGATGAACTGTAACGTGTTTTGGATGAACTGAAACGTGTTTTGGATGAACTGTAACATGGTTTGGATGAACTGTAACGTGGTTTGGATGAACTGTAACGTGTTTTGGATGAACTGTAACGTGGTTTGGATGAACTGTAACGTGGTTTGGATGAACTGTAACGTGGTTTGGATGAACTGTAACGTGGTTTGGATGAACTGAAACGTGGTTTGGATGAACTGTAACGTGGTTTGGATGAACTGTAACGTGGTTTGGATGAACTGTAACGTGGTTTGGATGAACTGTAACGTGGTTTGGATGAACTGTAACGTGGTTTGGATGAACTGTAACTTGGTTTGGATGAACTGTAATGTGGTTTGGATGAACTGCAACGTGTTTTGGATGAACTGAAACATGGTTACGATGAACCGTAATGTATTTTGGAAATATGTAAAAGAATTTCAAACACTGACATCATTTAAAAAATACCTATTTATATAGTTGAGTTTTAGCAGCTGGCATTAGTGGATCTGAGGAGTTCACTCGTTTCCAAGATGTTGTGGACAATATTCATGTCTGGATCATTGTTCTGTTGATTTGATAACAATAGTAATATTTTTAAAAATTATACATTGATTAAATTTTGTAAACTATAACTTCTTTGGATGAACTGTAACGTGTTTTGGATGAACTGTAACGTGTTTTGGATGAACTGTAACGTGGTTTGGATGAACTGTAACGTGGTTTGGATGAACTGTAATGGTTTGGATGAACTGTAACGTGGTTTGGATGAACTGAACGTGGTTTGGATGAACTGAACGTGGTTTGGATGAACTGTAACGTGGTTTGGATGAACTGTAACGTGGTTTGGATGAACTGTAACGTGGTTTGGATGAACTGTAACGTGGTTTGGATGAACTGAAACGTGGTTTGGATGAACTGTAATGTATTTTGGAAATATGTAAAAGAATTTCAAACACTGACATCATTTAAAAAATACCTATTTATATAGTTGAGTTTTAGCAGCTGGCATTAGTGGATCTGAGGAGTTCACTCGTTTTCCAAAGATGTTGTGGACAATATTCATGTCTGTATCATTCTTCTGTTGATTTGATAACAATAGTAATATTTAAAAATTATACATTGATTAAATTTTGTAAACTATAACTTCTTTTGGATGAACTGTAACGTGGTTTGGATGAACTGTAACGTGGTTTGGATGAACTGTAACGTGGTTTGGATGAACTGTAACGTGGTTTGGATGAACTGTAACGTGGTTTGGATGAACTGTAACGTGGTTTGGATGAACTGTAACGTGGTTTGGATGAACTGTAACGTGGTTTGGATGAACTGTAACGTGGTTTGGATGAACTGTAACGTGGTTTGGATGAACTGTAACGTGGTTTGGATGAACTGTAACGTGGTTTGGATGAACTGTAACGTGGTTTGGATGAACTGTAACGTGGTTTGGATGAACTGTAACGTGGTTTGGATGAACTGTAACGTGGTTTGGATGAACTGTAACGTGGTTTGGATGAACTGTAACGTGGTTTGGATGAACTGTAACGTGGTTTGGATGAACTGTAACGTGGTTTGGATGAACTGTAACGTGGTTTGGATGAACTGTAATCGTGGTTGGATGAACTGTAACGTGGTTTGGATGAACTGTACGTGGTTTGGATGAACTGTAACGTGGTTTGGATGAACTGTAACGTGGTTTGGATGAACTGTAACGTGGTTTGGATGAACTGTAACGTGTTTGGATGAACTGTAATGTGTTTTGGATGAACTGTAACGTGGTTTGGATGAACTGTAACGTGGTTTGGATGAACATGGTTTGGATGAACTGTAACGTGTTTTGGATGATGTAACGTGGTTTGGATGAACTGTAACGTGGTTTGGATGAACTGTAACGTGGTTTGGATGAACTGTAACGTGGTTTGGATGAACTGTAACGTAGTTTGGATGAACAACGTGGTTTGGATGAACTGTAACGTGGTTTGGATGAACTGTAACGTGGTTTGGATGAACTGTAACGTGGTTTGGATGAACTGTAACGTGGTTTGGATGAACTGTAACGTGGTTTGGATGAACTGTAACGTGGTTTGGATGAACTGTAACGTGGTTTGGATGAACTGTAACGTGGTTTGGATGAACTGTAACGTGGTTTGGATGAACTGTAACGTGGTTTGGATGAACTGTAACGTGGTTTGGATGAACTGTAACGTGGTTTGGATGAACTGTAACGTGGTTTGGATGAACTGTAACGTGGTTTGGATGAACTGTAACGTGGTTTGGATGAACTGTAACGTGGTTTGGATGAACTGTAACGTGGTTTGGATGAACTGAAACGTGGTTTGGATGAACTGTAACGTGGTTTGGATGAACTGTAACGTGGTTTGGATGAACTGTAACGTGGTTTGGATGAACTGTAACGTTTTGGATGAACTGTAACGTGGTTTGGATGAACTGTAACGTGGTTTGGATGAACTGTAACGTGGTTTGGATGAACTGTAACGTGGTTTGGATGAACTGTAACGTGGTTTGGATGAACTGTAACGTGGTTTGGATGAACTGTAACGTGGTTTGGATGAACTGTAACGTGGTTTGGATGAACTGTAACGTGGTTTGGATGAACTGTAACGTGGTTTGGATGAACTGTAACGTGGTTTGGATGAACTGTAACGTGGTTTGGATGAACTGTAACGGTTTGGATGAACTGTAACGTGGTTTGGACTGAAACGTGGTTTGGATGAACTGTAACGTGGTTTGGATGAACTGTAACGTGGTTTGGATGAACTGTAACATGGTTTGGATGAACTGTAATGTGTTTTGGAAATATGTAAAAGGTTTCAAACACTGACATCATTTAAAAAATACCTATTTATATAGTTGAGTTTTAGCAGCTGGCATTAGTGGATCTGAGTTCACTCGTTTTCCAAAGATGTTGTGGACAATATTCTTGTCTGCATCATTGTTCTGTTGATTTGATAACAATAGTAATATTTTTTAAAAATTATACATTGATTAAATTTTGAACTATAACTTCTTTTGGATGAACTGTAACGTGTTTTGGATGAACTGTAACGTGTTTTGGATGAACTGAAACGTGGTTTGGATGAACTGTAACGTGGTTTGGATGAACTGTAACGTGGTTTGGATGAACTGTAACGTGGTTTGGATGAACTGTAACGTGGTTTGGATGAACTGTAACGTGGTTTGGATGAACTGTAACGTGGTTTGGATGAACTGTAACGTGGTTTGGATGAACTGTAACGTGGTTTGGATGAACTGTAACGTGGTTTGGATGAACTGTAACGTGGTTTGGATGAACTGTAACGTATTTTGGAAATATGTAAAAGAATTTCAAACACTGACATCATTTAAAAATACCTATTTATATAGTTGAGTTTTAGCAGCTGGCATTAGTGGATCTGAGGAGTTCACTCGTTTTCCAAAGATGTTGTGGACAATATTCATGTCTGTATCATTCTTCTGTTGATTTGATAACAATAGTAATATTTAAAAAAATTATACATTGATTAAATTTGTAAACTGTATAACTTCTTTTGGATGAACTGTAACGTGGTTTGGATGAACTGTAACGTGGTTTGGATGAACTGTAAACGTGGTTTGGATGAACTGTAATGGTTTTGATGAACTGTAACGTGGTTTGGATGAACTGTAACGTGGTTTGGATGAACTGTAACGTGGTTTGGATGAACTGTAACGTGGTTTGGATGAACTGTAACGTGGTTTGGATGAACTGTAACGTGGTTTGGATGAACTGTAACGTGGTTTGGATGAACTGTAACGTGGTTTGGATGAACTGTAACGTGGTTTGGATGAACTGTAACGTGGTTTGGATGAACTGTAACGTGGTTTGGATGAACTGTAACGTGGTTTGGATGAACTGTAACGTGGTTTGGATGAACTGTAACGTGGTTTGGATGAACTGTAACGTGGTTTGGATGAACTGTAACGTGGTTTGGATGAACTGTAACGTGGTTTGGATGAACTGTAACGTGGTTTGGATGAACTGTAACGTGGTTTGGATGAACTGTAACGTGGTTTGGATGAACTGTAACGTGGTTTGGATGAACTGTAACGTGGTTTGGATGAACTGTAACGTGGTTTGGATGAACTGTAACGTGTTTTGGATGAACTGTAACGTGTTTTGGATGAACTGTAACGTGGTTTGGATGAACTGTAACGTGGTTTGGATGAACTGTAACGTGGTTTGGATGAACTGTAACGTGTTTTGGATGAACTGTAACGTGGTTTGGATGAACTGTAACGTGGTTTGGATGAACTGTAACGTGGTTTGGATGAACTGTAACGTGGTTTGGATGAACTGTAACGTGGTTTGGATGAACTGTAATGGTTTTGGATGAACTGTAATGGTTTGGATGAACTGTAACGTGTTTTGGATGAACTGTAACGTGGTTTGGATGAACTGTAACGTGGTTTGGATGAACTGAACGTGGTTTGGATGAACTGTAACGTGGTTTGGATGAACTGTAACGTGGTTTGGATGAACTGAAACGTGGTTTGGATGAACTGTAATGTATTTGGAAATATGTAAAAGAATTTCAAACACTGACATCATTTAAAATACCTATTTATATAGTTGTTTTAGCAGCTGGCATTAGTGGATCTGAGGAGTTCACTCGTTTCCAAAGATGTTGTGGACAATATTCATGTCTGTATCATTCTTCTGTTGATTTGATAACAATAGTAATATTTAAAAAATTATACATTGATTAAATTTTGTAAACTATAACTTCTTTTGGATGAACTGTAACGTGTTTTGGATGAACTGTAACGTGTTTTGGATGAACTGTAACGTGGTTTGGATGAACTGTAACGTGGTTTGGATGAACTGTAACGTGGTTTGGATGAACTGTAACGTGGTTTGGATGAACTGTAACGTGGTTTGGATGAACTGTAACGTGGTTTGGATGAACTGTAACGTGGTTTGGATGAACTGTAACGTGGTTTGGATGAACTGTAACGTGGTTTGGATGAACTGTAACGTGGTTTGGATGAACTGAAACGTGGTTTGGATGAACTGTAATGTATTTTGGAAATATGTAAAAGAATTTCAAACACTGACATCATTTAAAAAATACCTATTTATATAGTTGAGTTTTAGCAGCTGGCATTAGTGGATCTGAGGAGTTCACTGTTTTCCAAAGATGTTGTGGACAATATTCATGTCTGTATCATTGTTCTGTTGATTTGATAACAATAGTAATATTTTTAAAAAATTATACATTGATTAAATTTTGTAAACTATAACTTCTTTTGGATGAACTGTAACGTGGTTTGGATGAACTGTAACGTGGTTTGGATGAACTGAACGTGGTTTGGATGAACTGTAACGTGGTTTGGATGAACTGTAATGGTTTGGATGAACTGTAACGTGGTTTGGATGAACTGTAACGTGGTTTGGATGAACTGTAACGTGGTTTGGATGAACTGTAACGTGGTTTGGATGAACTGTAACGTGGTTTGGATGAACTGTAATGGTTTGGATGAACTGTAACGTGGTTTGGATGAACTGTAACGTGGTTTGGATGAACTGTAACGTGGTTTGGATGAACTGTAACGTGGTTTGGATGAACTGTAACGTGGTTTGGATGAACTGTAACGTGGTTTTGGATGAACTGTAACGTGGTTTGGATGAACTGTAACGTGGTTTGGATGAACTGTAACGTGGTTTGGATGAACTGTAACGTGGTTTGGATGAACTGTAACGTGGTTTGGATGAACTGTAACGTGGTTTGGATGAACTGTAACATGGTTTGGATGAACTGTAACGTGGTTTGGATGAACTGTAACGTGGTTTGGATGAACTGTAACGTGGTTTGGATGAACTGTAACGTGGTTTGGATGAACTGTAACGTGGTTTGGATGAACTGTAACGTGGTTTGGATGAACTGTAACGTGGTTTGGATGAACTGTAACGTGGTTTGGATGAACTGTAACGTGGTTTGGATGAACTGTAACGTGGTTTGGATGAACTGTAACGTGGTTTGGATGAACTGTAACGTGGTTTGGATGAACTGTAACGTGGTTTGGATGAACTGTAACGTGGTTTGGATGAACTGTAACGTGGTTTGGATGAACTGTAACGTGGTTTGGATGAACTGTAACATGGTTTGGATGAACTGTAACGTGGTTTGGATGAACTATGGTAAGGTTGGTTGTAACGTGGTTTGGATGAACTGAACGTGGTTTGGATGAACTGTAACGTGGTTTGGATGAACTGTAACGTGGTTTGGATGAACTGTAACGTGGTTTGGATGAACTGTAACGTGTTTTGGATGAACTATAACGTGGTTTGGATGAACTGTAACGTGGTTTGGATGAACTGTAACGTGGTTTGGATGAACTGTAACGTGGTTTGGATGAACTGTAACGTGGTTTGGATGAACTGTAACGTGGTTTGGATGAACTGTAACGTGGTTTGGATGAACTGTAACGTGGTTTGGATGAACTGTAACGTGGTTTGGATGAACTGTAACGTGGTTTGGATGAACTGTAACGTGGTTTGGATGAACTGTAACGTGGTTTGGATGAACTGTAACGTGGTTTGGATGAACTGTAATGGTTTGGATGAACTGTAACGTGGTTTGGATGAACTGTAACGTGGTTTGGATGAACTGTAACGTGGTTTGGATGAACTGTAACGTGGTTTGGATGAACTGTAACGTGGTTTGGATGAACTGTAACGTGGTTTGGATGAACTGTAACGTGGTTTGGATGAACTGTAACGTGGTTTGGATGAACTGTAACGTGGTTTGGATGAACTGTAACGTGGTTTGGATGAACTGTAACGTGGTTTGGATGAACTGTAACGTGGTTTGGATGAACTGTAACGTGGTTTGGATGAACTGTAACGTGGTTTGGATGAACTGTAACGTGGTTTGGATGAACTGTAACGTGGTTTGGATGAACTGTAACGTGGTTTGGATGAACTGTAACGTGGTTTGGATGAACTGTAACGTGGTTTGGATGAACTGTAACGTGTTTTGGATGAACTGAAACGTGTTTGGATGAACTGTAACGTGGTTTGGATGAACTGTAACGTGGTTTGGATGAACTGTAACGTGGTTTGGATGAACTGTAACGTGGTTTGGATGAACTGTACGTGGTTTGGATGAACTGTAAACGTGGTTTGGATGAACTGTAACGTGGTTTGGATGAACTGTAACGTGGTTTGGATGAACTGTGTGGTTTGGATGATGTAACGTGGTTTGGATGAACTGTAACGTGGTTTGGATGAACTGTAACGTGGTTTGGATGAACTGTAACGTGGTTTGGATGAACTGTAACGTGGTTTGGATGAACTGTAACGTGGTTTGGATGAACTGTAACGTGTTTTGGATGAACTGAAACATGGTTTGGATGAACTGTAATGTATTTTGGAAATATGTAAAAGAATTTCAAACACTGACATCATTTAAAAAATACCTATTTATATAGTTGAGTTTTAGCAGCTGGCATTAGTGGATCTGAGGAGTTCACTCGTTTTCCAAAGATGTTGTGGACAATATTCATGTCTGTATCATTGTTCTGTTGATTTGATAACAATAGTAATATTTTTTAAAAATTATACATTGATTAAATTTTGTAAACTATAACTTCTTTGGATGAACTGTAACGTGTTTTGGATGAACTGTAATGTTTTGGATGAACTGAAACGTGGTTTGGATGAACTGTAACGTGGTTTGGATGAACTGTAACGTGGTTTGGATGAACTGTAACGTGGTTTGGATGAACTGTAACGTGGTTTGGATGAACTGTAACGTGGTTTGGATGAACTGTAACGTGGTTTGGATGAACTGTAACGTGGTTTGGATGAACTGTAACGTGGTTTGGATGAACTGTAGTGGTTTGGATGAACTGTAACGTGGTTTGGATGAACTGTAATGTATTTTGGAAATATGTAAAAGAATTTCAAACACTGACATCATTTAAAAAATACCTATTTATATAGTTGAGTTTTAGCAGCTGGCATTAGTGGATCTGAGGAGTTCACTCGTTTTCCAAAGATGTTGTGGACAATATTCATGTCTGTATCATTCTTCTGTTGATTTGATAACAATAGTAATATTTTAAAAAAATTATACATTGAAATTTTGTAAACTATAACTTCTTTTGGATGAACTGTAACGTGGTTTGGATGAACTGTAACGTGGTTTGGATGAACTGTAACGTGGTTTGGATGAACTGTAACGTGGTTTGGATGAACTGTAACGTGGTTTGGATGAACTGTAACGTGGTTTGGATGAACTGTAATGTGGTTTGGATGAACTGTAACGTGGTTTGGATGAACTGTAACGTGGTTTGGATGAACTGTAACGTGGTTTGGATGAACTGTAACGTGGTTTGGATGAACTGTAACGTGGTTTGGATGAACTGTAACGTGGTTTGGATGAACTGTAACGTGGTTTGGATGAACTGTAACGTGGTTTGGATGAACTGTAACGTGGTTTGGATGAACTGTAACGTGGTTTGGATGAACTGTAACGTGGTTTGGATGAACTGTAACGTGGTTTGGATGAACTGTAACGTGGTTTGGATGAACTGTAACGTGGTTTGGATGAACTGTAACGTGGTTTGGATGAACTGTAACGTGGTTTGGATGAACTGTAACGTGGTTTGGATGAACTGAAACGTGGTTTGGATGAACTGTAATGTATTTTGGAAATATGTAACGAATTTCAAACACTGACATCATTTAAAAAATACCTATTTATATAGTTGAGGTTTAGCAGCTGGCATTAGTGGATCTGAGGAGTTCACTCGTTTTCCAAATGATGTTGTGGACAATATTCTTGTCTGGATCATTGTTCTGTTGATTTGATGAACAATAGTAATATTTTTGAAAATTATACATTGATTAAATTTTGTAAACTATAACTTCTTTTGGATGAACTGTAACGTGTTTTGGATGAACTGTAACGTGTTTTGGATGAACTGTAACGTGGTTTGGATGAACTGTAACGTGGTTTGGATGAACTGTAACGTGGTTTGGATGAACTGTAACGTGGTTTGGATGAACTGTAACGTGGTTTGGATGAACTGTAACGTGTTTTGGATGAACTGTAACGTGGTTAGGATGAACTGAAACGTGGTTTGGATGAACTGTAACGTGGTTTGGATGAACTGAAACGTGGTTTGGATGAACTGTATTTTGGAAATATGTAAAAGAATTTCAAACACTGACATCATTTAAAAATACCTATTTATATAGTTGAGTTTTAGCAGCTGGCATTAGTGGATCTGAGGAGTTCACTCGTTTTCCAAAGATGTTGTGGACAATATTCATGTCTGTATCATTCTTCTGTTGATTTGATAACAATAGTAATATTTAAAAAAATTATACATTGATTAAATTTTGTAAACTATAACTTCTTTTGGATGAACTGTAACGTGGTTTGGATGAACTGTAACGTGTTTTGGATGAACTGTAACGTGGTTTGGATGAACTGTAACGTGGTTTGGATGAACTGTAACGTGGTTTGGATGAACTGTAACGTGGTTTGGATGAACTGTAACGTGGTTTGGATGAACTGTAACGTGGTTTGGATGAACTGTAACGTGGTTTGGATGAACTGTAACGTGGTTTGGATGAACTGTAACGTGGTTTGGATGAACTGTAACGTGGTTTGGATGAACTGTAATGGTTTGGATGAACTGTAACGTGGTTTGGATGAACTGTAACGTGGTTTGGATGAACTGTAATGGTTTGGATGAACTGTAACGTGGTTTGGATGAACTGTAACGTGGTTTGGATGAACTGTAACGTGGTTTGGATGAACTGTAACGTGGTTTGGATGAACTGTAACGTGGTTTGGATGAACTGTAACGTGGTTTGGATGAACTGTAACGTGGTTTGGATGAACTGTAACGTGGTTTGGATGAACTGTAACGTGGTTTGGATGAACTGTAACGTGGTTTGGATGAACTGTAACGTGGTTTGGATGAACTGTAATGTGGTTTGGATGAACTGTAACGTGTTTTGGATGAACTGTAACGTGGTTTGGATGAACTGTAACGTGGTTTGGATGAACTGTAATGTGGTTTGGATGAACTGTAATGTTTTGGATGAACTGTAACGTGGTTTGGATGAACTGTAACGTGGTTTGGATGAACTGTAACGTGGTTTGGATGAACTGTAACGTGGTTTGGATGAACTGAACGTGGTTTGGATGAACTGTAACGTGGTTTGGATGAACTGTAACGTGGTTTGGATGAACTGTAACGTGGTTTGGATGAACTGTAACGTGGTTTGGATGAACTGTAACGTGGTTTGGATGAACTGTAACGTGGTTTGGATGAACTGTAACGTGGTTTGGATGAACTGAAACGTGGTTTTGGATGAACTGAAACATGGTTTGGATGAACTGTAATGTATTTTGAAATATGTAAAAGAATTTCAAACA
Organism: Bulinus truncatus; assembly: GCA_021962125.1. Lineage (NCBI taxonomy): Eukaryota > Metazoa > Mollusca > Gastropoda > Planorbidae > Bulinus > Bulinus truncatus. Next base: position 1,170,076 of record JAGDYQ010000057.1, read on the forward strand.
CTGACATCATTTAAAAAATACCTATTATATAGTTGAGTTTTAGCAGCTGGCATTAGTGGATCTGAGGAGTTCACTCGTTTTCCAAAGATGTTGTGGACAATATTCATGTCTGTATCATTGTTCTGTTGATTTGATAACAATAGTAATATTTAAAAAAATTATACATTGATTAAATTTTGTAAACTATAACTTCTTTTGGATGAACTGTAACGTGTTTTGGATGAACTGTAACGTGTTTTGGATGAACTGAAACGTGGTTTGGATGAACTGTAACGTGGTTTGGATGAACTGTAACGTGGTTTGGATGAACTGTAATGGTTTGGATGAACTGTAACGTGGTTTGGATGAACTGTAACGTGGTTTGGATGAACTGTATGGTTTGGATGAACTGTAACGTGGTTTGGATGAACTGTAACGTGGTTTGGATGAACTGTAACGTGGTTTGGATGAACTGTAACGTGGTTTGGATGAACTGTAACGTGGTTTGGATGAACTGTAACGTGGTTTGGATGAACTGTAACGTGGTTTGGATGAACTGTAACGTGGTTTGGATGAACTGCGTGGTTTGGATGAACTGTAACGTGGTTTGGATGAACTGTAACGTGGTTTGGATGAACTGTAACGTGGTTTGGATGAACTGTAACGTGGTTTGGATGAACTGTAACGTGGTTTGGATGAACTGTAACGTGGTTTGGATGAACTGTAACGTGGTTTGGATGAACTGTAACGTGGTTTGGATGAACTGTAACGTGGTTTGGATGAACTGTAACGTGGTTTGGATGAACTGTAATGTGTTTTGGATGAACTGTAACGTGGTTTGGATGAACTGTAACGTGGTTTGGATGAACTGTAACGTGGTTTGGATGAACTGTAACGTGGTTTGGATGAACTGTAACGTGGTTTGGATGAACTGTAACGTGGTTTGGATGAACTGTAACGTGGTTTGGATGAACTGTAACGTGGTTTGGATGAACTGTAACGTGGTTTGGATGAACTGTAATGTGGTTTGGATGAACTGTAACGTGGTTTGGATGAACTGTAACGTGTTTGGATGAACTGTAACGTGGTTTGGATGAACTGTAACGTGGTTTGGATGAACTGTAACGTGGTTTGGATGAACTGTAACGTGGTTTGGATGAACTGTAACGTGTTTTGGATGAACTGAAACATGGTTTGGATGAACTGTAATGTATTTTGGAAATATGTAAAGAATTTCAAACACTGACATCATTTAAAAAATACCTATTTATATAGTTGAGTTTTAGCAGCTGGCATTAGTGGATCTGAGGAGTTCACTCGTTTTCCAAAGATGTTGTGGACAATATTCATGTCTGTATCATTCTTCTGTTGATTTGATAACAATAGTAATATTTTAAAAAAATTATACATTGATTAAATTTTGTAAACTATAACTTCTTTTGGATGAACTGTAACGTGTTTTGGATGAACTGTAACGTGTTTTGGATGAACTGAAACGTGGTTTGGATGAACTGTAACGTGGTTTGGATGAACTGTAACGTGGTTTGGATGAACTGTAACGTGGTTTGGATGAACTGTAACGTGGTTTGGATGAACTGTAACGTGGTTTGGATGAACTGTAACGTGGTTTGGATGAACTGTAACGTGGTTTGGATGAACTGTAACGTGGTTTGGATGAACTGTAACGTGGTTTGGATGAACTGAAACATGGTTACGGATGAACTGTAATGTATTTTGGAAATATGTAAAAGAATTTCAAACACTGACATCATTTAAAAAATACCTATTTATATAGTTGAGTTTTAGCAGCTGGCATTAGTGGATCTGAGGAGTTCACTCGTTTTCCAAAGATGTTGTGGACAATATTCATGTCTGTATCATTCTTCTGTTGATTTGATAACAATAGTAATATTTAAAAAAAATTATACATTGATTAAATTTTGTAAACTATAACTTCTTTTGGATGAACTGTAACGTGGTTTGGATGAACTGTAACGTGGTTTTGGATGAACTGAAACGTGGTTTGGATGAACTGTAACGTGGTTTGGATGAACTGTAACGTGGTTTGGATGAACTGTAACGTGGTTTGGATGAACTGTAACGTGGTTTGGATGAACTGTAACGTGGTTTGGATGAACTGTAACGTGGTTTGGATGAACTGTAACGTGGTTTGGATGAACTGTAACGTGGTTTGGATGAACTGTAACGTGGTTTGGATGAACTGTAACGTGGTTTGGATGAACTGTAACGTGGTTTGGATGAACTGTAACGTGGTTTGGATGAACTGTAACGTGGTTTGGATGAACTGTAACGTGGTTTGGATGAACTGTAACGTGGTTTGGATGAACTGTAACGTGGTTTGGATGAACTGTAACGTGGTTTGGATGAACTGCGTGGTTTGGATGAACTGTAACGTGGTTTGGATGAACTGTAACGTGGTTTGGATGAACTGTAACGTGGTTTGGATGAACTGTAACGTGGTTTGGATGAACTGTAACGTGGTTTGGATGAACTGTAACGTGGTTTGGATGAACTGTAATGGTTTGGATGAACTGTAACGTGGTTTGGATGAACTGTAACGTGGTTTGGATGAACTGTAACGTGGTTTGGATGAACTGTAACGTGGTTTGGATGAACTGTAACGTGGTTTGGATGAACTGTAACGTGGTTTGGATGAACTGTAACGTGGTTTTGGATGAACTGTAACGTGGTTTGGATGAACTGTAACGTGGTTTGGATGAACTGTAACGTGGTTTGGATGAACTGTAACGTGGTTTGGATGAACTGTAACGTGGTTTGGATGAACTGTAACGTGGTTTGGATGAACTGTAACGTGGTTTGGATGAACTGTAACGTGGTTTGGATGAACTGTAACGTGGTTTGGATGAACTGTAACGTGGTTTGGATGAACTGAAACGTGGTTTGAATGAACTGTCGTGGTTTGGATGAACTGTAACGTGGTTTGGATGAACTGTAACGTGGTTTGGATGAACTGTAATGTGTTTTGGATGAACTGTAACGTGTTTTGGATGAACTGTAACGTGGTTTGGATGAACTGTAACGTGGTTTGGATGAACTGTAACGTGGTTTGGATGAACTGTAACGTGGTTTGGATGAACTGTAACGTGGTTTGGATGAACTGTAACGTGGTTTGGATGAACTGTAACGTGGTTTGGATGAACTGTAACGTGGTTTGGATGAACTGTAACGTGGTTTGGATGAACTGTAACGTGGTTTGGATGAACTGTAACGTGGTTTGGATGAACTGTAACGTGGTTTGGATGAACTGTAACGTGGTTTGGATGAACTGTAACGTGTTTTGGATGAACTGAAACGTGGTTTGGATGAATGTAAAAGAATTTCAAACACTGACATCATTTAAAAAATACCTATTTATATAGTTGAGTTTTAGCAGCTGGCATTAGTGGATCTGAGGAGTTCACTCGTTTTCCAAAGATGTTGTGGACAATATTCATGTCTGTATCATTCTTCTGTTGATTTGATAACAATAGTAATATTTAAAAAAATTATACATTGATTAAATTTTTGTAAACTATAACTTCTTTTGGATGAACTGTAACGTGTTTTGGATGAACTGTAACGTGTTTTGGATGAACTGAAACGTGGTTTGGATGAACTGTAACGTGGTTTGGATGAACTGTAACGTGGTTTGGATGAACTGTAACGTGGTTTGGATGAACTGTAACGTGGTTTGGATGAACTGTAACGTGGTTTGGATGAACTGTAACGTGGTTTGGATGAACTGTTATGTGGTTTGGATGAACTGTAACGTGGTTTGGATGAACTGTAACGTGGTTTGGATGAACTGAAACGTGGTTTGGATGAACTGTAATGTATTTTGGAAATATGTAAAGAATTTCAAACACTGACATCATTTAAAAAATACCTATTTATATAGTTGAGTTTTAGCAGCTGGCATTAGTGGATCTGAGTTCACTCGTTTTCCAAAGATGTTGTGGACAATATTCATGTCTGTATCATTCTTCTGTTGATTTGATAACAATAGTAATATTTAAAAAAATTATACATTGATTAAATTTTGTAAACTATAACTTCTTTTGGATGAACTGTAACGTGGTTTGGATGAACTGTAACGTGGTTTGGATGAACTGTAACGTGGTTTGGATGAACTGTAACGTGGTTTGGATGAACTGTAACGTGGTTTGGATGAACTGTAACGTGGTTTGGATGAACTGTAACGTGGTTTGGATGAACTGTAACGTGGTTTGGATGAACTGTAACGTGGTTTGGATGAACTGCGTGGTTTGGATGAACTGAACGTGGTTTGGATGAACTGTAACGTGGTTTGGATGAACTGTAACGTGGTTTGGATGAACTGTAACGTGGTTTGGATGAACAAACGTGGTTTGGATGAACTGTAACGTGGTTTGGATGAACTGTAACGTGGTTTGGATGAACTGTAACGTGGTTTGGATGAACTGTAACGTGGTTTGGATGAACTGTAACGTGTTTTGGATGAACTGCGTGTTTGGATGAACTGTAACGTGGTTTGGATGAACTGTAACGTGGTTTGGATGAACTGTAACGTGGTTTGGATGAACTGTAACGTGGTTTGGATGAACTGTAACGTGGTTTGGATGAACTGTAACGTGGTTTGGATGAACTGTAACGTGGTTTGGATGAACTGTAATGGTTTGGATGAACTGTAACGTGGTTTGGATGAACTGTAACGTGGTTTGGATGAACTGTAACGTGGTTTGGATGAACTGTAACGTGGTTTGGATGAACTGTAACGTGGTTTGGATGAACTGTAATGGTTTGGATGAACTGTAACGTGGTTTGGATGAACTGTAACGTGGTTTGGATGAACTGTAACGTGGTTTGGATGAACTGTAACGTGGTTTGGATGAACTGTAACGTGGTTTGGATGAACTGTAACGTGGTTTGGATGAACTGTAACGTGGTTTGGATGAACTGTAACGTGGTTTGAAACTGTAACGTGGTTTGGATGAACTGTAAACGTGGTTTGGATGAACTGTAACGTGGTTTGGATGAACTGTAACGTGGTTTGGATGAACTGTAACGTGGTTTGGATGAACTGTAACGTGGTTTGGATGAACTGTAACGTGTTTTGGATGAACTGTAATGTGTTTTGGATGAACTGTAACGTGGTTTGGATGAACTGTAACGTGGTTTGGATGAACTGTAACGTGGTTTGGATGAACTGTAACGTGGTTTGGATGAACTGTAACGTGGTTTGGATGAACTGTAACGTGGTTTGGATGAACTGAACGTGGTTTGGATGAACTGTAACGTGGTTTGGATGAACTGTAACGTGGTTCGGATGAACTGTAACGTGGTTTGGATGAACTGTAACGTGGTTTGGATGAACTGTAACGTGGTTTGGATGTAACGTGGTTTGATGAACGTAATTTGGATGAACTGTAACGTGGTTTAGGATGAACTGAAACATGGTTACGATGAACCGTAATGTATTTTGGAAATATGTAAAAGAATTTCAAACACTGACATCATTTAAAAAATACCTATTTATATAGTTGAGTTTTAGCAGCTGGCATTAGTGGATCTGAGGAGTTCACTCGTTTTCCAAAGATGTTGTGGACAATATTCATGTCTGTATCATTGTTCTGTTGATTTGATAACAATATAGTAATATTTTTAAAAAATTATACATTGATTAAATTTTGTAAACTATAACTTCTTTTGGATGAACTGTAACGTGTTTTGGATGAAATGTAACGTGTTTTGGATGAACTGAAACGTGGTTTGGATGAACTGTAACGTGGTTTGGATGAACTGTAACGTGGTTTGGATGAACTGTAACGTGGTTTGGATGAACTGTAACTATGAACTGTAACGTGGTTTGGATGAACTGTAACGTGGTTTGGATGAACTGTAACGTGGTTTGGATGAACTGAAACGTGGTTTGGATGAACTGTAACGTGGTTTGGATGAACGTGGTTTGGATGAACTGTAACGTGGTTTGGATGAACTGTAACTGAACTGTAACGTGGTTTGGATGAACTGTAACGTGGTTTGGATGAACTGTAACGTGGTTTGGATGAACTGTAACGTGGTTTGGATGAACTGTAACGTGGTTTGGATGAACTGAAACGTGGTTTGGATGAACTGTAATGTATTTTGGAAATATGTAAAAGAATTTCAAACACTGACATCATTTAAAAAATACCTATTTATATAGTTGAGTTTTAGCAGCTGGCATTAGTGGATCTGAGGAGTTCACTCGTTTTCCAAAGATGTTGTGGACAATATTCATGTCTGTATCATTCTTCTGTTGATTTGATAACAATAGTAATATTTAAAAAAAATTATACATTGATTAAATTTTGTAAACTATAACTTCTTTTGGATGAACTGTAACGTGTTTTGGATGAAATAAAACGTGTTTGGATTAACTGAAACGTGGTTTGGATAAAATTGAACTTCTTAACGTGGTTTGGATGAACTGTAACATGGTTTGGATGAACTGTAACGTGGTTTGGATGAACTGTAACGTGGTTTGGATGAACTGTAACGTGGTTTGGATGAACTGTAACGTGGTTTGGATGAACTGTAACGTGGTTTGGATGAACTGTAACGTGGTTTGGATGAACTGTAACGTGGTTTGGATGAACTGTAACGTGGTTTGGATGAACTGTAACGTGGTTTGGATGAACTGTAACGTGGTTTGGATGAACTGTAACGTGGTTTGGATGAACTGTAACGTGGTTTGGATGAACTGTAACGTGGTTTGGATGAACTGTAACGTGGTTTGGATGAACTGTAACGTGGTTTGGATGAACTGTAACGTGGTTTGGATGAACTGTAACGTGGTTTGGATGAACTGTAACGTGGTTTGGATGAACTGTAACGTGGTTTGGATGAACTGTAACGTGTTTTGGATGAACTGTAACGTGTTTTGGATGAACTGTAACGTCATTTGGATGAACTGTAACGTGGTTTGGATGAACTGTAACGTGGTTTGGATGAACTGTAACGTGGTTTGGATGAAGACTTGTAACGTGGATTTTGGATGAACTGAAACATGGTTACGATGAACCGTAATGTATTTTGGAAATATGTAAAAGAATTTCAAACACTGACATCATTTAAAAAATACCTATTTATATAGTTGAGTTTTAGCAGCTGGCATTAGTGGATCTGAGGAGTTCACTCGTTTTCCAAAGATGTTGTGGACAATATTCATGTCTGTATCATTGTTCTGTTGATTTGATAACAATAGTAATATTTTAAATTTTGTAAAAAATTATACTGTAACGTGTTTTGGATGAAATTGGATGAACTGACGTGGTTTGGATGAACTGTAACGTGGTTTGGATGAAAACGTGGTTTGGATGAACTGCGTGGTTTGGATGAACTGTAACGTGGTTTGATGAACTGTAACGTGGTTTGGATGAACTGTAACGTGGTTTGGATGAACTGTAACGTGGTTTGGATGAACTGTAACGTGGTTTGGATGAACTGTAACGTGGTTTGGATGAACTGAAACGTGGTTTGGATGAACTGTAATGTATTTTGGAAATATGTAAAAGAATTTCAAACACTGACATCATTTAAAAATACCTATTTATATAGTTGAGTTTTAGCAGCTGGCATTAGTGGATCTGAGGTTCACTCGTTTTCCAAAGATGTTGTGGACAATATTCATGTCTGTATCATTCTTCTGTTGATTTGATAACAATAGTAATATTTTAAAAAAATTATACATTGATTAAATTTTGTAAACTATAACTTCTTTTGGATGAACTGTAACGTGTTTGGATGAACTGTAACGTGGTTTGGATGAACTGTAACGTGGTTTGGATGAACTGTAACGTGGTTTGGATGAACTGTAACGTGGTTTGGATGAACTGTAACGTGGTTTGGATGAACTGTAACGTGGTTTGGATGAACTGTAACGTGGTTTGGATGAACTGTAACGTGGTTTGGATGAACTGTAACGTGGTTTGGATGAACTGTAACGTGGTTTGGATGAACTGTAACGTGGTTTGGATGAACTGTAACGTGGTTTGGATGAACTGTAACGTGGTTTGGATGAACTGTAACGTGGTTTGGATGAACTGTAACGTGGTTTGGATGAACTGTAACGTGGTTTGGATGAACTGTAACGTGGTTTGGATGAACTGTAACGTGGTTTGGATGAACTGTAACGTGGTTTGGATGAACTGTAACGTGTTTTGGATGAACTGTAACGTGTTTTGGATGAACTGTAACGTGGTTTGGATGAACTGTAACGTGGTTTGGATGAACTGTAACGTGGTTTGGATGAACTGTAACGTGGTTTGGATGAACTGTTACGTGGTTTGGATGAACTGCGTGGTTTGGATGAACTGTAACGTGGTTTGGATGAACTGTAACGTGGTTTGGATGAACTGTAATGTGGTTTGGATGAACTGTAACGTGGTTTGGATGAACTGTAACGTGTTTTGGATGAACTGTAACGTGGTTTGGATGAACTGTAACGTGGTTTGGATGAACTGTAACGGTTTGGATGAACTGTAACGTGGTTTGGATGAACTGTAACGTGGTTTGGATGAACTGAAACATGGTTTGGATGAACTGTAATGTATTTTGGAAATATGTAAAAGAATTTCAAACACTGACATCATTTAAAAAATACCTATTTATATAGTTGAGTTTTAGCAGCTGGCATTAGTGGATCTGAGGAGTTCACTCGTTTTCCAAAGATGTTGTGGACAATATTCGTCTGCATCATTGTTCTGTTGATTTGATAACAATAGTAATATTTTTAAAATTTATACATTGATTAAATTTTGTAAACTATAACTTCTTTTGGATGAACTGTAACGTGGTTTGGATGAACTGTAACGTGGTTTGGATGAACTGAAACGTGGTTTGGATGAACTGTAACGTGGTTTGGATGAACTGTAACGTGGTTTGGATGAACTGTAACGTGGTTTGGATGAACTGAAACATGGTTTGGATGAACTGTAACGTGGTTTGGATGAACTGTAACGTGGTTTGGATGAACTGTAACGTGGTTTGGATGAACTGTAACGTGGTTTGGATGAACTGTAACGTGGTTTGGATGAACTGAAACGTGGTTTGGATGAACTGTAATGTATTTTGGAAATATGTAAAAGAATTTCAAACACTGACATCATTTAAAAAATACCTATTTATATAGTTGAGTTTTAGCAGCTGGCATTAGTGGATCTGAGGAGTTCACTCGTTTTCCAAAGATGTTGTGGACAATATTCATGTCTGTATCATTCTTCTGTTGATTTGATAACAATAGTAATATTTTAAAAAATTATACATTGATTAAATTTTGTAAACTATAACTTCTTTTTGGATGAACTGTAACGTGTTTTGGATGAACTGTAACGTGTTTTGGATTAACTGAAACGTGGTTTGGATGAACTGTAACGTGGTTTGGATGAACTGTAACGTGGTTTGGATGAACTGAAACGTGGTTTGGATGAACTGTAACGTGGTTTGGATGAACTGTAACGTGGTTTGGATGAACAGGCTTATTGATTTGGATGAACTGTAACGTGGTTTGGATGAACTGTAATGTGGTTTGGATGAACTGTAACGTGTTTTGGATGAACTGTATCAGTTGTTTGGATGAACTGTAACGTGGTTTGGATGAACTGAAACGTGTTTGGATGAACTGTAACGTGGTTTGGATGAACTGTAACGTGGTTTGGATGAACTGTAACGTGGTTTGGATGAACTGTAACGTGGTTTGGATGAACTGTAACGTGGTTTGGATGAACTGTAACGTGGTTTGGATGAACTGTAACGTGGTTTGGATGAACTGTACGTGGTTTGGATGAACTGTAACGTGGTTTGGATGAACTGTAACGTGGTTTGGATGAACTGTAACGTGGTTTGGATGAACTGTAACGTGGTTTGGATGAACTGTAACGTGGTTTGGATGAACTGTAACGTGGTTTGGATGAACTGTAATGTTTTTGGATGAACTGTAATGTGTTTTGGATGAACTGTAACGTGGTTTGGATGAACTGTAACGTGGTTTTGGATGAACTGTAACGTGGTTTGGATGAACTGAACGTGTTTTGGATGAACTGTAACGTGGTTTGGATGAACTATAACGTGGTTTGGATGAACTGTAACGTGGTTTGGATGAACTGTAACGTGGTTTGGATGAACTGAACGTGGTTTGGATGAACTGTAACGTGGTTTGGATGAACTGTAACGTGGTTTGGATGAACTGTAACGTGGTTTGGATGAACTGTAACGTGGTTTGGATGAACTGTAACGTGGTTTGGATGAACTGAAACGTGGTTTGGATGAACTGAAACATGGTTTGGATGAACTGTAATGTATTTTGAAATATGTAAAAGAATTTCAAACACTGACATCATTTAAAAAATACCTATTTATATAGTTGAGTTTTAGCAGCTGGCATTAGTGGATCTGAGAGTTCACTCGTTTTCCAAAATGTTGTGGACAATATTCATGTCTGTATCATTCTTCTGTTGATTTGATAACAATAGTAATATTTTAAAAAAATTATACATGATTAAATTTTGTAAACTATAACTTCTTTTGGATGAACTGTAACGTGTTTTGGATGAACTGTAACGTTTTTGGATGAACTGTAACGTGGTTTGGATGAACTGTAACGTGGTTTGGATGAACTGTAACGTGGTTTGGATGAACTGTAACGTGGTTTGGATGAACTGTAACGTGGTTTGGATGAACTGTAACGTGGTTTGGATGAACTGTAACGTGGTTTGGATGAACTGTAACGTGGTTTGGATGAACTGTAACGTGGTTTGGATGAACTGTAACGTGGTTTGGATGAACTGTAACGTGGTTTGGATGAACTGTAACGTGGTTTGGATGAACTGTAAACGTGGTTTGGATGAACTGTAATGTTTTGGGAAATATGTAAAGAATTTCAAACACTGACATCATTTAAAATACCTATTTATATGGTTGAGTTTTAGCTGGCATTAGTGGATCTGAGGAGTTCACTCGTTTTCCATGTTGTGGACAATATTCATGTCTGTATCATTCTTCTGTTGATTTGATAACAATAGTAATATTTAAAAAATTATACATTGATTAAATTTTGTAAACTATAACTTCTTTTGGATGAACTGTAACGTGGTTTGGATGAACTGTAACGTGGTTTGGATGAACTGTAAACGTGGTTTGGATGAACTGTAACGTGGTTTGGATGAACTGTAACGTGGTTTGGATGAACTGTAACGTGGTTTGGATGAACTGTAACGTGGTTTGGATGAACTGTAACGTGGTTTGGATGAACTGTAACGTGGTTTGGATGAACTGTAACGTGGTTTGGATGAACTGTAACGTGGTTTGGATGAACTGTAACGTGGTTTGGATGAACTGTAACGTGGTTTGGATGAACTGTAACGTGGTTTGGATGAACTGTAATGGTTTTGGATGAACTGTAACGTGGTTTGGATGAACTGTAACGTGGTTTGGATGAACTGTAATGGTTTGGATGAACTGTAACGTGGTTTGGATGAACTGTAACGTGGTTTGGATGAACTGTAATGTGTTTTGGATGAACTGTAACGTGGTTTGGATGAACTGTAACGTGGTTTGGATGAACTGTAACGTGGTTTGGATGAACTGTAACGTGGTTTGGATGAACTGTAACGTGGTTTGGATGAACTGTAACGTGGTTTGGATGAACTGTAACGTGGTTTGGATGAACTGTACGTGGTTTGGATGAACTGTACGTGGTTTTGATGAACTGTAACGTGGTTTGGATGAACTGTAACGTGGTTTGGATGAACTGTAAACGTGGTTTGGATGAACTGTAACGTGGTTTGGATGAACTGTAACGTGGTTTGGATGAACTGTAACGTGGTTTGGATGAACTGTAACGTGGTTTGGATGAACTGTAACGTGTTTGGATGAACTGTAACGTGGTTTGGATGAACTGTAACGTGGTTTGGATGAACTGTAACGTGGTTTGGATGAACTGTAACGTGGTTTGGATGAACTGTAACGTGGTTTGGATGAACTGTAACGTGGTTTGGATGAACTGTAACGTGGTTTGGATGAACTGTAACGTGGTTTGGATGAACTGTAACGTGGTTTGGATGAACTTAAACGTGGTTTGGATGAACTATAACGTGTTTTGGATGAACTGAAACGTGGTTTGGATGAACTGTAACGTGGTTTGGATGAACTGTAACGTGGTTTGGATGAACTGTAACGTGGTTTGGATGAACTGTAACGTGGTTTGGATGAACTGTAACGTGGTTTGGATGAACTGTAACGTGTTTTGGATGAACTGTAACGTGGTTTGGATGAACTGTAACGTGGTTTGGATGAACTGTAACGTGGTTTGGATGAACTGTAACGTGGTTTGGATGAACTGTAACGTGGTTTGGATGAACTGTAACGTGGTTTGGATGAACTGTAACGTGGTTTGGATGAACTGTAACGTGGTTTGGATGAACTGTAACGTGGTTTGGATGAACTGTAACGTGGTTTGGATGAACTGTAACGTGGTTTGGATGAACTGAAACGTGGTTTGGATGAACTGTAACGTGGTTTGGATGAACTGTAACGTGGTTTGGATGAACTGTAACGTGGTTTGGATGAACTGTAACGTGGTTTGGATGAACTGTAACGTGGTTTGGATGAACAACGTGGTTTGGATGAACTGTAGTGGTTTGGATGAACTGTAACGTGGTTTGGATGAACTGTAACGTGGTTTTGATGAACTGTAACGTGGTTTGGATGAACTGTAACGTGGTTTGGATGAACTGTAACGTGGTTTGGATGAACTGTAACGTGGTTTGGATGAACTGTAACGTGTTTGGATGAACTGTAGTGTTTGGATGAACTGTAACGTGGTTATGAACTGTACGTGGTTTGGATGAACTGTAACGTGGTTTGGATGAACTGTAACGTGGTTTGGATGAACTGTAATGTGGTTTGGATGAACTGTAACGTGGTTTGGATGAACTGTAACGTGGTTTGGATGAACTGTACGTGGTTTGGATGAACTGTAACGTGGTTTGGATGAACTGTAACGTGGTTTGGATGAACTGTAACGTGGTTTGGATGAACTGTAACGTGTTTGGATGAACTGTAACGTGGTTTGGATGAACTGTAACATGGTTTGGATGAACTGTAACGTGGTTTGGATGAACTGTAACGTGGTTTGGATGAACTGTAACGTGGTTTGGATGAACTGTAACGTGGTTTGGATGAACTGTAACGTGGTTTGGATGAACTGTAACGTGGTTTGGATGAACTGTAATGGTTTGGATGAACTGAAACGTGGTTTGGATGAACTGTAACGTGGTTTGGATGAACTGTAACGTGGTTTGGATGAACTGTAACGTGGTTTGGATGAACTGGTTTGGATGAACTGTAACGTGGTTTGGATGAACTGTAACGTGGTTTGGATGAACTGTAACGTGGTTTGGATGAACTGTAACGTGGTTTGGATGAACTGTAACGTGGTTTGGATGAACTGTAACGTGGTTTGGATGAACTGTGTGGTTTGGATGAACTGTAACGTGGTTTGGATGAACTGTAACGTGGTTTGGATGAACTGTAACGTGTTTTGGATGAACTGTAACGTGGTTTGGATGAACTGTAACGTGGTTTGGATGAACTGTAACGTGGTTTGGATGAACTGTAACGTGGTTTGGATGAACTGAACGTAGTTTGGATGAACTGTAACGTGGTTTGGATGAACTGTAACGTGGTTTGGATGAACTGTAACGTGGTTTGGATGAACTGTAACGTGGTTTGGATGAACTGAAACATGGTTTGGATGAACTGTAATGTATTTGAAATATGTAAAAGAATTTCAAACACTGACATCATTTAAAAAATACCTATTTATATAGTTGAGTTTAGCAGCTGGCATTAGTGGATCTGAGAGTTCACTCGTTTTCCAAAGATGTTGTGGACAATATTCATGTCTGTATCATTCTTCTGTTGATTTGATAACAATAGTAATATTTTAAAAATTATACATTGATTAAATTTTGTAAACTATAACTTCTTTTGGATGAACTGTAACGTGTTTTGGATGAATGTAACGTGTTTTGGATGAACTGAAACGTGGTTTGGATGAACTGTAACGTGGTTTGGATGAACTGTAACGTGGTTTGGATGAACTGTAACGTGGTTTGGATGAACTGTAACGTGGTTTGGATGAACTGTAACGTGGTTTGGATGAACTGTAACGTGGTTTGGATGAACTGTAACGTGGTTTGGATGAACTGTAACGTGGTTTGGATGAACTGTAACGTGGTTTGGATGAACTGTAACGTGGTTTGGATGAACTGTAAATGGTTTGGATGAACTGTAACGTGGTTTGGATGAACTGTAACGTGGTTTGGATGAACTGTAACGTGGTTTGGATGAACTGTAACATGGTTTGGATGAACTGTAATGTATTTTGGAAATATGTAAAAGAATTTCAAACACTGACATCATTTAAAAAATACCTATTTATATAGTTGAGTTTTAGCAGCTGGCATTAGTGGATCTGAGGTTCACTTGTTTTCAAAGATGTTGTGGACAATATTCATGTCTGTATCATTCTTCTGTTGATAACAATAGTAATATTTTAAAAAAATTATACATTGATTAAATTTTGTAAACTATAACTTCTTTTGGATGAACTGTAATGTTTTGGATGAACTGTAACGTGTTTTGGATGAACTGAAACGTGGTTTGGATGAACTGTAACGTGGTTTGGATGAACTGTAACGTGGTTTGGATGAACTGTAACGTGGTTTGGATGAACTGTAACGTGGTTTGGATGAACTGTAACGTGGTTTGGATGAACTGTAACGTGGTTTGGATGAACTGTAACGTGGTTTGGATGAACTGTAACGTGGTTTGGATGAACTGTAACGTGGTTTGGATGAACTGTAACGTGGTTTGGATGAACTGTAACGTGGTTTGGATGAACTGTAACGTGTTTTGGATGAACTGATGTTTTGGATGAACTGTAACGTGGTTTGGATGAACTGTAACATGGTTTGGATGAACTGTAACGTGGTTTGGATGAACTGTAACGTGGTTTGGATGAACTGTAACGTGGTTTGGATGAACTGTAATGTGGTTTGGATGAACTGCGTGGTTTGGATGAACTGTAACGTGGTTTGGATGAACTGTAACGTGGTTTGGATGAACTGTAACGTGGTTTGGATGAACTGTAACGTGGTTTGGATGAACTGTAACGTGGTTTGGATGAACTGTAACGTGGTTTGGATGAACTGTAACGTGGTTTGGATGAACTGTAACGTGTTTTGGATGAACTGTAACGTGGTTTGGATGAACTGTAACGTGGTTTGGATGAACTGTAACGTGGTTTGGATGAACTGTAACGTGGTTTGGATGAACTGTAACGTGGTTTGGATGAACTGTAACGTGGTTTGGATGAACTGTAACGTGGTTTGGATGAACTGTAATGGTTTGGATGAACTGTAACGTGGTTTGGATGAACTGTAACGTGGTTTGGATGAACTGTACGTGGTTTGGATGAACTGTAACGTGGTTTGGATGAACTGTAACGTGGTTTGGATGAACTGTAACGTGGTTTGGATGAACTGTAACGTGGTTTGGATGAACTGTAACGTGGTTTGGATGAACTGTAACGTGGTTTGGATGAACTGTAACGTGGTTTGGATGAACTGTAACGTGGTTTGGATGAACTGTAACGTGGTTTGGATGAACTGTAACGTGGTTTGGATGAACTGTAACGTGGTTTGGATGAACTGTAACGTGGTTTGGATGAACTGAAACGTGGTTTGGATGAACTGTAACGTGGTTTGGATGAACTGTAACGTGGTTTGGATGAACTGTAACGTGGTTTGGATGAACTGCGTGGTTTGGATGAACTGAAACATGGTTTGGATGAACTGTAATGTATTTTGGAAATATGTAAAAAATTTCAAACACTGACATCATTTAAAAAATACCTATTTATATAGTTGAGTTTTAGCTGGCATTAGTGGATCTGAGGTTCACTCGTTTTCCAAAGATGTTGTGGACAATATTCATGTCTGTATCATTCTTCTGTTGATTTGATAACAATAGTAATATTTTAAAAAAATTATACATTGATTATTTGTAAACTATAACTTCTTTTGGATGAACTGTAACGTGTTTTGGATGAAATGTGTGTTTGGATGAACTGTAACGTGGTTTGGATGAACTGTAACGTGGTTTGGATGAACTGTAACGTGGTTTGGATGAACTGTAACGTGGTTTGGATGAACTGTAACGTGGTTTGGATGAACTGTAACGTGGTTTGGATGAACTGTAACGTGGTTTGGATGAACTGTAACGTGGTTTGGATGAACTGTAACGTGGTTTGGATGAACTGTAACGTGGATGAACTGTAACGTGGTTTGGATGAACTGTAACGTGGTTTGGATGAACTGTAATGTTTTGGATGAACTGTAACGTGGTTTGGATGAACTGTAACGTGGTTTGGATGAACTGTAACGTGGTTTGGATGAACTGTAATGTATTTTGGAAATATGTAAAAGAATTTCAAACACTGACATCATTTAAAATACCTATTTATATAGTTGAGTTTTAGCAGCTGGCATTAGTGGATCTGAGGAGTTCATGACTTCCAAGATGTTGTGGACAATATTCATGTCTGTATCATTCTTCTGTTGATTTGATAACAATAGTAATATTTTAAAAAAATTATACATTGATTAAATTTTGTAAACTATAACTTCTTTTGGATGAACTGTAACGTGTTTTGGATGAACTGTAACGTGTTTTGGATGAACTGTAACGTGGTTTGGATGAACTGTAACGTGGTTTGGATGAACTGTAACGTGGTTTGGATGAACTGTAACGTGGTTTGGATGAACTGTAACGTGGTTTGGATGAACTGTAACGTGGTTTGGATGAACTGTAACGTGGTTTGGATGAACTGTAACGTGGTTTGGATGAACTGTAACGTGGTTTGGATGAACTGTAACGTGGTTTGGATGAACTGTAACGTGGTTTGGATGAACTGTAATGGTTTGGATGAACTGTAACGTGGTTTGGATGAACTGTAACGTGTTTTGGATGAACTGAAATGTGTTTGGATGAACTGTAACGTGGTTTGGATGAACTGTAACGTGGTTTGGATGAACTGTAACGTGGTTTGGATGAACTGTAACGTGGTTTGGATGAACTGTAACGTGGTTTGGATGAACTGTAACGTGGTTTGGATGAACTGTAACGTGGTTTGGATGAACTGTAACGTGGTTTGGATGAACTGTAACGTGGTTTGGATGAACTGTAACGTGGTTTGGATGAACTGTAACGTGGTTTGGATGAACTGTAACGTGGTTTGGATGAACTGTAACGTGTTTTGGATGAACTGTAACGTGTTTTGGATGAACTGAAACGTGGTTTGGATGAACTATAACGTGGTTTGGATGAACTGTAATGTGGTTTGGATGAACTGAAACGTGGTTTGGATGAACTGTAACGTGGTTTGGATGAACTGTAACGTGGTTTGGATGAACTGTAACGTGGTTTGGATGAACTGTAACGTGGTTTGGATGAACTGTAATCGTGGTTTGGATGAACTGTAACGTGGTTTGGATGAACTGTAACGTGGTTTGGATGAACTGTAACGTGGTTTGGATGAACTGTAACGTGGTTTGGATGAACTGTAACGTGGTTTGGATGAACTGTAACGTGGTTTGGATGAACTGTAACGTGGTTTGGATGAACTGTAACGTGTTTTGGATGAACTGAAACGTGGTTTGGATGAACTGTAATATTTGGAAATATGTAAAAGAATTTCAAACACTGACATCATTTAAAAAATACCTATTTATATAGTTGAGTTTTAGCAGCTGGCATTAGTGGATCTGAGGAGTTCACTCGTTTTCAAAGATGTTGTGGACAATATTCATGTCTGTATCATTCTTCTGTTGATTTGATAACAATAGTAATATTTTTAAAAAATATACATTGATTAAATTTTGTAAACTATAACTTCTTTTGGATGAACTGTAACGTGTTTTGGATGAACTGTAACGTGGTTTGGATGAACTGTAACGTGGTTTGGATGAACTGTAACGTGGTTTGGATGAACTGTAACGTGGTTTGGATGAACTGTAACGTGGTTTGGATGAACTGTAACGTGGTTTGGATGAACTGTAACGTGGTTTGGATGAACTGTAACGTGGTTTGGATGAACTGTAACGTGGTTTGGATGAACTGTAACGTGGTTTGGATGAACTGTAACGTGGTTTGGATGAACTGTAACGTGGTTTGGATGAACTGTAACGTGGTTTGGATGAACTGTAACGTGGTTTGGATGAACTGTAACGTGGTTTGGATGAACTGTAACGTGGTTTGGATGAACTGTAACGTGGTTTGGATGAACTGTAACGTGGTTTGGATGAACTGTAATGTGTTTGGATGAACTGTAACGTGGTTTGGATGAACTGTAACGTGGTTTGGATGAACTGTAACGTGGTTTGGATGAACTGTAACGTGGTTTGGATGAACTGTAACGTGGTTTGGATGAACTGTAACGTGGTTTGGATGAACTGAAACGTGGTTTGGATGAACTGTAACGTGGTTTGGATGAACTGTAACGTGGTTTGGATGAACTGTAACGTGGTTTGGATGAACTGTAACGTGGTTTGGATGAACTGTAATGGTTTGGATGAACTGTAGTGGTTTGGATGAACTGTAACGTGGTTTGGATGAACTGTAACGTGGTTTGGATGAACTGTAACGTGGTTTGGATGAACTGTAACGTGGTTTGGATGAACTGTAACGTGGTTTGGATGAACTGTAACGTGGTTTGGATGAACTGTAACGTGGTTTGGATGAACTATACGTGGTTTGGATGAACTGTAACGTGGTTTGGATGAACTGTAACGTGGTTTGGATGAACTGTAACGTGGTTTGGATGAACTGTAACGTGGTTTGGATGAACTGTAACGTGGTTTGGATGAACTGTAACGTGGTTTGGATGAACTGTAACGTGGTTTTGGATGAACTTATGTGGTTTGGATGAACTGTAACGTGGTTTGGATGAACTGTAACGTGGTTGGATGAACTGTAACGTGGTTTGGATGAACTGTAACGTGGTTTGGATGAACTGTAACGTGGTTTGGATGAACTGTAACGTGGTTTGGATGAACTGTAACGTGGTTTGGATGAACTGTAACGTGGTTTGGATGAACTGTAACGTGGTTTGGATGAACTGTAACATGGTTTGGATGAACTGTAACGTGGTTTGGATGAACTGTAACGTGGTTTGGATGAACTGTAACGTGGTTTGGATGAACTGTAACGTGGTTTGGATGAACTGTAACGTGGTTTGGATGAACTGTAACGTGTTTTGGATGAACTGTAACGTGGTTTGGATGAACTGTAACGTGGTTTGGATGAACTGCGTGGTTTGGATGAACTGTAACGTGGTTTGGATGAACTGTAACGTGGTTTGGATGAACTGTAACGTGGTTTGGATGAACTGTAACGTGGTTTGGATGAACTGAAACGTGGTTTGGATGAACTGTAACGTGGTTTGGATGAACTGAAACGTGGTTTGGATGAACTGTAATGTATTTTGGAAATATGTAAAGAATTTCAAACACTGACACATCATTTAAAAAATACCTATTTATATAGTTGAGTTTTAGCAGCTGGCATTAGTGGATCTGAGGAGTTCACTCGTTTTCCAAAGATGTTGTGGACAATATTCATGTCTGTATCATTCTTCTGTTGATTTGATAACAATAGTAATAACTTTAAAAATTATACATTGATTAAATTTTGTAAACTATAACTTCTTTTGGATGAACTGTAACGTGTTTTGGATGAACTGTAACGTGTTTTGGATGAACTGAACGTGGTTTGGATGAACTGTAACGTGGTTTGGATGAACTGTAACGTGGTTTGGATGAACTGTAACGTGGTTTGGATGAACTGTAACGTGGTTTGGATGAACTGTAACGTGGTTTGGATGAACTGTAACGTGTTTTGGATGAACTGTAACGTGTTTTGGATGAACTGTAACGTGGTTTGGATGAACTGTAACGTGGTTTGGATGAACTGTAATGGTTTGGATGAACTGTAACGTGGTTTGGATGAACTGTAACGTGGTTTGGATGAACTGTAACGTGGTTTGGATGAACTGTAACGTGGTTTGGATGAACTGTAACGTGGTTTGGATGAACTGTAACGTGGTTTGGATGAACTGTAACGTGGTTTGGATGAACTGTAACGTGGTTTGGATGAACTGTAACGTGGTTTGGATGAACTGTAACGTGGTTTGGATGAACTGTAACGTGGTTTGGATGAACTGTAACGTGGTTTGGATGAACTGTAACGTGGTTTGGATGAACTGTAACGTGGTTTGGATGAACTGTAACGTGGTTTGGATGAACTGTAACGTGGTTTGGATGAACTGTAACGTGGTTTGGATGAACTGTAACGTGGTTTGGATGAACTGTAACGTGGTTTGGATGAACTGTAACGTGGTTTGGATGAACTGAAACGTGGTTTGGATGAACTGTAACGTGGTTTGGATGAACTGTAACGTGGTTTGGATGAACTGTAACGTGGTTTGGATGAACTGTAACGTGGTTTGGATGAACTGTAACGTGGTTTGGATGAACTGTAACGTGGTTTGGATGAACTGTAACGTGGTTTGGATGAACTGTAAACGTGGTTTGGATGAACTGTAACGTGGTTTGGATGAACTGTAACGTGGTTTGGATGAACTGTAACGTGGTTTGGATGAACTGTAACGTGGTTTGGATGAACTGTAACGTGGTTTGGATGAACTGAAACATGGTTTGGATGAACTGTAATGTATTTTGGAAATATGTAAAAGAATTTCAAACACTGACATCATTTAAAAAATACCTATTTATATAGTTGAGTTTTAGCAGCTGGCATTAGTGGATCTGAGGAGTTCACTCGTTTTCCAAAGATGTTGTGGACAATATTCATGTCTGTATCATTCTTCTGTTGATTTGATAACAATAGTAATATTTTTAAAAAATTATACATTGATTAAATTTTGTAAACTATAACTTCTTTTGGATGAACTGTAACGTGTTTTGGATGAACTGTAACGTGGTTTGGATGAACTGTAACGTGGTTTGGATGAACTGTAACGTGGTTTGGATGAACTGTAACGTGGTTTGGATGAACTGTAACGTGGTTTGGATGAACTGTAACGTGGTTTGGATGAACTGTAACGTGGTTTGGATGAACTGTAACGTGGTTTGGATGAACTGTAACGTGGTTTGGATGAACTGTAACGTGGTTTGGATGAACTGTAACGTGGTTTGGATGAACTGTGCGTGGTTTGGATGAACTGTAACGTGGTTTGGATGAACTGTAATGGTTTGGATGAACTGTAACGTGGTTTGGATGAACTGTAACGTGGTTTGGATGAACTGTAACGTGGTTTGGATGAACTGTAACGTGGTTTGGATGAACTGTAACGTGTTTTGGATGAACTGTACGTGGTTTGGATGAACTGTAACGTGGTTTGGATGAACTGTAACGTGGTTTGGATGAACTGTAACGTGGTTTGGATGAACTGTAACGTGGTTTGGATGAACTGTAACGTGGTTTGGATGAACTGTAACGTGGTTTGGATGAACTGTAACGTGGTTTGGATGAACTGTAACGTGGTTTGGATGAACTGTAACGTGGTTTGGATGAACTGTAACGTGGTTTGGATGAACTGTAACGTGGTTTGGATGAACTGTAACGTGGTTTGGATGAACTGTAACGTGGTTTGGATGAACTGTAACGTGGTTTGGATGAACTGAAACGTGGTTTGGATGAACTGTAACGTGGTTTGGATGAACTGTAACGTGGTTTGGATGAACTGTAACGTGGTTTGGATGAACTGTAACGTGGTTTGGATGAACTGTAACGTGGTTTGGATGAACTGTAACGTGGTTTGGATGAACTGTAACGTGGTTTGGATGAACTGTAACGTGGTTTGGATGAACTATTACGTGGTTTGGATGAACTGTAATGGTTTGGATGAACTGTAACGTGGTTTGGATGAACTTGTAACGTAGTTTGGATGAACTGTAGTGGTTTGGATGAACTGTAACGTGGTTTGGATGAACTGTAACGTGGTTTGGATGAACTGTAACGTGGTTTGGATGAACTGTAACGTGGTTTGGATGAACTGTAACGTGGTTTGGATGAACTGTAACGTGGTTTGGATGAACTGTAACGTGGTTTGGATGAACTGTAACGTGGTTTGGATGAACTGTAAATGGTTTGGATGAACTGTAACGTGGTTTGGATGAACTGTAACGTGGTTTGGATGAACTGTAACGTGGTTTGGATGAACTGTAACGTGGTTTGGATGAACTGTAACGTGGTTTGGATGAACTGTAACGTGGTTTGGATGAACTGTAACGTGGTTTGGATGAACTGTAACGTGGTTTGGATGAACTGTAACGTGGTTTGGATGAACTGTAACGTGGTTTGGATGAACTGTAACGTGGTTTGGATGAACTGTAACGTGGTTTGGATGAACTGTAACGTGGTTTGGATGAACTGAAACGTGGTTTTGGATGAACTGTAACGTGGTTTGGATGAACTGTAACGTGGTTTGGATGAACTGTAACGTGGTTTGGATGAACTGTAACGTGGTTTGGATGAACTGTAACGTGGTTTGGATGAACTGTAACGTGGTTTGGATGAACTGTAACGTGGTTTGGATGAACTGTAACGTGGTTTGGATGAACTGTAACGTGGTTTGGATGAACTGTAACGTGGTTTGGATGAACTGTAACGTGGTTTGGATGAACTGTAACGTGTTTTGGATGAACTGTAACGTGGTTTGGATGAACTGTGCGTGGTTTGGATGAACTGTAACGTGGTTTGGATGAACTGTAACGTGGTTTGGATGAACTGTAACGTGGTTTGGATGAACTGTAACGTGGTTTGGATGAACTGTAACGTGGTTTGGATGAACTGTAACGTGGTTTGGATGAACTGTAACGTGGTTTGGATGAACTGAAACATGGTTTGGATGAACTGTAATGTATTTTGGAAATATGTAAAAGAATTTCAAACACTGACATCATTTAAAAAATACCTATTTATATAGTTGAGTTTTAGCAGCTGGCATTAGTGGATCTGAGGAGTTCACTCGTTTTCCAAAGATGTTGTGGACAATATTCATGTCTGTATCATTCTTCTGTTGATTTGATAACAATAGTAATATTTTTAAAAAATTATACATTGATTAAATTTTGTAAACTATAACTTCTTTTGGATGAACTGTAACGTGTTTTGGATGAACTGTAACGTGTTTTGGAATAACTGAACGTGGTTTGGATGAACTGTAACGTGGTTTGGATGAACTGTAACGTGGTTTGGATGAACTGTAACGTGGTTTGGATGAACTGTAACGTGGTTTGGATTAACTGTAACGTGGTTTGGATGAACTGTAACGTGTTTTGGATGAACTGAAATGTGTTTTGGATGAACTGTAACGTGGTTTGGATGAACTGTAACGTGGTTTGGATGAACTGTAACGTGGTTTGGATGAACTGTAACGTGGTTTGGATGAACTGTAACGTGGTTTGGATGAACTGTAACGTGGTTTGGATGAACTGTAACGTGGTTTGGATGAACTGCGTGGTTTGGATGAACTGTAACGTGGTTTGGATGAACTGTAACGTGGTTTGGATGAACTGTAACGTGGTTTGGATGAACTGTAACGTGGTTTGGATGAACTGTAACGTGGTTTGGATGAACTGTAACGTGGTTTGGATGAACTGTTTGTGGTTTGGATGAACTGAAACGTGGTTTGGATGAACTGTAATGTATTTTGGAAATATGTAAAAGAATTTCAAACACTGACATCATTTAAAAAATACCTATTTATATAGTTGAGATTTAGCAGCTGGCATTAGTGGATCTGGGAGTTCACTCGTTTTCCAAAGATGTTGTGGACAATATTCATGTCTGTATCATTCTTCTGTTGATTTGATAACAATAGTAATATTTTTAAAAAATTATACATTGATTAAATTTTGTAAACTATAACTTCTTTGGATGAACTGTAACGTGGTTTGGATGAACTGTAACGTGGTTTGGATGAACTGAAACGTGGTTTGGATGAACTGTAACGTGGTTTGGATGAACTGTAATGTGGTTTGGATGAACTGCGTGGTTTGGATGAACTGTAACGTGGTTTGGATGAACTGTAACGTGGTTTGGATGAACTGTAACGTGGTTTGGATGAACTGTAACGTGGTTTGGATGAACTGTAACGTGGTTTGGATGAACTGTAACGTGGTTTGGATGAACTGTAACGTGGTTTGGATGAACTGTAACGTGGTTTGGATGAACTGCGTGGTTTGGATGAACTGTAACGTGGTTTGGATGAACTGTAATGGTTTGGATGAACTGTAACGTGGTTTGGATGAACTGTAACGTGGTTTGGATGAACTGTAACGTGGTTTGGATGAACTGTAACGTGGTTTGGATGAACTGTAACGTGTTTTGGATGAACTGTAACGTGGTTTGGATGAACTGTAACGTGGTTTGGATGAACTGTAACGTGGTTTGGATGAACTGTAACGTGGTTTGGATGAACTGTAACGTGGTTTGGATGAACTGTAACGTGGTTTGGATGAACTGTAACGTGGTTTGGATGAACTGTAACGTGGTTTGGATGAACTGTAACGTGGTTTGGATGAACTGTAACGTGGTTTGGATGAACTGTAACGTGGTTTGGATGAACTGTAACGTGGTTTGGATGAACTGTAACGTGGTTTGGATGAACTGTAACGTGGTTTGGATGAACTGTAACGTGGTTTGGATGAACAACGTGTTTTGGATGAACTGTAACGTGGTTTGGATGAACTGTAACGTGGTTTGGATGAACTGTAATGTTTTGGATGAACTGTAACGTGGTTTGGATGAACTGTAACGTGGTTTGGATGAACTGTAACGTGGTTTGGATGAACTGTAACGTGGTTTGGATGAACTGTAACGTGGTTTGGATGAACTGTAACGTGGTTTGGATGAACTGTAACGTGGTTTGGATGAACTGTAACGTGGTTTGGATGAACTGTAACGTGGTTTGGATGAACTGTAACGTGGTTTGGATGAACTGTATGGTTTGGATGAACTGTAACGTGGTTTGGATGAACTGTAACGTGGTTTGGATGAACTGTAACGTGGTTTGGATGAACAATCGTGGTTTGGATGAACTGTAACGTGGTTTGGATGAACTGTAACGTGGTTTGGATGAACTGTAACGTGGTTTGGATGAACTGTAACGTGGTTTGGATGAACTGTAACGTGGTTTGGATGAACTGTAACGTGGTTTGGATGAACTGTAACGTGGTTTGGATGAACTGTAACGTGGTTTGGATGAACTGTAACGTGGTTTGGATGAACTGTAACGTGGTTTGGATGAACTGTAACGTGGTTTGGATGAACTGTAACGTGGTTTGGATGAACTGTAACGTGGTTTGGATGAACTGTAACGTGGTTTGGATGAACTGTAACGTGGTTTGGATGAACTGTAACGTGGTTTGGATGAACTGTAACGTGGTTTGGATGAACTGTAACGTGGTTTGGATGAACTGTAACGTGGTTTGGATGAACTGTAATGTGTTTTGGAAATATGTAAAGAATTTCAAACACTGACATCATTTAAAAAATACCTATTAATATAGTTGAGTTTTAGCAGCTGGCATTAGTGGATCTGAGGAGTTCACTCGTTTTCCAAAGATGTTGTGGACAATATTCATGTCTGTATCATTCTTCTGTTGATTTGATAACAATAGTAATATTTTTTAAAAAATTATACATTGATTAAATTTTGTAAACTGTAACTTCTTTTGGATGAACTGTAACGTGTTTTGGATGAACTGTAACGTGTTTTGGATGAACTGTAACGTGGTTTGGATGAACTGTAACGTGGTTTGGATGAACTGTAACGTGGTTTGGATGAACTGTAACGTGGTTTGGATGAACTGTAACGTGGTTTGGATGAACTGTAACGTGGTTTGGATGAACTGTAACGTGTTTTGGATGAACTGTAACGTGTTTTGGATGAACTGTAACGTGGTTTGGATGAACTGTAACGTGGTTTGGATGAACTGTAACGTGGTTTGGATGAACTGTAACGTGGTTTGGATGAACTGAAACGTGGTTTGGATGAACTGTAACGTGGTTTGGATGAACTGTAACGTGGTTTGGATGAACTGTAACGTGGTTTGGATGAACTGTAACGTGGTTTGGATGAACTGTAACGTGGTTTGGATGAACTGTAACGTGGTTTGGATGAACTGTAACGTGGTTTGGATGAACTGTAACGTGGTTTGGATGAACTGTAACGTGGTTTGGATGAACTGTAACGTGGTTTGGATGAACTGTAACGTGGTTTGGATGAACTGTAACGTGGTTTGGATGAACTGTAACGTGTTTTGGATGAACTGTAACGTGTTTTGGATGAACTGTAACGTGGTTTGGATGAACTGTAACGTGGTTTGGATGAACTGTAACGTGGTTTGGATGAACTGTAAATGGTTTGGATGAACTGTAACGTGGTTTGGATGAACTGTAACGTGGTTTGGATGAACTGTAACGTGGTTTGGATGAACTGTAACGTGGTTTGGATGAACTGTAACGTGGTTTGGATGAACTGTAACGTGGTTTGGATGAACTGTAACGTGGTTTGGATGAACTGTAACGTGGTTTGGATGAACTGTAACGTGGTTTGGATGAACTGTAACGTGGTTTGGATGAACTGTAACGTGGTTTGGATGAACTGTAACGTGGTTTGGATGAACTGTAACGTGGTTTGGATGAACTGTAACGTGTTTTGGATGAACTGAAACATGGTTTGGATGAACTGTAATGTATTTTGGAAATATGTAAAAGAATTTCAAACACTGACATCATTTAAAAATACCTATTTATATAGTTGAGTTTTAGCAGCTGGCATTAGTGGATCTGAGGTTCACTCGTTTTCCAAAGATGTTGTGGACAATATTCATGTCTGTATCATTCTTCTGTTGATTTGATAACAATAGTAATATTTTTAAAAAATTATACATTGATTAAATTTTGTAAACTATAACTTCTTTTGGATGAACTGTAACGTGTTTTGGATGAACTGTAACGTGGTTTGGATGAACTGTAACGTGGTTTGGATGAACTGTAACGTGGTTTGGATGAACTGTAACGTGGTTTGGATGAACTGTAACGTGGTTTGGATGAACTGTAACGTGGTTTGGATGAACTGTAACGTGGTTTGGATGAACTGTAACGTGGTTTGGATGAACTGTAACGTGGTTTGGATGAACTGTAACGTGGTTTGGATGAACTGTAACGTGGTTTGGATGAACTGTAACGTGGTTTGGATGAACTGTAACGTGGTTTGGATGAACTGTAACGTGGTTTGGATGAACTGTAACGTGGTTTGGATGAACTGTAACGTGGTTTGGATGAACTGTAACGTGGTTTGGATGAACTGTAACGTGTTTTGGATGAACTGTAATGTGTTTTGGATGAACTGTAACGTGGTTTGGATGAACTGTAACGTGGTTTGGATGAACTGTAACGTGGTTTGGATGAACTGTAACGTGGTTTGGATGAACTGTAACGTGGTTTGGATGAACTGTAACGTGGTTTGGATGAACTGTAACGTGGTTTGGATGAACTGTAACGTGGTTTGGATGAACTGTACGTGGTTTGGATGAACTGTAACGTGGTTTGGATGAACTGTAACGTGGTTTGGATGAACTGTAACGTGGTTTGGATGAACTGTAACGTGGTTTGGATGAACTGTAACGTGGTTTGGATGAACTGTAACGTGGTTTGGATGAACTGTAACGTGGTTTGGATGAACTGCGTGGTTTGGATGAACTGTAACGTGGTTTGGATGAACTGTAACGTGGTTTGGATGAACTGTAACGTGGTTTGGATGAACTGTAACGTGGTTTGGATGAACTGTAACGTGGTTTGGATGAACTGTAACGTGGTTTGGATGAACTGTAACGTGGTTTGGATGAACTGTAACGTGGTTTGGATGAACTGTAACGTGGTTTGGATGAACTGTAACGTGGTTTGGATGAACTGAAACGTGGTTTGGATGAACTGTAACGTGGTTTGGATGAACTGTAACGTGGTTTGGATGAACTGTAACGTGGTTTGGATGAACTGTAATGGTTTGGATGAACTGTAACGTGGTTTGGATGAACTGTAACGTGGTTTGGATGAACTGTAACGTGGTTTGGATGAACTGTAACGTGGTTTGGATGAACTGTAACGTGGTTTGGATGAACTGTAACGTGGTTTGGATGAACTGTAACGTGGTTTGGATGAACTGTAACGTGGTTTGGATGAACTGTGCGTGGTTTGGATGAACTGTAACGTGGTTTGGATGAACTGTAACGTGGTTTGGATGAACTGTAACGTGGTTTGGATGAACTGTAACGTGGTTTGGATGAACTGTAACGTGGTTTGGATGAACTGTAACGTGGTTTGGATGAACTGTAACGTGGTTTGGATGAACTGTAACGTGGTTTGGATGAACTGTAACGTGGTTTGGATGAACTGTAACGTGGTTTGGATGAACTGTAACGTGGTTTGGATGAACTGTAACGTGGTTTGGATGAACTGTAATGGTTTGGATGAACTGTAACGTGGTTTGGATGAACTGTAATGGTTTGGATGAACTGTAACGTGGTTTGGATGAACTGTAACGTGGTTTGGATGAACTGCGTGGTTTGGATGAACTGTAACGTGGTTTGGATGAACTGTAACGTGGTTTGGATGAACTGTAACGTGGTTTGGATGAACTGTAACGTTTTGGATGAACTGTAACGTGGTTTGGATGAACTGTAACGTGGTTTGGATGAACTGCGTGGTTTGGATGAACTGTAACGTGGTTTGGATGAACTGTAACGTGGTTTGGATGAACTGAAACGTGGTTTGGATGAACTGTGTGGTTTGGATGAACTGTAACGTGGTTTGGATGAACTGTAACGTTTGGATGAACTGTAACGTGGTTTGGATGAACTGAAACATGGTTTGGATGAACTGTAATGTATTTTGGAAATATGTAAAGATTTCAAACACTGACATCATTTAAAAAATACCTATTAATATAGTTGAGTTTTAGCAGCTGGCATTAGTGGATGAGGAGTTCACTCGTTTTCCAAAGATGTTGTGGACAATATTCATGTCTGTATCATTGTTCTGTTGATTTGATAACAATAGTAATATTTTTTAAAATTATACATTGATTAAATTTTGTAAACTATAACTTCTTTTGGATGAACTGTAATGTTTTGGATGAACTGTAACGTGTTTTGGATGAACTGAAACGTGGTTTGGATGAACTGTAACGTGGTTTGGATGAACTGTAACGTGGTTTGGATGAACTGTAACGTGGTTTGGATGAACTGTAACGTGGTTTGGATGAACTGTAACGTGGTTTGGATGAACTGTAACGTGGTTTGGATGAACTGTAACGTGGTTTGGATGAACTGTAACGTGGTTTGGATGAACTGTAACGTGGTTTGGATGAACTGTAACGTGGTTTGGATGAACTGTAACGTGGTTTGGATGAACTGTAACGTGGTTTGGATGAACTGTAACGTGGTTTGGATGAACTGTAACGTGGTTTGGATGAACTGTAACGTGGTTTGGATGAACTGTAACGTGGTTTGGATGAACTGTAACGTGGTTTGGATGAACTGTAACGTGGTTTGGATGAACTGTAACGTGGTTTGGATGAACTGTAACGTGTTTTGGATGAACTGTAACGTGGTTTGGATGAACTGTAACGTGGTTTGGATGAACTGAAACGTGGTTTGATGAACTGTAATGTATTTTGGAAATATGTAAAAGAATTTCAAACACTGACATCATTTAAAAAATACCTATTTATATAGTTGAGTTTTAGCAGCTGGCATTAGTGGATCTGGGAGTTCACTCGTTTTCCAAAGATGTTGTGGACAATATTCATGTCTGTATCATTCTTCTGTTGATTTGATAACAATAGTAATATTTTAAAAAATTATACATTGATTAAATTTTGTAAACTATAACTTCTTTTGGATGAACTGTAACGTGGTTTGGATGAACTGTAACGTGGTTTGGATGAACTGAAACGTGGTTTGGATGAACTGTAACGTGGTTTGGATGAACTGTAACGTGGTTTGGATGAACTGTAACGTGGTTTGGATGAACTGTAACGTGGTTTGGATGAACTGTAACGTGGTTTGGATGAACTGTAACGTGGTTTGGATGAACTGTAACGTGGTTTGGATGAACTGTAATGGTTTGGATGAACTGTAACGTGGTTTGGATGAACTGTAACGTGGTTTGGATGAACTGTAACGTGGTTTGGATGAACTGTAACGTGGTTTGGATGAACTGTAACGTGGTTTGGATGAACTGTAACGTGGTTTGGATGAACTGTAACGTGGTTTGGATGAACTGTAACGTGGTTTGGATGAACTGTAACGTGGTTTGGATGAACTGTAACGTGTTTTGGATGAACTGTAACGTGTTTTGGATGAACTGTAACGTGGTTTGGATGAACTGTAACGTGGTTTGGATGAACTGTAACGTGGTTTGGATGAACTGTAACGTGGTTTGGATGAACTGTAACGTGGTTTGGATGAACTGTAACGTGGTTTGGATGAACTGTAACGTGGTTTGGATGAACTGTAACGTGGTTTGGATGAACTGTAACGTGGTTTGGATGAACTGTAACGTGGTTTGGATGAACTGTAACGTGGTTTGGATGAACTGTAACGTGGTTTGGATGAACTGCGTGGTTTGGATGAACTGTAACGTGGTTTGGATGAACTGTAACGTGTTTTGGATGAACTGTAACGTGTTTTGGATGAACTGTAACGTGGTTTGGATGAACTGTAACGTGGTTTTGGATGAACTGTAACGTGTTTTGGATGAACTGTAACGTGGTTTGGATGAACTGTAACGTGG
Organism: Bulinus truncatus; assembly: GCA_021962125.1. Classification (NCBI taxonomy): domain Eukaryota; kingdom Metazoa; phylum Mollusca; class Gastropoda; family Planorbidae; genus Bulinus; species Bulinus truncatus. The sequence goes on from JAGDYQ010000057.1 coordinate 1,201,042, forward strand.
TTTGGATGAACTGTAACGTGGTTTGGATGAACTGTAACGTGGTTTGGATGAACTGAAACGTGGTTTGGATGAACTGTAACGTGGTTTGGATGAACTGTAACGTGGTTTGGATGAACTGTAACGTGGTTTGGATGAACTGTAACGTGGTTTGGATGAACTGAAACGTGGTTTGGATGAACTGTAACGTGGTTTGGATGAACTGTAACGTGGTTTGGATGAACTGTAACGTGGTTTGGATGAACTGTAACGTGGTTTGGATGAACTGTAACATGGTTTGGATGAACTGTAACGTGGTTTGGATGAACTGTAACGTGGTTTGGATGAACTGTAACGTGGTTTGGATGAACTGTAACGTGGTTTGGATGAACTGTAACGTGGTTTGGATGAACTGTAACGTGGTTTGGATGAACTGTAACGTGGTTTGGATGAACTGCGTGGTTTGGATGAACTGTAACGTGGTTTGGATGAACTGTAATGGTTTGGATGAACTGTAACGTGGTTTGGATGAACTGTAACGTGGTTTGGATGAACTGTAACGTGGTTTGGATGAACTGTAACGTGGTTTGGATGAACTGTAACGTGGTTTGGATGAACTGTAACGTGGTTGGATGAACTGTAACGTGGTTTGGATGAACTGTAACGTGGTTTGGATGAACTGTAACGTGGTTTGGATGAACTGTAACGTGGTTTGGATGAACTGTAACGTGGTTTGGATGAACTGTAACGTGGTTTGGATGAACTGTAACGTGGTTTGGATGAACTGTAACGTGGTTTGGATGAACTGTAGTGGTTTGGATGAACTGTAACGTGGTTTGGATGAACTGTAACGTGGTTTGGATGAACTGTAACGTGGTTTGGATGAACTGTAACGTGGTTTGGATGAACTGTAACGTGGTTTGGATGAACTGTAACGTGGTTTGGATGAACTGTAACGTGGTTTGGATGAACTGTAACGTGGTTTGGATGAACTGTAACGTGGTTTGGATGAACTGTAACGTGGTTTGGATGAACTGTAACGTGGTTTGGATGAACTGTAATGTGGTTTGGATGAACTGTAACGTGGTTTGGATGAACTGTAACGTGGTTTGGATGAACTGTAACGTGGTTTGGATGAACTGTAACGTGGTTTGGATGAACTGTAATGGTTTGGATGAACTGTAACGTGGTTTGGATGAACTGTAACGTGGTTTGGATGAACTGTAACGTGGTTTGGATGAACTGTAACGTGGTTTGGATGAACTGTAACGTGGTTTGGATGAACTGTAACGTGGTTTGGATGAACTGTAACGTGGTTTGGATGAACTGCGTGGTTTGGATGAACTGTAACGTGGTTTGGATGAACTGTAACGTGGTTTGGATGAACTGTAACGTGGTTTGGATGAACTGTAACGTGGTTTGGATGAACTGTAACGTGGTTTGGATGAACTGTAACGTGGTTTGGATGAACTGTAACGTGGTTTGGATGAACTGTAACGTGGTTTGGATGAACTGTAACGTGGTTTGATGAACTGAAACATGGTTTGGATGAACTGTAATGTGTTTTGGAAATATGTAAAAGAATTTCAAACACTGACATCATTTAAAAAATACCTATTTATATAGTTGAGTTTTAGCAGCTGGCATTAGTGGATCTGAGGAGTTCACTCGTTTTCCAAAGATGTTGTGGACAATATTCATGTCTGTATCATTCTTCTGTTGATTTGATAACAATAGTAATATTTTAAAAAATTATACATTGATTAAATTTTGTAAACTATAACTTCTTTTGGATGAACTGTAACGTGTTTGGATGAACTGTAACGTGTTTGGATGAACTGAAACGTGGTTTGGATGAACTGTAACGTGGTTTGGATGAACTGTAATGGTTTGGATGAACTGTAACGTGGTTTGGATGAACTGTAACGTGGTTTGGATGAACTGTAACGTGGTTTGGATGAACTGTAACGTGGTTTGGATGAACTGAAACGTGGTTTGGATGAACTGTAACGTGGTTTGGATGAACTGTAACGTGGTTTGGATGAACTGTAACGTGGTTTGGATGAACTGTAACGTGGTTTGGATGAACTGTAACGTGGTTTGGATGAACTGTAACGTGGTTTGGATGAACTGTAACGTGGTTTGGATGAACTGTAACGTGGTTTGGATGAACTGTAACGTGGTTTGGATGAACTGTAACGTGGTTTGGATGAACTGTATGGTTTGGATGAACTGTAATGGTTTGGATGAACTGTAACGTGGTTGGATGAACTGTAACGTGGTTTGGATGAACTGTAACGTGGTTTGGATGAACTGTAACGTGGTTTGGATGAACTGTAACGTGGTTTGGATGAACTGTAACGTGGTTTGGATGAACTGTAACGTGGTTTGGATGAACTGTAACGTGGTTTGGATGAACTGTAACGTGGTTTGGATGAACTGTAACGTGGTTTGGATGAACTGTAACGTGGTTTGGATGAACTGTAACGTGGTTTGGATGAACTGTAACGTGGTTTGGATGAACTGTAACGTGGTTTGGATGAACTGAAACATGGTTTGGATGAACTGTAATGTATTTTGGAAATATGTAAAAGAATTTCAAACACTGACATCATTTAAAATACCTATTTATATAGTTGAGTTTTAGCAGCTGGCATTAGTGGATCTGAGGAGTTCACTCGTTTTCCAAAGATGTTGTGGACAATATTCTTGTCTGCATCATTGTTCTGTTGATTTGATAACAATAGTAATATTTTTTAAAAATTATACATTGATTAAATTTTGTAAACTATAACTTCTTTTGGATGAACTGTAACGTGTTTTGGATGAACTGTAACGTGGTTTGGATGAACTGAAACGTGGTTTGGATGAACTGTAACGTGGTTTGGATGAACTGTAACGTGGTTTGGATGAACTGTAACGTGGTTTGGATGAACTGTAACGTGGTTTGGATGAACTGTAACGTGGTTTGGATGAACTGTAACGTGGTTTGGATGAACTGTAACGTGGTTTGGATGAACTGTAACGTGGTTTGGATGAACTGTAACGTGTTTTGGATGAACTGTAACGTGGTTTGGATGAACTGTAACGTGGTTTGGATGAACTGTAACGTGGTTTGGATGAACTGTAACGTGGTTTGGATGAACTGTAACGTGTTTGGATGAACTGAACGTGGTTTGGATGAACTGTAACGTGGTTTGGATGAACTGTAAACGTGGTTTGGATGAACTGTAACGTGGTTTGGATGAACTGTAACGTGGTTTGGATGAACTGTAACGTGGTTTGGATGAACTGTAACGTGGTTTGGATGAACTGTAACGTGGTTTGGATGAACTGTAACGTGGTTTGGATGAACTGTAACGTGGTTTGGATGAACTGTAACGTGGTTTGGATGAACTGTAACGTGGTTTGGATGAACTGTAACGTGGTTTGGATGAACTGAAACGTGGTTTGGATGAACTGTAACGTGGTTTGGATGAACTGTAACGTGGTTTGGATGAACTGTAACGTGGTTTGGATGAACTGTAACGTGGTTTGGATGAACTGCGTGGTTTGGATGAACTGTGGTTTGGATGAACTGTAACGTGGTTTGGATGAACTGTAACGTGGTTTGGATGAACTGTAACGTGGTTTGGATGAACTGTATGGTTTGGATGAACTGTAACGTGGTTTGGATGAACTGTAACGTGGTTTGGATGAACTGTAACATGGTTTGGATGAACTGTAACGTGGTTTGGATGAACTGTAACGTGGTTTGGATGAACTGCGTGGTTTGGATGAACTGTAACGTGGTTTGGATGAACTGTAACGTGGTTTGGATGAACTGTAACGTGGTTTGGATGAACTGTAACGTGGTTTGGATGAACTGTAACGTGGTTTGGATGAACTGTAACGTGGTTTGGATGAACTGTAACGTGGTTTGGATGAACTGTAACGTGGTTTGGATGAACTGTAACGTGGTTTGGATGAACTGTAACGTGGTTTGGATGAACTGTAACGTGGTTTGGATGAACTGTAACGTGGTTTGGATGAACTGTAACGTGGTTTGGATGAACTGTAACGTGGTTTGGATGAACTGTAATGTATTTTGGAAATATGTAAAGAATTTCAAACACTGACATCATTTAAAAAAATACCTATTTATATAGTTGAGTTTTAGCAGCTGGCATTAGTGGATCTGAGGAGTTCACTCGTTTTCCAAAATGTTGTGGACAATATTCATGTCTGTATCATTGTTCTGTTGATTTGATAACAATAGTAATATTTTTTAAAAATTATACATTGATTAAATTTTGTAAACTATAACTTCTTTTGGATGAACTGTAACGTGGTTTGGATGAACTGTAACGTGGTTTGGATGAACTGAAACGTGGTTTGGATGAACTGTAACGTGGTTTGGATGAACTGTAACGTGGTTTGGATGAACTGTAACGTGGTTTGGATGAACTGTAACGTGGTTTGGATGAACTGTAACGTGGTTTGGATGAACTGTAACGTGGTTTGGATGAACTGTAACGTGTTTTGGATGAACTGTAACGTGGTTTGGATGAACTGTAACGTGGTTTGGATGAACTGTAACGTGGTTTGGATGAACTGTAACGTGGTTTGGATGAACTGAAACGTGGTTTGGATGAACTGTAACGTGGTTTGGATGAACTGTAACGTGGTTTGGATGAACTGTAACGTGTTTTGGATGAACTGTAACGTGGTTTGGATGAACTGTAATGTATTTGGAAATATGTAACAGAATTTCAAACACTGACATCATTTAAAAAATACCTATTTATATAGTTGAGTTTTAGCAGCTGGCATTAGTGGATCTGAAAGTTCACTCGTTTTCCAAAGATGTTGTGGACAATATTCATGTCTGTATCATTGTTCTGTTGATTTGATAACAATAGTAATATTTTTTGGAAATTATACATTGATTAAATTTTGTAAACTATAACTTCTTTTGGATGAACTGTAACGTGTTTTGGATGAAATGTAACGTGTTTTGGATGAACTGAAACGTGGTTTGGATGAACTGTAACGTGGTTTGGATGAACTGTAACGTGGTTTGGATGAACTGTAACGTGGTTTGGATGAACTGTAACGTGGTTTGGATGAACTGTAACGTGGTTTGGATGAACTGTAACGTGGTTTGGATGAACTGTAACGTGGTTTGGATGAACTGTAACGTGGTTTGGATGAACTGCGTGGTTTGGATGAACTGTAACGTGGTTTGGATGAACTGTAACGTGGTTTGGATGAACTGTAACGTGGTTTTGATGAACTGTAACGTGGTTTGGATGAACTGCGTGGTTTGGATGAACTGTAACGTGGTTTGGATGAACTGTAACGTGGTTTGGATGAACTGTAACGTGGTTTGGATGAACTGTAACGTGGTTTGGATGAACTGTAACGTGGTTTGGATGAACTGTAACGTGGTTTGGATGAACTGTAACGTGGTTTGGATGAACTGTAACGTGGTTTGGATGAACTGTAACGTGGTTTGGATGAACTGTAACGTGGTTTGGATGAACTATGTAATGGTTTGGATGAACTAACGTGGTTTGGATGAACTGTAACGTGGTTTGGATGAACTGTAACGTGGTTTGGATGAACTGTAACGTGGTTTGGATGAACTGTAACGTGGTTTGGATGAACTGTAACGTGGTTTGGATGAACTGTAACGTGGTTTGGATGAACTGTAACGTGGTTTGGATGAACTGTAACGTGGTTTGGATGAACTGTAACGTGGTTTGGATGAACTGTAACGTGGTTTGGATGAACTGTAACGTGGTTTGGATGAACTGTAACGTGGTTTGGATGAACTGTAACGTGGTTTGGATGAACTGTAACGTGGTTTGGATGAACTGTAACGTGGTTTGGATGAACTGTAACGTGGTTTGGATGAACTGTAACGTGGTTTGGATGAACTGCGTGGTTTGGATGAACTGTAACGTGGTTTGGATGAACTGTAACGTGGTTTGGATGAACTGTAACGTGGTTTGGATGAACTGTAACGTGGTTTGGATGAACTGTAACGTGGTTTGGATGAACTGAAACGTGGTTTGATGAACTGTAATGTATTTTGGAAATATGTAAAAGAATTTCAAACACTGACATCATTTAAAATACCTATTTATATAGTTGAGTTTTAGCAGCTGGCATTAGTGGATCTGAGGAGTTCACTCGTTTTCCAAAGATGTTGTGGACAATATTCATGTCTGTATCATTGTTCTGTTGATTTGATAACAATAGTAATATTTTAAAAAAAATTATAACTTGATTAAATTTTGTAAACTATAACTTCTTTTGGATGAACTGTAACGTGTTTTGGATGAACTGTAACGTGTTTTGGATGAACTGTAACGTGGTTTGGATGAACTGTAACGTGGTTTGGATGAACTGTAACGTGGTTTGGATGAACTGTAACGTGGTTTGGATGAACTGTAACGTGGTTTGGATGAACTGTAATGTGTTTTGGATGAACTGTAATGTGTTTTGGATGAACTGTAACGTGGTTTGGATGAACTGATATGGTTTGGATGAACTGTAACGTGGTTTGGATGAACTGTAACGTGGTTTGGATGAACTGTAACATGGTTTGGATGAACTGTAATGTGGTTTGGATGAACTGTAACGTGTTTTGGATGAACTGTAACATGGTTTGGATGAACTGTAATGTATTTGGAAATATGTAAAAGAATTTCAAACACTGACATCATTTAAAAAATACCTATTTATATAGTTGAGTTTTAGCAGCTGGCATTAGTGGATCTGAGGAGTTCACTCGTTTTCCAAAGATGTTGTGGACAATATTCATGTCTGCATCATTGTTCTGTTGATTTGATAACAATAGTAATATTTTTTAAAAATTATACATTGATTAAATTTTGTAAACTATAACTTGTTTTGGATGAACTGTAACGTGTTTTGGATGAACTGTAACGTTTTGGATGAACTGAAACGTGGTTTGGATGAACTGTAACGTGGTTTGGATGAACTGTAACGTGGTTTGGATGAACTGTAACGTGGTTTGGATGAACTGTAACGTGGTTTGGATGAACTGTAACGTGGTTTGGATGAACTGTAACGTGGTTTGGATGAACTGTAACGTGGTTTGGATGAACTGTAACGTGGTTTGGATGAACTGTAACGTGGTTTGGATGAACTGGTTTGGATGAACTGTAACGTGGTTTGGATGAACTGTAACGTGGTTTGGATGAACTGTAACGTGGTTTGGATGAACTGTAACGTGGTTTGGATGAACTGTAACGTGGTTTGGATGAACTGTAACGTGGTTTGGATGAACTGTAACGTGGTTTGGATGAACTGTAACGTGGTTTGGATGAACTGTAACGTGGTTTGGATGAACTGTAACGTGGTTTGGATGAACTGTAACGTGGTTTGGATGAACTGTAACGTGGTTTGGATGAACTGTAACGTGGTTTGGATGAACTGTAACGTGGTTTGGATGAACTGTAACGTGGTTTGGATGAACTGTAACGTGGTTTGGATGAACTGTAACGTGGTTTGGATGAACTGAAACGTGGTTTGGATGAACTGTAGTGGTTTGGATGAACTGTAACGTGGTTTGGATGAACTGTAACGTGGTTTGGATGAACTGTAACGTGTTTTGGATGAACTGTAATGTGTTTTGGATGAACTGTAACGTGGTTTGGATGAACTGTAACGTGGTTTGGATGAACTGTAACGTGGTTTGGATGAACTGTAACGTGGTTTGGATGAACTGTAACATGGTTTGGATGAACTGTAACGTGGTTTGGATGAACTGTAACGTGTTTTGGATGAACTGTAACGTGGTTTGGATGAACTGTAACGTGGTTTGGATGAACTGTAACGTGGTTTGGATGAACTGTAACGTGGTTTGGATGAACTGTAACGTGGTTTGGATGAACTGTAACGTGGTTTGGATGAACTGTAACGTGGTTTGGATGAACTGTAACGTGGTTTGGATGAACTGTAACGTGGTTTGGATGAACTGTAACGTGGTTTGGATGAACTGTAACGTGGTTTGGATGAACTGTAACGTGGTTTGGATGAACTGTAACGTGGTTTGGATGAACTGTAACGTGGTTTGGATGAACTGTAACGTGGTTTGGATGAACTGTAACGTGGTTTGGATGAACTGTAACGTGGTTTGGATGAACTGTAACGTGGTTTGGATGAACTGCGTGGTTTGGATGAACTGTAACGTGGTTTGGATGAACTGTAACGTGGTTTGGATGAACTGTAACGTGGTTTGGATGAACTGTAACGGTTTGATGAACTAACGTGGTTTGGATGAACTGTAACGTGGTTTGGATGAACTGTAACGTGGTTTGGATGAACTGTAACGTGTTTTGGATGAACTGTAACATGGTTTGGATGAACTGTAATGTATTTTGGAAATATGTAAAAGAATTTCAAACATGACATCATTTAAAAAATACCTATAATATAGTTGAGTTTTAGCAGCTGGCATTAGTGGATCTGAGGAGTTCACTCGTTTTCCAAAGATGTTGTGGACAATATTCATGTCTGTATCATTCTTCTGTTGATTTGATAACAATAGTAATATTTTAAAAAAATTATACATTGATTAAATTTTGTAAACTATAACTTCTTTTGGATGAACTGTAACGTGTTTTGGATGAAATGTAACGTGTTTTGGATGAACTGAAACGTGGTTTGGATGAACTGTAACGTGGTTTGGATGAACTGTAACGTGGTTTGGATGAACTGTAACGTGGTTTGGATGAACTGTAACGTGGTTTGGATGAACTGTAACGTGGTTTGGATGAACTGTAACGTGTTTTGGATGAACTGTAATGTGTTTTGGATGAACTGTAACGTGGTTTGGATGAACTGTAACGTGGTTTGGATGAACTGTAACGTGGTTTGGATGAACTGTAACGTGGTTTGGATGAACTGTAACGTGGTTTGGATGAACTGTAACGTGTTTTGGATGAACTGTAACGTGTTTTGGATGAACTGTAACATGGTTTGGATGAACTGTAATGTATTTTGGAAATATGTAAAAGAATTTCAAACACTGACATCATTTAAAAATACCTATTTATATAGTTGAGTTTTAGCAGCTGGCATTAGTGGATCTGAGGAGTTCACTCGTTTTCCAAAGATGTTGTGGACAATATTCATGTCTGTATCATTGTTCTGTTGATTTGATAACAATAGTAATATTTTTTAAAAATTATACATTGATTAAATTTTGTAAACTATAACTTCTTTTGGATGAACTGTAACGTGTTTTGGATGAACTGTAACGTGTTTTGGATGAACTGAAACGTGGTTTGGATGAACTGTAACGTGGTTTGGATGAACTGTAACGTGGTTTGGATGAACTGTAACGTGGTTTGGATGAACTGTAATGGTTTGGATGAACTGTAACGTGGTTTGGATGAACTGTAACGTGGTTTGGATGAACTGTAACGTGGTTTGGATGAACTGTAACGTGGTTTGGATGAACTGTAACGTGGTTTGGATGAACTGTAACGTGGTTTGGATGAACTGTAACGTGGTTTGGATGAACTGTAACGTGGTTTGGATGAACTGTAACGTGGTTTGGATGAACTGTAACGTGGTTTGGATGAACTGTAACGTGGTTTGGATGAACTGTAACGTGGTTTGGATGAACTGTAACGTGGTTTGGATGAACTGTAACGTGGTTTGGATGAACTGTAACGTGGTTTGGATGAACTGTAACGTGGTTTGGATGAACTGTAACGTGGTTTGGATGAACTGTAACGTGTTTTGGATGAACTGTAACGTGGTTTGGATGAACTGTAACGTGGTTTGGATGAACTGTAACGTGGTTTGGATGAACTGTAACGTGGTTTGGATGAACTGTAACGTGGTTTGGATGAACTGTAACGTGGTTTGGATGAACTGTAACGTGGTTTGGATGAACTGTAACGTGGTTTGGATGAACTGTAACGTGGTTTGGATGAACTGTAACGTGGTTTGGATGAACTGTAACGTGGTTTGGATGAACTGTAACGTGGTTTGGATGAACTGTAACGTGGTTTGGATGAACTGTAACGTGTTTTGGATGAACTGTAACGTGGTTTGGATGAACTATAACGTGGTTTGGATGAACTGTAACGTGGTTTGGATGAACTGTAACGTGGTTTGGATGAACTGTAACGTGGTTTGGATGAACTGTAATGGTTTTGGATGAACTGTAACGTGGTTTGGATGAACTGTAACGTGGTTTGGATGAACTGTAACGTGGTTTGGATGAACTGTAACGTGGTTTGGATGAACTGTAACGTGGTTTGGATGAACTGTAACGTGGTTTGGATGAACTGTAACGTGGTTTGGATGAACTGTAACGTGGTTTGGATGAACTGTAACGTGGTTTGGATGAACTGTAACGTGGTTTGGATGAACTGTAACGTGGTTTGGATGAACTGTAATGGTTTGGATGAACTGTAACGTGGTTTGGATGAACTGTAACGTGGTTTGGATGAACTGTAACGTGGTTTGGATGAACTGTAACGTGGTTTGGATGAACTGTAACGTGGTTTGGATGAACTGTAACGTGGTTTGGATGAACTGTAACGTGTTTTGGATGAACTGAAACATGGTTTGGATGAACTGTAATGTATTTTGGAAATATGTAAAAGAATTTCAAACACTGACATCATTTAAAAATACCTATTTATATAGTTGAGTTTTAGCAGCTGGCATTAGTGGATCTGAGGAGTTCACTCGTTTTCCAAAGATGTTGTGGACAATATTCATGTCTGTATCATTGTTCTGTTGATTTGATAACAATAGTAATATTTTTTTAAAATTATACATTGATTAAATTTTGTAAACTATAACTTCTTTTGGATGAACTGTAACGTGTTTTGGATGAAATGTAACGTGTTTTGGATTAACTGAAACGTGGTTTGGATGAACTGTAACGTGGTTTGGATGAACTGTAACGTGGTTTGGATGAACTGTAACGTGGTTTGGATGAACTGTAACGTGGTTTGGATGAACTGTAACGTGGTTTGGATGAACTGTAACGTGGTTTGGATGAACTGTAACGTGGTTTGGATGAACTGTAACGTGGTTTGGATGAACTGTAACGTGGTTTGGATGAACTGTAACGTGGTTTGGATGAACTGTAACGTGGTTTGGATGAACTGTAACGTGGTTTGGATGAACTGTAACGTGGTTTGGATGAACTGTAACGTGGTTTGGATGAACTGCGTGGTTTGGATGAACTGTAACGTGGTTTGGATGAACTGTAACGTGGTTTGGATGAACTGTAATGTGGTTTGGATGAACTGTAACGTGGTTTGGATGAACTGTAACGTGGTTTGGATGAACTGTAACGTGGTTTGGATGAACTGTAACGTGGTTTGGATGAACTGTAACGTGTTTTGGATGAACTGAAACATGGTTTGGATGAACTGTAATGTGTTTTGGAAATATGTAAAAGAATTTCAAACACTGACATCATTTAAAAAATACCTATTAATATAGTTGAGTTTTAGCAGCTGGCATTAGTGGATCTGAGGTTCACTCGTTTTCCAAAGATGTTGTGGACAATATTCATGTCTGTATCATTCTTCTGTTGATTTGATAACAATAGTAATATTTTTAAAAAATTATACATTGAAAATTTTGTAAACTATAACTTCTTTTGGATGAACTGTAACGTGTTTTGGATGAACTGTAACGTGTTTTGGATAACTGAACGTGGTTTGGATGAACTGTAACGTGGTTTGGATGAACTGTAACGTGGTTTGGATGAACTGTAACGTGGTTTGGATGAACTGTAACGTGGTTTGGATGAACTAACGTGGTTTGGATGAACTGTAACGTGTTTTGGATGAACTGTAACGTGTTTTGGATGAACTGTAACGTGGTTTGGATGAACTGTAACGTGGTTTGGATGAACTGTAACGTGGTTTGGATGAACTGTAACGTGGTTTGGATGAACTGTAACGTGGTTTGGATGAACTGTAACGTGGTTTGGATGAACTGTAACGTGGTTTGGATGAACTGTAACGTTTATGGTTTGGATGAACTGTAACGTGGTTTGGATGAACTGTAACGTGGTTTGGATGAACTGTAACGTGGTTTGGATGAACTGTAACGTGGTTTGGATGAACTGTAACGTGGTTTGGATGAACTGTAACGTGGTTTGGATGAACTGTAACGTGGTTTGGATGAACTGTAACGTGGTTTGGATGAACTGTAACGTGGTTTGGATGAACTGTAACGTGGTTTGGATGAACTGTAACGTGGTTTGGATGAACTGTAACGTGGTTTGGATGAACTGTAACGTGTTTTGGATGAACTGTAACGTGTTTTGGATGAACTGTAACGTGGTTTGGATGAACTGTAACGTGGTTTGGATGAACTGTAGCGTGGTTTGGATGAACTGTAAACGTGGTTTGGATGATGTAACGTGGTTTGGATGAACTGTAATGGTTTGGATGAACTGTAACGTGTTTTGGATGAACTGTAACGTGGTTTGGATGGATGAACTGTAACGTGGTTTGGATGAACTGTAACGTGGTTTGGATGAACTGTAACGTGGTTTGGATGAACTGTAACGTGGTTTGGATGAACTGTAACGTGGTTTGGATGAACTGTAACGTGGTTTGGATGAACTGTAACGTGGTTTGGATGAACTGTAACGTGGTTTGGATGAACTGTAACGTGGTTTGGATGAACTGTAACGTGGTTTGGATGAACTGTAACGTGGTTTGGATGAACTGTAACGTGGTTTGGATGAACTGTAACGTGGTTTGGATGAACTGTAACGTGTTTTGGATGAACTGAAACGTGGTTTGGATGAACTGTAATGTATTTTGGAAATATGTAAAAGAATTTCAAACACTGACATCATTTAAAAAATACCTATTTATATAGTTGAGTTTTAGCAGCTGGCATTAGTGGATCTGAGGAGTTCACTCTGGTTTTCCAAAGATGTTGTGGACAATATTCATGTCTGTATCATTGTTCTGTTGATTTGATAACAATAGTAATATTTTTTAAAAATTATACATTGATTAAATTTTGTAAACTATAACTTCTTTTGGATGAACTGTAACGTGTTTTGGATGAACTGTAACGTGGTTTGGATGAACTGTAACGTGGTTTGGATGAACTGTAACGTGGTTTGGATGAACTGTAACGTGGTTTGGATGAACTGTAACGTGGTTTGGATGAACTGTAACGTGGTTTGGATGAACTGAACGTGGTTTGGATGAACTGTAACGTGGTTTGGATGAACTGTAACGTGGTTTGGATGAACTGTAACGTGGTTTGGATGAACTGTAACGTGGTTTGGATGAACTGTAACGTGGTTTGGATGAACTGTAACGTGGTTTGGATGAACTGTAACGTGGTTTGGATGAACTGTAACGTGGTTTGGATGAACTGTAACGTGGTTTGGATGAACTGTAACGTGGTTTGGATGAACTGTAACGTGGTTTGGATGAACTGTAACGTGGTTTGGATGAACTGTAACGTGGTTTGGATGAACTGTAACGTGGTTTGGATGAACTGTAACGTGGTTTGGATGAACTGTAACGTGGTTTGGATGAACTGTAACGTGGTTTGGATGAACTGTAACGTGGTTTGGATGAACTGTAACGTGGTTTGGATGAACTGTAATGGTTTGGATGAACTGTAACGTGGTTTGGATGAACTGTAACGTGGTTTGGATGAACTGTACGTGGTTTGGATGAACTGTAACGTGGTTTGGATGAACTGTAACGTGGTTTGGATGAACTGTAACGTGTTTTGGATGAACTGTAACGTGTTTTGGATGAACTGTAACGTGGTTTGGATGAACTGTAACGTGGTTTGGATGAACTGTAACGTGGTTTGGATGAACTGAAACGTGGTTTGGATGAACTGTAACGTGGTTTGGATGAACTGTAACGTGGTTTGGATGAACTGTAACGTGGTTTGGATGAACTGTAACGTGGTTTGGATGAACTGAAACGTAGTTTGGATGAACTGTAACGTGGTTTGGATGAACTGTAACGTGGTTTGGATGAACTGTAACGTGGTTTGGATGAACTGTAGTGGTTTGGATGAACTGTAACGTGGTTTGGATGAACTGTAACGTGGTTTGGATGAACTGTAACGTGGTTTGGATGAACTGTAACGTGGTTTGGATGAACTGTAACGTGGTTTGGATGAACTGTAACGTGGTTTGGATGAACTGTAACGTGGTTTGGATGAACTGTAACGTGGTTTGGATGAACTGTAACGTGGTTTGGATGATGTAACGTGGTTTGGATGAACTGTAACGTGGTTTGGATGAACTGTCGATGGTTTGGATGAACTGTAACGTGGTTTGGATGAACTGTAACGTGGTTTGGATGAACTAATGTGGTTTGGATGAACTGTAACGTGGTTTGGATGAACTGTAACGTGGTTTGGATGAACTGAAACGTGGTTTGGATGAACTGTAACGTGGTTTGGATGAACTGTAACGTGGTTTGGATGAACTGTAACGTGGTTTGGATGAACTGAAACATGGTTTGGATGAACTGTAATGTATTTTGGAAATATGTAAAAGAATTTCAAACACTGACATCATTTAAAAAATACCTATTTATATAGTTGAGTTTTAGCAGCTGGCATTAGTGGATCTGAGGAGTTCACTCGTTTTCCAAAGATGTTGTGGACAATATTCATGTCTGTATCATTCTTCTGTTGATTTGATAACAATAGTAATATTTTTAAAAAAATTATACATTGATTAAATTTTGTAAACTATAACTTCTTTTGGATGAACTGTAACGTGTTTTGGATGAAATGTGTTTTGGATGAACTGAAACGTGGTTTGGATGAACTGTAACGTGGTTTGGATGAACTGTAACGTGGTTTGGATGAACTGTAACGTGGTTTGGATGAACTGTAACGTGGTTTGGATGAACTGTAACGTGGTTTGGATGAACTGTAATGTGTTTTGGATGAACTGTAACGTGTTTTGGATGAACTGTAACGTGGTTTGGATGAACTGTAACGTGGTTTGGATGAACTGTAACGTGGTTTGGATGAACTGTAACGTGGTTTGGATGAACTGTAACGTGGTTTGGATGAACTGTAATGGTTTGGATGAACTGTAACGTGTTTTGGATGAACTGAAACATGGTTTGGATGAACTGTAATGTATTTTGAAATATGTAAAGAATTTCAAACACTGACATCATTTAAAAATACCTATTTATATAGTTGAGTTTTAGCAGCTGGCATTAGTGGATCTGAGGTTCACTCGTTTTCCAAAGATGTTGTGGACAATATTCATGTCTGTATCATTGTTCTGTTGATTTGATAACAATAGTAATATTTTAAAAATTATACATTGATTAAATTTTGTAAACTATAACTTCTTTTGGATGAACTGTAACGTGTTTTGGATGAACTGTAACGTGTTTTGGATGAACTGTAACGTGGTTTGGATGAACTGTAACGTGGTTTGGATGAACTGTAACGTGGTTTGGATGAACTGTAACGTGGTTTGGATGAACTGTAACGTGGTTTGGATGAACTGTAACGTGGTTTGGATGAACTGAAACGTGGTTTGGATGAACTGTAACGTGGTTTGGATGAACTGTAACGTGGTTTGGATGAACTGTAACGTGGTTTGGATGAACTGTAACGTGGTTTGGATGAACTGTAACGTGGTTTGGATGAACTGTAACGTGGTTTGGATGAACTGTAACGTGGTTTGGATGAACTGTAACATGGTTTGGATGAACTGTAACGTGGTTTGGATGAACTGTAACGTGGTTTGGATGAACTGTAACGTGGTTTGGATGAACTGTAACGTGGTTTGGATGAATGTAACGTGGTTTGGATGAACTGTAACATGGTTTGGATGAACTGTAATGTGGTTTGGATGAACTGTAACGTGTTTTGGATGAACTGTAACGTGGTTTGGATGAACTATTACGTGGTTTGGATGAACTGTAACGTGGTTTGGATGAACTGTAACGTGGTTTGGATGAACTGTAACGTGGTTTGGATGAACTGTAACGTGGTTTGGATGAACTGTAACGTGGTTTGGATGAACTGTAACGTGGTTTGGATGAACTGTAACGTGGTTTGGATGAACTGTAACGTGGTTTGGATGAACTGTAACGTGGTTTGGATGAACTGTAACGTGGTTTGGATGAACTGTAATGTGGTTTGGATGAACTGTAACGTGGTTTGGATGAACTGTAACGTGGTTTGGATGAACTGTAACGTGGTTTGGATGAACTGTAACGTGGTTTGGATGAACTGAAACGTGGTTTGGATGAACTGTAACGTGGTTTGGATGAACTGTAATGTGGTTTGGATGAACTGTAACGTGGTTTGGATGAACTGTAACGTGGTTTGGATGAACTGTAACGTGGTTTGGATGAACTGTAACGTGGTTTGGATGAACTGTAACGTGGTTTGGATGAACTGTAACGTGGTTTGGATGAACTGTAACGTGGTTTGGATGAACTGTAACGTGGTTTGGATGAACTGTAACGTGGTTTGGATGAACTGTAACGTGGTTTGGATGAACTGTAACGTGGTTTGGATGAACTGTAACGTGGTTTGGATGAACTGTAACGTGGTTTGGATGAACTGTAACGTGGTTTGGATGAACTGTAACGTGGTTTGGATGAACTGTAACGTGGTTTGGATGAACTGTAACGTGGTTTGGATGAACTGTAACGTGGTTTGGATGAACTTGTAACGTGTTTTGGAATGAACTGTAACATGGTTTGGATGAACTGTAATGTGTTTTGGAAATATGTAAAAGAATTTCAAACACTGACATCATTTAAAAAATACCTATTTATATAGTTGAGTTTTAGCAGCTGGCATTAGTGGATCTGAGGAGTTCACTTGTTTTGGATGTTGTGGACAATATTCATGTCTGTATCATTGTTCTGTTGATTTGATAACAATAGTAATATTTTTTTAAATTATACATTGATTAAATTTTGGAAACTATAACTTCTTTTGGATGAACTGTAATGTGTTTTGGATGAACTGTAACGTGTTTTGGATGAACTGAAACGTGGTTTGGATGAACTGTAACAGTTTGGATGAACTGTAACGTGGTTTGGATGAACTGTAACGTGGTTTGGATGAACTGTAACGTGGTTTGGATGAACTGTAACGTGGTTTGGATGAACTGTAACGGGTTTGGATGAACTGTAACGTGGTTTGGATGAACTGTAACGTGGTTTGGATGAACTATAACGTGGTTTGGATGAACTGTAACGTGGTTTGGATGAACTGTAACGTGGTTTGGATGAACTGAACGTGGTTTGGATGAACTGTAACGTGGTTTGGATGAACTGTAACGTGGTTTGGATGAACTGTAACGTGGTTTGGATGAACTGTAACGTGGTTTGGATGAACTGTAACGTGGTTTGGATGAACTGTAACGTGGTTTGGATGAACTGTAACGTGGTTTGGATGAACTGTAACGTGGTTTGGATGAACTGTAACGTGGTTTGGATGAACTGTAACGTGGTTTGGATGAACTGTAACGTGGTTTGGATGAACTGAAACATGGTTTGGATGAACTGTAATGTATTTGGAAATATGTAAAAGAATTTCAAACACTGACATCATTTAAAAAATACCTATTTATATAGTTGAGTTTTAGCAGCTGGCATTAGTGGATCTGAGGAGTTCACTCGTTTTCCAAAGATGTTGTGGACAATATTCATGTCTGTATCATTCTTCTGTTGATTTGATAACAATAGTAATATTTTTAAAATTATACATTGATTAAATTTTGTAAACTATAACTTCTTTTGGATGAACTGTAACGTGTTTTGGATGAAATGTAACGTGTTTGGATGAACTGAAACGTGGTTTGGATGAACTGTAACGTGGTTTGGATGAACTGTAACGTGGTTTGGATGAACTGTAACGTGGTTTGGATGAACTGTAACGTGGTTTGGATGAACTGTAACGTGGTTTGGATGAACTGTAACGTGTTTTGGATGAACTGTAATGTGTTTTGGATGAACTGTAACGTGGTTTGGATGAACTGTAACGTGGTTTGGATGAACTGTAACGTGGTTTGGATGAACTGTAACGTGGTTTGGATGAACTGTAACGTGGTTTGGATGAACTGTAACGTGGTTTGGATGAACTGAAACGTGGTTTGGATGAACTGTAACGTGGTTTGGATGAACTGTAACGTGGTTTGGATGAACTGTAACGTGGTTTGGATGAACTGTAACGTGGTTTGGATGAACTGTAACGTGGTTTGGATGAACTGTAACGTGGTTTGGATGAACTGTAACGTGGTTTGGATGAACTGTAACGTGGTTTGGATGAACTGTAACGTGGTTTGGATGAACTGTAACATGGTTTGGATGAACTGAAACGTGGTTTGGATGAACTGTAACGTGGTTTGGATGAACTGTAACGTGGTTTGGATGAACTGTAACGTGTTTTGGATGAACTGAAATGTGTTTTGGATGAACTGTAACGTGGTTTGGATGAACTGTAACGTGGTTTGGATGAACTGTAACGTGGTTTGGATGAACTGTAACGTGGTTTGGATGAACTGTAACGTGGTTTGGATGAACTGTAATGTGGTTTGGATGAACTGTAACGTGTTTTGGATGAACTGTAACGTGGTTTGGATGAACTGTAACGTGGTTTGGATGAACTGTAACGTGGTTTGGATGAACTGTAACGTGGTTTGGATGAACTGTAACGTGGTTTGGATGAACTGTAACGTGGTTTGGATGAACTGTAACGTGGTTTGGATGAACTGTAACGTGGTTTGGATGAACTGTAACGTGGTTTGGATGAACTGTAACGTGGTTTGGATGAACTGTAACGTGGTTTGGATGAACTGTAACGTGGTTTGGATGAACTGTAACGTGGTTTGGATGAACTGAAACGTGGTTTGGATGAACTGTAACGTGGTTTGGATGAACTGTAACGTGGTTTGGATGAACTGTAACGTGTTTTGGATGAACTGAAACATGGTTTGGATGAACTGTAATGTGTTTTGGAAATATGTAAAAGAATTTCAAACACTGACATCATTTAAAAAATACCTATTTATATAGTTGAGTTTTAGCAGCTGGCATTAGTGGATCTGAGGAGTTCACTCGTTTTCCAAAGATGTTGTGGACAATATTCTTGTCTGTATCATTGTTCTGTTGATTTGATAACAATAGTAATATTTTTTAAAAATTATACATTGATTAAATTTTGTAAACTATAACTTCTTTTGGATGAACTGTAACGTGTTTTGGATGAAATGTAACGTGTTTTGGATGAACTGAAACATGGTTTGGATGAACTGTAACGTGGTTTGGATGAACTGTAACGTGGTTTGCATGAACTATTACGTGGTTTGGATGAACTGTAACGTGGTTTGGATGAACTGAAACGTGGTTTGGATGAACTGAAACGTGGTTTGGATGAACTGTAATGTGGTTTGGATGAACTGTAACGTGGTTTGGATGAACTGTAACGTGGTTTGGATGAACTGTAACGTGGTTTGGATGAACTGTAACGTGGTTTGGATGAACTGTAACGTGGTTTGGATGAACTGAAACGTGGTTTGGATGAACTGTAACGTGGTTTGGATGAACTGTAACGTGGTTTGGATGAACTGTAACGTGGTTTGGATGAACTGTAACGTGGTTTGGATGAACTGTTACGTGGTTTGGATGAACTGTAACGTGGTTTGGATGAACTGTAACGTGGTTTGGATGAACTGTAACGTGGTTTGGATGAACTGCAACGTGTTTTGGATGAACTGTAACGTGGTTTGCATGAACTGTAACGTGGTTAGGATGAACTGAAACGTGGTTTGGATGAACTGTAACGTGGTTTGGATGAACTGTAACGTGGTTTGGATGAACTGTAACGTGGTTTGGATGAACTGTAACGTGGTTTGGATGAACTGTAACGTGGTTTGGATGAATTGTAACATGGTTTGGATGAACTCTAATGTGGTTTGGATGAACTGCAACGTGTTTTGGATGAACTGTAACGTGGTTTGGATGAACTATTACGTGGTTTGGATGAACTGTAACGTGGTTTGGATGAACTGAAACGTGGTTTGGATGAACTGAAACGTAGTTTGGATGAACTGTAATGTGGTTTGGATGAACTGTAACGTGGTTTGGATGAACTGTAACGTGGTTTGGATGAACTGTAACGTGGTTTGGATGAACTGTAACGTGGTTTGGATGAACTGTAACGTGGTTTGGATGAACTGTAACGTGGTTTGGATGAACTGTAACGTGGTTTGGATGAACTGAAACGTGGTTTGGATGAACTGTAACGTGGTTTGGATGAACTGTAACGTGGTTTGGATGAACTGTAACGTGGTTTGGATGAACTGTAACGTGGTTTGGATGAACTGTAACATGGTTTGGATGAACTGTAGCGTGTTTTGGATGAACTGCTTAACGTGGTTTGGATGAACTGAACGTGGTTTGGATGAACTGTAACGTGGTTTGGATGAACTGTAACGTGGTTTGGATGAACTGTAACGTGGTTTGGATGAACTGTAACATGGTTTGGATGAACTGTAACGTGGTTTGGATGAACTGTAACGTGGTTTGGATGAACTGAAACGTGGTTTGGATGAACTGTAACGTGGTTTGGATGAACTGAAACGTGGTTTGGATGAACTGTAACGTGGTTTGGATGAACTGTAACGTGGTTTGGATTAACTGTAACGTGGTTTGTATGAACTCTAATGTGTTTTGGATGAACTGAAATGTGTTTTGGATGAACTGTAACGTGGTTTGGATGAACTGTAACGTGGTTTGGATGAACTGTAACGTGGTTTGGATGAACTGTAACGTGGTTTGGATGAACTGTAACGTGGTTTGGATGAACTGTAACGTGGTTTGGATGAACTGTAACGTGGTTTGGATGAACTGTAACGTGGTTTGGATGAACTGTAACGTGGTTTGGATGAACTGTAACGTGGTTTGGATGAACTGTAACGTGGTTTGGATGAACTGAAACGTAGTTTGGATGAACTGTAATGTGGTTTGGATGAACTGTAACGTGGTTTAAATGAACTGTAACGTGGTTTGGATGATCTGTAGCGTGGTTTGGATGAACTGAAGCGTGGTTTGGATGAACTGAAGCACGTAGTTTGGATGAACTGTAATGTGGTTTGGATGAACTGTAACGTGGTTTGGATAAACTGTAACGTGGTTTGGATGAACTGTAACTGTGGTTTGGATGAACTGTAACGTCGTTTGGATGAACTGTAACGTGGTTTGGATGAACTGTAACGTGGTTTGGATGAACTGTAACGTGGTTTGGATTAACTGTAACGTGGTTTTGTATGAACTCTAACATGTGTTTGGATGAACTGAAATGTGTTTTGGATGAACTGTAACGTGGTTTGGATGAACTGAAATGTGGTTTGGATGAACTGTAACGTGGTTTGGATGAACTGTAACGTGGTTTGGATGAACTGTAACGTGGTTTGGATGAACTGAAACATGGTTACGATGAACCGTAATGTATTTTGGAAATATGTAAAAGAATTTCAAACACTGACATCATTTAAAAAATACCTATTTATATAGTTGAGTTTTAGCAGCTGGCATTAGTGGATCTGAGGAGTTCACTCGTTTTCCAAAGATGTTGTGGACAATATTCATGTCTGTATCATTGTTCTGTTGATTTGATAACAATAGTAATATTTTTTAAAAATTATACATTGATTAAATTTTGTAAACTATAACTTCTTTTGGATGAACTGTAACGTATTTTGGATGAAATGTAACGTATTTTGGATGAACTGAAACATGGTTTGGATGAACTAATAGCGTGGTTTGGATGTACTGTAACGTGGTTTGCATGAACTATTACGTGGTTTGGATGATCTGTAACGTGGTTTGGATGAACTGTAACATGGTTTGGATGAACTGAAACGTGGTTTGGATGAACTGTAATGTGGTTTGGATGAACTGTAACGTGGTTTGGATGAACTGTAACGTGGTTTGGATGAACTGTAACGATGGTTTGGATGAACTGTAACGTGGTTTGGATGAACTGTAACGTGGTTTGGATGAACTGTAACGTGGTTTGGATGAACTGTAACATGGTTTGGATGAACTGTAACGTGGTTTGGATGAACTGTAAACGTGTGGTTTGGATGAACTGTAACGTGGTTTGGATGAACTGTTCGTGGTTTAGGATGAACTGTAACGTGGTTTGGATGAACTGTAACATGGTTTGGATGAACTCTAATGTGGTTTGGATGAACTGCAACGTGTTTTGGATGAACTGTAACGTGGTTTGGATGAACTATAACGTGGTTTGGATGAACTGTAACGTGGTTTGGATGAACTGTAACGTGGTTTGGATGAACTGAAACGTGGTTTTGGATGAACTGTAACGTGGTTTGGATGAACTGTAACGTGGTTTGGATGAACTGTAACGTGGTTTGGATGAACTGTAAACGTGGATTAGGATGAACTGTAAACGTGGTTTGGATGAATTGTAACTTATGGTTTGGATGAACTCTAATGTGGTTTGGATGAACTGCAAGCGTGTTTTGGATGAACTGTAACGTGGTTTGCATGAACTATTACGTGGTTTGGATAATCTGTAACGTGGTTTGGATGAACTGAAACGATGGTTTGGATGAACTGAAGCGTTGTTAGTTTGGATGAACTGTAATGTGGTTTGGATGAACTGTAACGTGGTTTAATGAACTGTAACGTGGTTTGGATGAACTGTAAGCGTGGTTTGGATGAACTGTAATGTGGTTTGGATGAACTGTAACGTGGTTTGGATGAACTGTAACGTGGTTAGGATGAACTATAACGTGGTTTGGATGAACTGTAACGTGGTTTGGATGAACTGTAACGATGGTTTGGATGAACTGTAACGTGGTTTGGATGAACTGCGTGGTTTGGATGAACTGTAACGTGGTTAGGATGAACTGTAACGTGGTTTGGATGAACTGTAACATGGTTTGGATGAACTATCTGAAACGTGGTTTGGATGAACTGTAACGTAATTTGGATGAACTGAAACGTGGTTTGGATGAACTGTAACGTGGTTTGGATGAACTGTAACGTGGTTTGGATGAACTTGTAACGTATTTTGAATGAACTGAAACATGGTTACGATGAACCGTAATGTATTTTGGAAATATGTAAAAGAATTTCAAACACTGACATCATTTAAAAAATACCTATTTATATAGTTGAGTTTTAGCAGCTGGCATTAGTGGATCTGAGGAGTTCACTCGTTTTCCAAAGATGTTGTGGACAATATTCATGTCTGTATCATTGTTCTGTTGATTTGATAACAATAGTAATATTTTTTTAAAATTATACATTGATTAAATTTTGTAAACTATAACTTCTTTTGGATGAACTGTAACGTGTTTTGGATGAAATGTAACGTGTTTTGGATGAACTGAAACGTGGTTTGGATGAACTGTAACAGTTTGGATGAACTGTAACGTGGTTTGGATGAACTGTAACGTGGTTTGGATGAACTGTAACGTGGTTTGGATGAACTGTAACGTGGTTTGGATGAACTGTAACAAAGGTTTGGATGAACTGTAACGTGGTTTGGATGAACTGTAGCGTGGTTTGCATGAACTATTCGTGGTTTGGATGATCTGTAGCGTGGTTTGGATGAACTGAAACGTGGTTTGGATGAACTGATGAAGCGTGGTTTGGATGAACTGGAATGTGGTTTGGATGAACTGTAACGTGGTTTGGATAAACTGTAACGTGGTTTGGATGAACTTTAACGTGGTTTGGATGAACTGTAACGTGGTTTGGATGAACTGTAATGTGGTTTGGATGAACAGTAACGTGGTTTGGATGAACTGTAACGTGGTTTGGATGAACTGTAACGTGGTTTGGATGAACTGTAACGTGGTTTGGATGAACTTGAAACGTATTTTGAATGAACTGAATTTGGATGAACTGGTTAGGATGAAACATGGTTACTGTAATGTATTTTGGAAATATGTAAAAAGAATTTCAAACACTGACATCATTTAAAAAATACCTATTAATATAGTTGAGTTTTAGCAGCTGGCATTAGTGGATCTGAGGAGTTCACTCGTTTTCCAAAGATGTTGTGGACAATATTCATGTCTGTATCATTCTTCTGTTGATTTGATAACAATAGTAATATTTTAAAAAATTATACATTGATTAAATTTTGTAAACTATAACTTCTTTTTGGATGAACTGTAACGTGTTTTGGATGAAATGTAACGTGTTTTGGAATAACTGAAACGTGGTTTGGATGAACTGTAACGTGGTTTGGATGAACTGCTGGCGTGGTTTGGATGAACTGTAAGGTGGTTTGGATGAACTGTAGCGTGGTTTGGATTAACTGTAACGTGGTTTGTATGAACTCTAATGTGTTTTGGATGAACTGAAATGTGTTTTGGATGAACTGTAATAGTTGGTTTGGATGAACTGTAACGTGGTTTGGATGTACTGTAACGTGGTTTGGATGAACTATTCACGTGGTTTGGATGAACTGTAACGTGGTTTGGATGAACTGTAACGTGGTTTGGATGAACTGAAACGTGGTTTGGATGAACTGTAACGTGGTTTGGATGAACTGTAACGTGGTTTGGATGAACTGTAACGTGGTTTGGATGAACTGTAACGTGGTTTGGATGAACTGTAACGTGGTTTGGATGAACTGTAACGTGGTTTGGATGAACTGTAACGTGGTTTGGATGAACTGTAACGTGGTTTGGATGAACTGTAACGTGGTTTGGATGAACTTGTAACGTGGTTTGGATGAACTGTAACGTGGTTTGGATGAACTGTAACGTGGTTTGGATGAACTGTAACGTGGTTTGGATGAACTGTAACGTGGTTTGTATGAACTGTAACGTGGTTTGGATGAACTGAAACGTGTTTTGGATGAACTGTAACGTGGTTTGGATGAACTGTAACGTGGTTTGGATGAACTGTAACGTGATTTGGATGAACTGAAACGTGGTTTGGATGAACTGTAACGTGGTTTGGATGAACTGTAACGTGGTTTGGATGAACTGTAACGTGTTTTGGATGAACTGTAACGTGGTTTGGATGAACTGTAACGTGGTTTGGATGAACTGTAACGTGGTTTGGATGAACTGTAACGTGGTTTGGATGAACTGAAACGTAGTTTGGATGAACTGTAACGTGGTTTGGATGAACTGTAACGTGGTTTGGATGAACTGTAACGTGGTTTGGATGATCTGTAACGTGGTTTGGATGAACTGAAGCGTGGTTTGGATGAACAGTAACGTGGTTTGGATGAACTGTAAGCGTGGTTTGGATGAACTGTGCGTGGTTTGGATAAACTGTAATTGGTTAGGATGAACTGTAACGTGGTTTGGATGAACTGTAACGTGGTTTGGATGAACTGTAACGTGGTTTGGATGAACTGTAACGTGGTTTGGATGAACTGTAACGTGGTTTGGATAAACTGTAACGTGGTTTGGATGAACTATCTAATGTGTTTTGGATGAACTGTAATGTGTTTTGGATGAACTGTAACGTGGTTTGGATGAACTGAAACGTGGTTTGGATGAACTGTAACGTGGTTTGGATGAACTGAAACGTGGTTTGGATGAACTGTAACGTGGTTTGGATGAACTGTAACGTGGTTTGGATGAACTGCAACGTGTTTTGGATGAACTGAAACATGGTTACGATGAACCGTAATGTATTTTGGAAATATGTAAAAGAATTTCAAACACTGACATCATTTAAAAATACCTATTTATATAGTTGAGTTTTAGCAGCTGGCATTAGTGGATCTGAGGAGTTCACTCGTTTTCCAAAGATGTTGTGGACAATATTCTTGTCTGCATCATTGTTCTGTTGATTTGATAACAATAGTAATATTTTTTAAAAATTATACATTGATTAAATTTTGTAAACTATAACTTCTTTTGGATGAACTGTAACGTTTTTTGGATGAAATGTAACGTGTTTTGGATGAACTGAAACGTGGTTTGGATGAACTGTAACTTGGTTTGGATGAACTGTAAACGTGGTTTGGATGAACTGTAACGTGGTTTGGATGATCTGTAACGTGGTTTGGATGAACTGAAACGTGGTTTGGATGAACTGTAACGTGGTTTGGATGAACTGTAATGTGGTTTGGATGAACTGTAACGTGGTTTGGATGAACTGTAACGTGGTTTGGATGAACTGTAACGTGGTTTGCATGAACTATTACGTGGTTTGGATGAACTGTAACGTGGTTTGGATGAATGAACTGTAATGGTTTGGATGAACTGTAACGTGGTTTGGATGAACTGTAACATGGTTTGGATGAACTGTAACAGTGTGGTTTGGATGAACTGTAACGTGGTTTGGATGAACTGTAACGTGGTTTGGATGAACTGAAACGTGGTTTGGATGAACTGTAAACGTGGTTTGGATGAACTGTAACATGGTTTGGATGAACTCTAATGTGGTTTGGATGAACTGCAAACGTGTTTGGATGAACTGTAACGTGGTTTGCATGAACTATGTAACGTGGTTTGGATGAACTGTAACGTGGTTTGGATGAACTGTAACGTGGTTTGGATGAACTGTAACGTGGTTTGGATGAACTGTAACGTGGTTTGGATGAACTGTAACGTGGTTTGGATGAACTGTAACGTGGTTTGGATGAACTGTAACGTGGTTTGGATGAACTGTAACGTGGTTTGGATGAACTGTAACGTGGTTTGGATGAACTGTAACATGGTTTGGATGAACTCTAATGGTTTGGATGAACTGCAACGATGTTTTGGATGAACTGTAACGTGGTTTGCATGAACTATTACGTGGTTTGGATGAATCTGTAACGTGGTTTGGATGAACTGAAACGTGGTTTGGATGAACTGAAGCGTGTTTGGATGAACTGTAATGTGGTTTGGATGAACTGTAACGTGGTTTAAAATGAACTGTAACGTGGTTTGGATGAACTGAAACGTGGTTTGGATGAACTGTAATAGTATGGTTTGGATGAACTGTAACGTGGTTTGGATGAACTGTAACGTGGTTGCAGGATGAACTGTAACGATGGTTTGGATGAACTGAAACGTGGTTTGGATGAACTGTAACGTGGTTTGGATGAACTGTAACGTGGTTTGGATGAACTGTAACGTGGTTTGGATGAACTGTAACGTGGTTTGGGATGAACTGTAACGTGGTTTGGATGAACTGTAACATGGTTTGGATGAACTGTAACGTGTTTTGGATGAACTGTAACGTAAATTTGGATGAACTGAAACGTGGTTTGGATGAACTGATTAACGTGGTTTGGATGAACTGTAACGTGGTTTGGATGACTGAAACGTGTTTTGAATGAACTGAAACATGGTTACGATGAACCGTAATGTATTTTGGAAATATGTAAAAGAATTTCAAACACTGACATCATTTAAAAAATACCTATTTATATAGTTGAGTTTTAGCAGCTGGCATTAGTGGATCTGAGGAGTTCACTCGATTTTCCAAAGATGTTGTGGACAATATTCATGTCTGTATCATTGTTCTGTTGATTTGATAACAATAGTAATATTTTAAAAAAATTATACATTGATTAAATTTTGTAAACTATAACTTCTTTTGGATGAACTGTAACGTGTTTTGGATGAAATGTAACGTGTTTGGATTAACTGTAACGTGGTTTGGATGAACTGTAACGTGGTTTGGATGAACTGTAACGTGGTTTGGATGAACTGTAACGTGGTTTGGATGAACTGTAACGTGGTTTGGATGAACTGTAACGTGGTTTGGATGAACTGTAACGTGGTTTGGATGAACTGTAACGTGGTTTGGATGAACTGTAACGTGGTTTGGATGAACTGTAACGTGGTTTGGATGAACTGTAACGTGGTTTGGATGAACTGTAACGTGGTTTGGATGAACTGTAACGTGGTTTGGATGAACTGTAACGTTGGTTTGGATGAACTGTAACTTGTTTTGGATGAACTGTAACATGGTTTGGATGAACTGTAACGTGGTTTGGATGAACTGAAACGTGGTTTGGATGAACTGAAACGTGGTTTGGATGAACTGTAACGTGGTTTGGATGAACTGTAACGTGGTTTGGATGAACTGTAACGTGGTTTGGATGAACTGTAACGTGGTTTGGATGAACTGTAACGTGGTTTGGATGAACTGTAACGTGGTTTGGATGAACTGTAACGTGGTTTGGATGAACTGAAACGTGGTTTGGATGAACTGTAACGTGGTTTGGATGAACTGTAACGTGGTTTGGATGAACTGTAACGTGGTTTGGATGAACTGTAATGTGGTTTGGATGAACTGTAACGTGGTTTGGATGAACTGTAACGTGGTTTGGATGACTTGCAACGTATTTTGGATGAACTGAAACATGGTTACGATGAACCGTAATGTATTTTGGAAATATGTAAAAGAATTTCAAACACTGACATCATTTAAAAAATACCTATTTATATAGTTGAGTTTTAGCAGCTGGCATTAGTGGATCTGAGGAGTTCACTCGTTTTCCAAAGATGTTGTGGACAATATTCATGTCTGTATCATTCTTCTGTTGATTTGATAACAATAGTAATATTTTTAAAAAATTATACATTGATTAAATTTTGTAAACTATAACTTCTTTTGGATGAACTGTAACGTGTTTTGGATGAAACTGTAACGTGGTTTGGATGAACTGAAACGTGGTTTGGATGAACTGTAACGTGGTTTGGATGAACTGTAACGTGGTTTGGATGAACTGTAACGTGGTTTGTATGAACTGTAACGTGTTTTGGATGAACTGTAACGTGGTTTGGATGAACTGTAACGTGGTTTGGATGAACTGTAACGTGGTTTGGATGAACTGTAACGTGGTTTGGATGAACTGTAACGTGGTTTGGATGAACTGTAACGTGGTTTGGATGAACTGTAATGTGGTTTGGATGAACTGAAACGTGGTTTGGATGAACTGTAACGTGGTTTGGATGAACTGTAACGTGGTTTGGATGAACTGTAACGTGGTTTGGATGAACTGTAACGTGGTTTGGATGAACTGTAACGTGGTTTGGATGAACTGTAACGTGGTTTGGATGAACTGTAACGTGGTTTGGATGAACTGTAACGTGGTTTGGATGAACTGAAACGTGGTTTGGATGAACTGTAACGTGGTTTGGATGAACTGTAACGTGGTTTGGATGAACTGTAACGTGGTTTGGATGAACTGTAACGTGGTTTGGATGAACTGTAACGTGGTTTGGATGAACTGTAACGTGGTTTGGATGAACTGTAACGTGGTTTGGATGAAGTGTAACGTGGTTTGGATGAACTGAAACGTGGTTTGGATGAACTGTAACGTGGTTTGGATGAACTGTAACGTGGTTTGGATGAACTGTAACGTGGTTTGGATGAACTGTAACGTGGTTTGGATGAACTGTAACGTGTTTTGGATGAACTGAAATGTGTTTTGGATGAACTGTAACGTGGTTTGGATGAACTGTAACGTGGTTTGGATGAACTGTAACGTGGTTTGGATGAACTGAAACGTGGTTTGGATGAACTGTAACATGGTTTGGATGAACTGTAATGTGGTTTGGATGAACTGTAACATGTTTTGGATGAACTGTAACGTGGTTTGGATGAACTGTAACGTGGTTTGGATGAACTGTAACGTGGTTTGGATGAACTGTAACGTGGTTTGGATGAACTGAAACGTGGTTTGGATGAACTGTAACGTGGTTTGGATGAACTGAAACGTGGTTTGGATGAACTGAAACGTGGTTTGGATGAACTGTAACGTGGTTTGGATGAACTGTAACGTGGTTTGGATGAACTGTAACGTGGTTTGGATTAACTGTAACGTGGTTTGTATGAACTCTAATGTGTTTTGGATGAACTGAAATGTGTTTTGGATGAACTGTAACGTGGTTTGGATGAACTGAAACGTGGTTTGGATGAACTGTAACGTGGTTTGGATGAACTGTAACGTGGTTTGGATGAACTGTAACGTGGTTTGGATGAACTGTAATGTGGTTTGGATGAACTGCAACGTGTTTTGGATGAACTGAAACATGGTTACGATGAACCGTAATGTATTTTGGAAATATGTAAAAGAATTTCAAACACTGACATCATTTAAAAAATACCTATTTATATAGTTGAGTTTTAGCAGCTGGCATTAGTGGATCTGAGGAGTTCACTCGTTTTCCAAAGATGTTGTGGACAATATTCATGTCTGTATCATTCTTCTGTTGATTTGATAACAATAGTAATATTTTTTAAAAATTATACATTGATTAAATTTTGTAAACTATAACTTCTTTTGGATGAACTGTAACGTGTTTTGGATGAAATGTAACGTGTTTTGGATGAACTGAAACGTGGTTTGGATGAACTGTAACGTGGTTTGGATGAACTGTAACGTGGTTTGGATGAACTGTAACGTGGTTTGGATGAACTGTAACGTGGTTTGGATGAACTGAAAAGTGGTTTGGATGAACTGTAACGTGGTTTGGATGAACTGTAACGTGGTTTGGATGAACTGTAACGTGGTTTGGATGAACTGTAACGTGGTTTGGATGAACTGTAACGTGGTTTGCATGAACTGTAACGTGGTTTGGATGAACTGTAACGTGGTTTGGATGAACTGTAACGTGGTTTGGATGAACTGAAACGTGGTTTGGATGAACTGTAACATGGTTTTGGATGAACTGTAACGTGGTTTGGATGAACTGTAACGTGGTTTGGATGAACTGTAACGTGGTTTGGATGAACTGTTACGTGGTTAGGATGAACTGTAACGTGGTTTGGATGAACTGTAACATGGTTTGGATGAACTCTAATGTGGTTTGGATGAACTGTAACGTGGTTTGGATGAACTGTAACGTGGTTTGGATGAACTGTAACGTGGTTTGGATGAACTGTAACGTGGTTTGGATGAACTGTAACGTGGTTTGGATGAACTGAAACGTGGTTTGGATGAACTGTAACGTGGTTTGGATGAACTGTAACGTGGTTTGGATGAACTGTAACGTGGTTTGGATGAACTGTAACGTGGTTTGGATGAACTGTAACGTGGTTTGGATGAACTGTAACGTGGTTTGGATGAACTGTAACATGGTTTGGATGAACTGTAACGTGGTTTGGATGAACTGTAACGTGGTTTGGATGAACTGTAACGTGGTTTGGATGAACTGTAACGTGGTTTGGATGAATCTGTAACGTGGTTTGGATGAACTGAAACGTGGTTTGGATGAACTGTAACGTGGTTTGGATGAACTGTAATGTGGTTTGGATGAACTGTAACGTGGTTTGGATGAACTGTAACGTGGTTTGGATGAACTGAAACGTGGTTTGGATGAACTGTAACGTGGTTTGGATGAACTGTAACGTGGTTTGGATGAACTGTAACGTGGTTTGGATGAACTGTAACGTGGTTTGGATGAACTGAAACGTGGTTTGGATGAACTGTAACGTGGTTTGGATGAACTGTAACGTGGTTTGGATGAACTGTAACGTGGTTTGGATGAACTGTAACGTGGTTAGGATGAACTGTAACGTGGTTTGGATGAACTGTAACATGGTTTGGATGAACTGTAACGTGTTTTGGATGAACTGTAACGTGGTTTGGATGAACTGAAACGTGGTTAGGATGAACTGAAACGTGGTTTGGATGAACTGTAACGTGGTTTGGATGACTTGAAACGTGTATTTTGAATGAACTGAAACATGGTTACGATGAACCGTAATGTATTTTGGAAATATGTAAAAGAATTTCAAACACTGACATCATTTAAAAAATACCTATTTATATAGTTGAGTTTTAGCAGCTGGCATTAGTGGATCTGAGGAGTTCACTCGTTTTCCAAAGATGTTGTGGACAATATTCATGTCTGTATCATTGTTCTGTTGATTTGATAACAATAGTAATATTTTTTTTAAATTATACATTGATTAAATTTTGATAAACTATAACTTCTTTTGGATGAACTGTAATGTGTTTTGGATGAAATGTAACGTGTTTTGGATTAACTGAAACGTGGTTTGGATGAACTGTAACAGTTTGGATGAACTGTAACGTGGTTTGGATGAACTGTAACGTGGTTTGGATGAACTGTAACGTGGTTTGGATGAACTGTAACGTGGTTTGGATGAACTGTAACGTGGTTTGGATGAACTGTAACGTGGTTTGGATGAACTATAACGTGGTTTGGATGAACTGTAACGTGGTTTGGATGAACTGAAACGTGGTTTGGATGAACTGTAACGTGGTTTGGATGAACTGTAACGTGGTTTGGATGAACTGTAACGTGGTTTGGATGAACTGGAACGTGGTTTGGATGAACTGTAACGTGGTTTGGATAAACTGTAACGTGGTTTGGATGAACTGTAACGTGGTTTGGATGAACTGTAACGTGGTTTGGATGAACTGTAACGTGGTTTGGATGAACAGTAACGTGGTTTGGATGAACTGTAACGTGGTTTGGATGAACTGTAACGTGGTTTGGATGAACTGTAACGTGGTTAGGATGAACTGTAACGTGGTTTACATGAACTGAATTACGTGGTTTGGATGAACTGTAACGTGGTTTGGATGAACTGTAACGTGGTTTGGATGAACTGTAACGTGGTTTGGATGAACTGTAAACGTGGTTTGGATGAACTGTAACGTGGTTTGGATGAACTGTAACGTGGTTTGGATGAACTGTAACATTTTGAATGAACTGAAACATGGTTACGATGAACCGTAATGTATTTTGGAAATATGTAAAAGAATTTCAAACACTGACATCATTTAAAAAATACCTATTAATATAGTTGAGTTTTAGCAGCTGGCATTAGTGGATCTGAGGAGTTCACTCGTTTTCCAAAGATGTTGTGGACAATATTCATGTCTGTATCATTCTTCTGTTGATTTGATAACAATAGTAATATTTTTAAAAAATTATACATTGATTAAATTTTGTAAACTATAACTTCTTTTGGATGAACTGTAACGTGTTTTGGATGAAATGTAACGTGTTTTGGATTAACTGAAACGTGGTTTGGATGAACTGTAACGTGGTTTGGATGAACTGTAACGTGGTTTGGATGAACTGTAACGTGGTTTGGATGAACTGTAACGTGGTTTGGATTAACTGTAACGTGGTTTGTATGAACTCTAATGTGTTTTGGATGAACTGAAATGTGTTTTGGATGAACTGTAACGTGGTTTGGATGAACTGTAACGTGGTTTGGATGAACTGTAACGTGGTTTGGATGAACTGTAACGTGGTTTGGATGAACTGTAACGTGGTTTGGATGAACTGTAAAGTGGTTTGGATGAACTGTAACGTGGTTTGGATGAACTGTAACGTGGTTTGGATGAACTGTAACGTGGTTTGGATGAACTGTAACGTGGTTTGGATGAACTGTAACGTGGTTTGGATGAACTGTAACGTGGTTTGGGTGAACTGTAACGTGGTTTGGATGAACTGTAACGTGGTTTGGATGAACTGTAACGTGGTTTGGATGAACTGAAACGTGGTTTGGATGAACTGTAACGTGGTTTGGATGAACTGTAACGTGGTTTGGATGAACTGTAACGTGGTTTGGATGAACTGTAACGTGGTTTGGATGAACTGTAACGTGGTTTGGATGAACTGTAACGTGGTTTGGATGAACTGTAACGTGGTTTGGATGAACTGTAACGTGGTTTGGATGAACTGTAACGTGGTTTGGATGAACTGTAACGTGGTTTGGATGAACTGTAACGTGGTTTGGATGAACTGTAACGTGGTTTGTATGAACTCTAATGTGGTTTGGATGAACTGTAATGTGTTTTGGATGAACTGTAACGTGGTTTGGATGAACTGAAACGTGGTTTGGATGAACTGTAACGTGGTTTGGATGAACTCTAACGTGGTTTGGATGAACTGCAACGTGTTTTGGATGAACTGTAACGTGGTTTGGATGAACTATTACGTGGTTTGGATGATCTGTAACGTGGTTTGGATGAACTGAAACGTGGTTTGGATGAACTGTAACGTAGTTTGGATGAACTGTAATGTGGTTTGGATGAACTGTAACGTGGTTTGAAATGAACTGTAACGTGGTTTGGATGAACTGTAACGTGGTTTGGATGAACTGAAACGTGGTTTGGATGAACTGAAACGTAGTTTGGATGAACTGTAATGTGGTTTGGATGAACTGTAACGTGGTTTGGATGAACTGTAACGTGGTTTGGATGAACTGTAACGTGGTTTGGATGAACTGTAACGTGGTTTGGATGAACTGTAACGTGGTTTGGATGAACTGTAACGTGGTTTGGATGAACTGTAACGTGGTTTGGATGAACTGAAACGTGGTTTGGATGAACTGTAACGTGGTTTGGATGAACTGTAACGTGGTTTGGATGAACTGTAACGTGGTTTGGATGAACTGTAACGTGGTTTGGATGAACTGTAACGTGGTTTGGATGAACTGTAACGTGGTTTGGATGAACTGTAACGTGGTTTGGATGAACTGAAACGTGGTTTGGATGAACTGTAACGTGGTTTGGATGAACTGAAACGTGGTTTGGATGAACTGTAACGTGGTTTGGATGAACTGTAACGTGGTTTGGATGAACTGTAACGTGGTTTGGATGAACTGTAACGTGGTTTGGATGAACTGTAACGTGGTTTGCATGAACTGTAACGTGGTTTGGATGAACTGTAACGTGGTTTGGATGAACTGTAACGTGGTTTGGATGAACTGTAAGCGTGGTTTGGATGAACTGTAATGTGGTTTGGATGAACTGTAACGTGGTTTGGATGTGAACTGTAACGTGGTTTGGATGAACTGTAACGTGGTTTGGATGAACTGTAACGTGGTTTGGATGAACTGTAACGTGGTTTGGATGAACTGTAACGTGGTTTGGATGAACTGTAACGTGGTTTGGATGAACTGTAACGTGGTTTGGATGAACTCTAATGTGTTTTGGATGAACTGTAATGTGGTTTGGATGAACTGTAACGTGGTTTGGATGAACTGTAACGTGGTTTGGATGAACTGTAACGTGGTTTGGATGAACTGAAACGTGGTTTGGATGAACTGTAACATGGTTTGGATGAACTGTAATGTGGTTTGGATGAACTGCAACGTGTTTTGGATGAACTGAAACATGGTTACGATGAACCGTAATGTATTTTGGAAATATGTAAAAGAATTTCAAACACTGACATCATTTAAAAAATACCTATTTATATAGTTGAGTTTTAGCAGCTGGCATTAGTGGATCTGAGGAGTTCACTCGTTTTCCAAAGATGTTGTGGACAATATTCTTGTCTGCATCATTGTTCTGTTGATTTGATAACAATAGTAATATTTTTTAAAAATTATACATTGATTAAATTTTGTAAACTATAACTTCTTTTGGATGAAATGTAACGTATTTTGGATGAAATGTAACGTATTTTGGATGAACTGAAACATGGTTTGGATGAACTGTAACGTGGTTTGGATGAACTGTAACGTGGTTTGGATGAACTATTACGTGGTTTGGATGAACTGTAACGTGGTTTGGATGAACTGAAACGTGGTTTGGATGAACTGTAACGTGGTTTGGATGAACTGTAACGTGGTTTGGATGAACTGTAACGTGGTTTGGATGAACTGTAACGTGGTTTGGATGAACTGTAACGTGGTTTGGATGAACTGTAACGTGGTTTGCATGAACTATTACGTGGTTTGGATGAACTGTAACGTGGTTTGGATGAACTGAAACGTGGTTTGGATGAACTGTAATGTATTTTGGAAATATGTAAAAGAATTTCAAACACTGACATCATTTAAAAAATACCTATTTATATAGTTGAGTTTTAGCAGCTGGCATTAGTGGATCTGAGGAGTTCACTCGTTTTCCAAAGATGTTGTGGACAATATTCATGTCTGTATCATTGTTCTGTTGATTTGATAACAATAGTAATATTTTTTAAAATTATACATTGATTAAATTTTGTAAACTATAACTTCTTTTGGACGAACTGTAACGTGTTTTGGATGAACTCTAATGTGTTTTGTATGAACTGAAACGTGTTTTGGATGAACTGAAACGTGGTTTGGATGAACTGTAACGTGGTTTGGATGAACTGTAACGTGGTTTGGATGAACTGTAACGTGTTTTGGATGAACTGTAACGTGTTTTGGATGAACTGTAACGTGGTTTGGATGAACTGTAACGTGTTTTGGATGAACTGTAACGTGTTTTGGATGAACTGTAACGTGGTTTGGATGAACTGTAACGTGTTTTGGATGAAATGAAACGTGTTTTGGATGAACTGAAACATGGTTTGGATGAACTGTAACGTGTTTTGGATGAACTGTAACATGGTTTGGATATTTACTCCAAATTATAGTAAAAAATTTTAGTTGTTTCATAAATAATGTCCAATTTGGTTACAAACTAAAAATTGGGAGTTGCTCTGCCAAAACATGTTTCTTCAAAATTAGCTCATTATATTGTGATAAAATGCTATAGACCGATGCAGAAGAAATAAAAGTTTATTACAAGTACTAAATGTTATAAGCATGGTTTGGGGAGGGTTGGTTAGTTTCGAGAAGAAGTTTGGTAACAGCTGGAGATAGTAGTAAATGATTTTGACTGAATTTATGATGATTGTCAAACATCAGAACAATCATTATGGAAAATGCAGATGTAGGAACTCTTGTATATTCTGAAGACGAGAAACTGAAGCCTCACCCCTCCTCAACAAAGACAGTTTTTGATAACTGCACACAGGAAAATAACTTGGACTGATAAACAGACATTTAGGTTAATACAACTTTTACAATTGAAGAGAACTCTTTTGTTAATTAAACCGACTTG
This sequence comes from Bulinus truncatus, assembly GCA_021962125.1. NCBI lineage: Eukaryota > Metazoa > Mollusca > Gastropoda > Planorbidae > Bulinus > Bulinus truncatus. The sequence continues at coordinate 1,237,822 of JAGDYQ010000057.1, forward strand.
CAAAATTAATAGTGTATAAATACCAACTTGTTTGGTTACAAATAATAAATCAAATAATTTTTACTGAGTAAGTTTTAATTATTTTATATTAAAAATATTAATCAAGCATCAATGCCATTTTTTTCCACTTAGATAAAGCTGTAATTTTTTTTATTAAAAGCACATTTGTAAATGATTTTAATCAGACGAGAGTCAGATTTGCAAGAATTTTTCGCTAATCAAAATCTTTTTTTACAATTTCTCTTAAGACTAAATCATTTTCAGAAATGATGTTTACTGCACAGAATATACTTGTTTTTCAAGACGTAAAGGGGAGTGAATTTAAATACATGCTCATCAGATTTAACATGTTATAGCTAATTATTTCACACCACCAACTATTTAGTAATGCACAAAAATCGCTATAGGAAATTGCTAATTTTTCAGAAATCCTTAAATAATTTAAACTTTTTCATCTCAAATTTTCCAAAAACAGAATCATATGTTCAGCTCTAACATGACCTGGATTTAAAATAAATGCAACACACATAAGTTCATTTAATTGAATGCGAAAAAAAAATACAAAAATTGTAATTAAATGTTTATCACTTTGATACATTTTTTATTTATGCAACGTTGTTAGCAAATGCATGTCATGTACAAACACAATATTATAGTTTTATAGACTAACTTACCAAAATATCTGTACCCATCAAGTCTTGTATTATATGCCATGAAAACTGGAAACATAAGAAATTTATAACGCTTCCTACATTCACCTTCAAGCCACCAGCAATTCACAGCTGCAAAGGGCACCTGAGAATAAAAAAAACAAGACTTGTTTTCAATGAAAAATTTATTCTCAGCAATTTTCCTTCTGGCAAGGGTTCAGAAATATAATCAAGCATAACTTATTTCAAGTTAATGATACATATGTAAAATGAAAGTAGTTGCGACTTGCCTGTCCTTTGAAATAATTTGCAGCTTTTAGAAACTCTGCCCTGGCAGCTTTAGGCTTGTAGCACCAAGGCGCATAATACATCACAAATACAAATTCTTTAGAGTGTAAAACTTCTGTAAGAGGTATTAAGGATCCCCTAGGAGAATCCAAAACAAATGTTGTCGGAGAAAACATGTACTGTGGTGGCTTGGGTGGCAGGGTAACTGGTTTTGCCTTGAAGCTGTTAATATATTTTTATATATATATATATGAATATATGTTTTATGTCATATAAACCCCTAAACTTCTAAAAATTATTACATTAACTGTTAAAAAAATATACTGTTTAACATAATGATTATTCAATAACTTTCGACACAACAATAAACATTTGCTGTAAAGATCATCACAAAATTGTTGAATTACTTCACTTTAAATATCTTAGAATTGGGGGATAATTAAAGAAAAAATATTAAATAGGTTCACATTCAAAACAGCTGCACATTTGTCACTTAAAGATTACAGATCCTATTTTAAAAAATTGGTACAGTGTTTCAAAAATGGAAGGTATCCACTATAGTCAATCTAGACATTTAAAAAAAAAATATCATTAAGGTATAACGAGAATTTAATAATTTCCCATAAATATACTCATTTGGCTGGTAGGGCTAAGTGGATAGATTGTGGAGGGTGGAATCCATTTAGCAGAGATTGTTAGAGGCAAAAGATTACCTAGCAGTAGATGTTATATGTGTGGAGTAATTATTAGAACATATTATGTTAAACAATTGTATATTAATTAGTTAGACTGTCAAAATCAAGAGTGTTAATCTTTGTGTATGTATCAAATAAAGTAAAAATGATTTTAATTGGGTATATAAATAAGACATCAACAGTTACGTAAAATTTAAAACGATCTGAATTCTAGTTTTCAAACAAAAAGACACATGAATGATTGGATACCTTTAACATTTTTTCCTACATGTCAATTTTCAATTGCACAAAAACAAACAGAATGGTCAATCAGTTTTGTTAGTAGAAAATGAAATCTTTGCCAATCTTTTTTATTCTTAATGTAAAAGTGACCAAGTTTTTATACTAAAAAATGTGCAACTTCACTTCTACTTGATGTTAATTTTTAAGTGTTATATTATTGATTTGAGATATAATATTACTGTAAAATTCTAATGAAGTACCAGTACACATTTTTTCTTAATAGAATTTCAATTATTGCTTTGTTTTTTAGTGTCATGCTCAAATGATTCTTTATCGATTTAGTATGTTAAACAAAAATGTTCAATTACTGCACTGAACTATAATTAAATCAACTGATTGTAGTTAGTAGGCCTATATAATTATCGGTGCTTTTTTTTTGTAAAAAAAAAAATAGGTGCTGGTACTCAGTGAAGGATTGCCTAACTTTTAACCACCAGTTAGCAGTTTCGCAATATAATCATGCAGTAATGTAAAACAATGTTTTTTAAAGTCAGAAAGAATAGACAATGACCAAATCTTTACATATAAGAAAAACGGTTATAAGTTATGGTAATAAGTTCTTATTAAAACTATTAAATTAGAAAATGTCAACATCAATGACAACAAATAAATTGAATAAACAATTTTAATATGATGTTGAAATTTTATACTTAAAATTCTAGCCTTGTTCCATATTTTATAACAAATGTTATCAGAAACGTGATAATAATGCATAATTCTGGGTGACGAGCCATGCCACGTAGCAATTCATTTGGGTTAATCAAGTTGATACGTACATTACTTTCTACTAAATCCGCCATTGACGGACTATGCATGTCAGTGAATTTGTTTGATTTCTAAAGTAAACGAGCTATATAAGTTTTTTTATGTTTATAGTTACTATATAGATAAGTGAGTTTTTGGCAAAGTAAATCAGGTGTTGGAGCAATGGCAGTGTAGGTTGAAAAATAATAATTGTTATAGCTTTATTGAAATAAATACATTTTTGTTTATTTTTTAATGTATTATTTAAATGGGTAATTGTTTACGACAGTCCTCCACGAAATAAATTATTCTTTCATATTTTAATGTAAAGTTTAGTGTGTATCGAACGAATTAGACTGTTAAGTCGGTAAAAAAAAATTAAAAATTGTTTAAAAAAATATTTTCTTTGCCTATATTTCTTTGTATTTTAAGTGAATCATTTATCTCGTGGGCGGACTGTCATACACTTTTACTGTTTTACCATTAAATGTTCTAGACTTATCAGACTTAACTCCTGCTTATATTACTTTTTGTAATTCAAATAGTAATCGTGTTATATTTTAATATTGCAAAGTCTATAATACTATGATTATGAACTATGTCTATACTATGTCTATAGTCTTGAGTATAGTTCTATAACCTATATTCTATACTATCTAGTTACTGTTACATGTAACCTTAATTTTTAATCCGGCACTATACATGTAACACAGTAACATGATACTTCATCTTTTAATGGTGTTAAAGTCATCAAATTTTTCCATGTAAGAAGTCATAAATTTAAAACATTTTATGCTTCTCCAGGAATGACAAAGCTGCAGTGGAAAAATGTATTGAAGATGGAGATCTTGGCAAGTTACTGAAACTTCCAGATATTTTAGATGATTTTTCAGAAGCTAGCCTGATAAAATCTCTACAGTGGATCTTAAAGTAAAAAAACTCAGTCATTTCATTTGTAAAATAAGTTAATGAAAACTTTCTCAATCAGCTATATAGATAAAAAATCACAGTAATTGTCTACAACGAGCCGCCCGTGAGATAAATGGTTCTTTCATATAATAATTGAAATAATGCAATGGCTAAAAGTCTCAATGTGTATCAAATGAAATGGAAAGTAAAATTACTCATGTATAATTATAAATTACTTTAAAAAAAACACAAGTTTTACCTATTGATTGTATTTTAAGTTAGTCGGCTGTGGTTGGTAGTGCATATGACGTCACAGACTTTAAAAAATGGTGATGTTTACTTTTACATACAATGAAATACAGGTGAAGAAAAAATTTGTTTAATATACTTAGAATTATTTGCGAGTAATTTTACTGTCCATTTCATTTGATTCACACTTAGATCTTTGCAATGACAAATGAAAGAACCATTTATCTTAGGGCGGACTGTTATTAACTTTAACTCAAATCACAAACTATGTCAAAATCAAAGTTATAAATTTCGCGGTACTTGATATTTGGATAGCTGCAACCCCTAGAAGCTTTTTTTTTTATTTATAACTAAAAATTATCATATTAAGATTTTTTTTTAAAAGTTAAGTTCAGAATGCATTGTATACTTAATTTTTGTATTTAAAGGATAATTTTTTTCCTTTACTGATTATGTATTGCTTTCATTATTATTCCAGAAGTTTTAGAGTATAATACTATTATTACTAGTGAAAAAAAAGCTCTTGTTATTAAATTTAGCTAGATTGAAATTTTAATCCCTTTAAATTTGCTCATGTTATATATTTCAGTGTGAGTGAGGTAAAAATTGAAGATGCAACAAAAAGCATTTCATCTGCAGACATCAGTAGGCTTTGCTGGTCTAGTGTTAATGTTGAAGCTCCATTCAGTGATAGGAAGTGCTATGTTTTGTATCCTTTTAAAATTGATTCATATGTCGCACCTGACTTAGAAATATGAAGTAACAGCTTGTATTTAACAATTTTCTTTTTATAACTTTGAACATCTTGTAAGGAAAGATTTTTGTTAACAGATATTTTTATTCCATGTTTTTTTTATCATTCTTTGAAAGCTATAAAAAAAATTTGCTTGATTACTGTACTTTTTACTTAAAACTGTAAAAGAAATAAAATTCTTTGCCAGAGGTTTAGCCCACAGTTTTTACAAGAAGAGGCGAGATTCTTGTCTTTTGATTCAGTTCTTGTAAGTTGTATTTAACTATATTCAATTTTTATTAGAGAAATTTCAACTTAATTTTGAGTAATACAGTATCCTCCCCCCCTTCTTTTTGTCATTACATTTTTCTAATTGTAAATATATATATATTTTTATAAATTAAAAATAAAAAATACTTTTTATGAATAATAATTTATTTTGGTGTAAAAATAAAGTCATTGTTTTAATAGATTTTGACCAGATATTTACAGTTTCTGCTTCGTTGGTTGCCAGTCAGAGAGAAATCTAATGGTTTTGTACCGTCACTTGAGCAGGTTTGTCATTTGCCATTTATTATCATTTTAAATTTTGTTTTTGCTTGACACTACTAAAATTTTATGTTTTTCTTTTTATATTCATAAAGTTTTAAAAAGTATGATTCTTTCATCTTGAAAGCAATTGTATTTATTTTATTGTATTGTGAAAGGCTAAGTGAATGAATGAGCTTTTTAATGAGTGTAGTTCTTATTCTGGTTTGAACTACCTATTTTATGGGAAAATTATACTACATTGAATTATTATTATATGTTTGTATTGATTGAAAAAAAAACCAAATGCTTTTCTTTATTTCTGGCTGATCGCTCTTTTAATTTATTTCTCAAAACAGATAATTGATTGGCTAAATGTCCTTGTTGACAGTCATTTTCAGCAATTCAGACTCGCAGATGATGCAGCTGATGCTGTAAACTCTTTGTATGAACAAATCGTTGTCATGGTAATTTTTGCTTTTACTTGTCAATGCAATGGCCAGTACATTATTATTGATAATATGGATTGGTAATATATGCACTGCTCATAACTTTTTTATTTGCATCAATCATTATGTTTTTTTTTCATGTTAAATTTGAAAAAATAAGTGATCACATCTTATAGTTTTTTTTTTTTTTTTTTGTTATTGTTTTAATTTCTTGTCAGGATTTTTTTATTTATACTAAAAATGTAAACAAAAAAAAAAGTGTCTTTTATTTTGAAGTGAATCGAAAATTTACAACATGTGATGTGAATCTCGTATAGCCTAAAATATTTAATAATTTACTTCTTGAAATATTCTCTCTATATATATATATGGTGAAAATACTGTAGAAGGAATGTACTTTATTCTGTGAAAATTACCATACATTTGTATATAAACTAAATTTATATTTTAATACATCCTACACAGGCTCGCTGTCAATTGGAATCTCGGTCACTCCAAGGATCTTTAGCCGAGCTCAACAGACTTTTTGAAGAGAAACAGAAGAATTTAAAAATGGGAGATTACTGCATAGAAGTTATTTCATTTTAATATCTTTCACAACATTATATTTGTTTTTGTTTTTTTTTCTTAATAAATGTTTTTCATGTAATATATTGATTTGTTTGGATTAATTACTTAGTACATGTACATACGTTGTTTTTTTTTTTTTTTTAACTCTTTGGAAACTTGGATGAGACAAGTATATGGTAAAGTTATGGGAACTGATAGTCGATATTTTTTTTTAATTGTTATACGTAAATACAAATTTTTAATCCTAACCTCAACTAAATCAAATTAGATCGTATGTAGTTATAAAAAGTTGTGGTTTACTTCATGGGTACAGATGGTCATTTTTTTTATAAGTTACATAGCATAGCCAGTGTTAGTAGGGTCCAGATGGACTCATCGCCACCCATTCCCATGTGAGACAAAAAGTAGTAAAATAATAACATCCTCCCCACTAAGTTACAGAAACTAGCTTTTAAAGTTTAGCTGGGACATCACCTGTCCTAAGAGTAAGAAAACATTCCTTTATGTAATATTCTATTTTCAGACTTTGGAATTTAACGATACATTTTTTCTGTAAAAAAAAAAAACAACACAGCTCTGGTACTTTCCTTTTATCTGCAATTCCAAAAGTTTTTGATAACTCCGTAACATTCATTATATACTGGATGCATATAACTTTGTTATTCACTTTTCTAAAAAGTATGACTGGAAAATAATCTGTGTGCAAAAGTTTTATCTATCTGCACTTCTCAAATTGTTGAATTGTTAAAATAATGATTCTTTCTCCACGATAAATTAATTTTAAATGTAAGGAATTTAAGCACAAAAATAAACTCAACCGTGCAGCCCTGATCCAGGCTAATTAAAAAAAAATAATAAAATTCATGCTGCATTTCCCCCTTCTTTTTTTTTTAAATCCAATGGCACCCTCCTCCACTGCCAGCTAATAAACAAATATTCAGTGTACACCCAATTAAAAACTCCTTGTACTCTTATAACAAAAAGATTCTAGACTTAGTAGGCCTACATCTTCCACATCTATTCATTGCTGAATTAATGTTAACTGGAAGTACTCTGTCCTTCAACTACATTTATCTGAATAATTGCAAGATAAATTAAGGAAACTGGGATCCATATTGGTCCGCATCCATAAATATCTGTTTGATCTACGGATCTAATTTTTTTTACTTTCTTGTGCATTTTCGTAAAAGTTTATATAAGTAAGGTTTTCTTTTATCTATTTTAAGGTATGGGGAGGCGGGTGCATTTCCCCAGGGCTCACAATGGAATCCTTGACCTAATTAAATACTTGAATCTATACCTGTTTATTGACCTTTTTATTTAATGTCTAGCAAATTTTGGCTACATCTCATTTACTGTAACCAGGCAATTATCTTTTTTTATCTTAATAGTCATCTTGTAAAGTGAGGCTTTGACTTATCACTTTGCAATTATAAAATTTCAAAATCAACATAATTTTCTCTGTTAACAATATTGTTAAACTCCGGAATGACTCAAAGGAAACGTGTGTTTATTAATTAAATAATGCAAGGTTTAATCACTATAAATCTAGTGAAAAATAACATAATCTATAAGATAACAAGCATACATGTAAGTGAAATTCATTTGGCTTTGTTTACATCAAAAAGTGTTAATCAATACATGCCAATTTTAAATAAATAAAACTACAGCTTTTTTTTTTTTTTTTTTTTGAAGTGAACTGCGCAATTTGAACTTGGCCTTTTTTAAAAATACATTCTTAGTAAAATGCAAATAATTTTCAGAATGAACAAATTATGTGCCAAAAAAAAATTTAAACAAAAGACAATTCTGATCAATCAAGATCAGTACTAACACATGTTTACAAAGACCGATTTTAATGTTGTTTTTTTTTTATCAAGTGCCATTTGATGACAGGTTTTTTTTCTAAAACCTGGTTTTTGTATTATACATAGCTGGAGAAAAAATTTGGAAGAGTTGTGAGTAATTTTAAATTTATGGTTAATTGGCAGAGAATATGTATATGTATACATAGTTACAACTCTGTTCCCTTTTTAGTAGAGTATTAAAAGTTTGTTAATTTGCCAAGGAAAAGGGATCAAATCTATATGTAAAATAATGATGTGTTTATTCTCTTTCTTTTGCAAAAGTTTACTATTAAATCCCGAAAACAAAAGAACCATGAAAATAAATCAGTTGTTATAGTGGGTACGGAAGAGAACCACTGTTGTATATAATTAGTACAATTAGTAATATGTAGACCAATGTAGAGAAATTATGAATCATAAAATATATATATAAGTGCTTTGGGTATTTACTTTCAAAAAATTACAAAAAAATGTAAATATATTAAGTAAGTTACTTATTCTTAACATGCAAAATTATGAAGACTGAAGATATAGCACATATTTCAAAATGATTTTCTTATAGAATGATTAGAGAAATATAGTACGACTGCATCTGCCACAAAATGAGTGTTATAAACAAAGTACATGGAATAGAACCAGATTTGTTTTCTAGGCCTTTGGCAAAAATGCTATCACTGCTACGGCTAGCAAATGATGAGTCCCCTGATAATCTTGACAAGTGGGGTGAAGAGGGGAAGGCTTTTTAGCGTTCTCTTAACAGGCGATCATATAGCCAATCCCAGTATTGGAATCCAACTTCTAGTGATATAAACCTACAAGAATGTGAAAAGTGCTCTTGCATTTCTTTTTTTTTAAAGTAGTGATAACTCTTGTGTGGCAAGACCAGCATTGAAAAATGGTGTACTTTTTAAATCAATGGCTAAGTAAAAGTTCAGATAGGGTGACCTTCATTATAGGGGAGTGTAGGCAGGCACCCACTTTGCCCATCCCTAAGAGTAAACCTAACTGGAAAATTAGGCAAAAGAAACAACATGATTCAACTTAATTAAATTTCCAGCATGCAGACTTGCAAGTGAGAAATAAATATGGTCTCACTTAAATATGAGTGCAAGTTATGCAAGCAAAAATATGTTTTGTACATATAAATATTACAAAAGTTAATTTATCGTACCTGTATATAAAATACATTTATCACAAGTTTAAAAAAGGTAGAATTACAGGTAATGGAACAAACCATCATATTATTTTGAACATTAGTTTTATAATTCAAAGACAACTTTGGACCTCACTTTAAAGACAATGAAATATATATGAGATTTATTTGTGTAGGTATTGCAACATATCGAAATATTTCACATTAAAATAATAACTGTGTCCTCAGTCTCGTCAGCAGCAGTAGAGAATTGGTTCGGTGGAGTCTTGGTCGTGACAATCACTTATTGTGTCTCTTTTTAGTATATGGATGTTGACTTATGAAATATTTAAGATAAGCTCTTGTTGCATTAAATCCACGCTAGATAAAAAAAAAGAAAATGAAAAAAAAAAGATGAGAAATTTTGCTTATAGGGAATATATTGAGTAGACTTTTAAACTTATAGGGAATATATTGTGTAGACTTTTAAACTTATAGGGAATATATTGTGTAGACTTTTAAACTAAAGATGGTAAAATCCCTAATTGTATCTATATATACAGCAAAATACAATATTATAAAGAAAAGTCTTTCAAATGACAAAAAATTTTGATCCTCTGTGAGAACCAAGTAAATTTTTCCAGGTCAAAAGATAGTAAAAAAAAAACCCTTAAGTCCACCCAGCTTTAAATGACTTTAAGTTGGGGAAGTAGAGGTGGCTGGGTGTTGTACTAACCACACAACCCCTTTTTATGCAGTGGTTACAGAAACAGATGAATTCTACAGTTCATTTGGCCCTTTAGAGCCAAAGGAACTTTACTTTCTTACTATATAATACTTGGGAATAAATAATCCCTTTATTTCATGCAATAATGATCAAGCATTTGGTAATTTATTTTAATAATTTTAAACAAAAAAAAAAAAATTTGATAAATCTCAGCTGTTGCTGTAACTACACTTGGTACATGTATATGAAATAAAATTAAAATTATCTGGTAAAAATGGAAACAGGCCCATTTGAGATAATCAATCAAATATCATTAATTTGTTTGTAATGTGTTTATTTAATGACCACAACAACAATGTTGGTTTAATTTTTAATACTTTTTAAATAGATACAGATTCAAATATCACTACATCAACATATGCTGAACATTTTGTTTTCTGATTTAGATTTATTTCCCTTTAACAATTATTGGAAATCTGGATAACTTGGAGTTTAAATAATTAGAATATTTTACTGCATTTCGCCAATGTTGCTATAATATTTTTATATTTTAAGCAGTGTTACCCCAATGTTTATGAACATAATCTTATCTCTCTAGGATAAGATGGGGATATTTACAGATAAAATACTTTTTATGTTTGATTGTATTGATTGTAAGTTGAATGAGACATCTAGAGATAACTCAGTATCTAAAATCTAGGATCTTCATCACCGCATAAAAGCATTATATTATATTCATAAAAAAAAAATATAACATAAAACTAATGAAGCAAACATGTTTGAATTTCAAAACATACTAACAAACTCTATGTTAAATGTATATTATGATGGATTGTTTTTTAACAAACATATCATTGAAAGTTTTACCTTTATGATGAATTCCCTGTCTGCTTTTTCTAATTGAAAATCTAAACTTTCAATATATCCACAATTTATGCCCACAGTTCTGTCCTGATCATTACCCTTTAAAGAAAAATTCATAATTAGACCAAGGTATTTTATTCAAGTTAAACATTTACTAATTCAAATAATAAATTTTACGGCTTGAAAATAAATTGTTTAAAATAGGCAAATATATATAATAAGATTTATGAGTGGATTGAATGTTTGTTACCTGTGTCAATCATACTGTTTACTTAAGATCAGTTACTTTCATTGGAAACATTTAAAAAAACATACTAGATAATAACACTTTATAAATAAATATGATACAGTATTAATATAAATAAAATTTGTGGAAAGTTTTGCAGCAATGTTTCTCACATTTACACGCTTTGCGACTCACTATGAAAACTGATTTGATTTCAGGACATACTAGAATAAATTAAAATGTTATATATATAGAGAAAAAATAGCTTAATTATGTATATATGGATTCTCTGTTAACTCATGAAAAATTTTTAATTCTGTCCCCACCTTAAATTTGTCGTGTCCAAGACCTATCAGTGAGTCACAAAGACCTATCAGTGAATCGCAACCAATACTTGGAGAATCAATGTATTACAGGTTTTTTACTTTTTTTTTTCACGAAAAAATTTCATTTAGCTCAGGCAAAAGCTAGTTGAATTTAGATACTCAGTGTAAAACTGTTAAAATACAACTTAATAACCATAAAAAAAATTGTTATGATGAGGTCTTTTAAAATTATGTACATTTCACTTCACATTGTCTGCTAAATTTTCTGGATCTATTTGACCAGGCCTACTTTTAAAAAGAGGACCTCCTGAGTTGCTAGAAGAGTATCTTTCACAGCAAAAATAAAGTCGCCTAGGTTATCTATACTTCTCCGTCTAAAGTCTTGAAATCTGGCCTATAAAAAAAACAAAATAATTATGAAGAAAGCAAATTAAAGTTAGCAAAAATTTAAGCAATACTGAATGCATGAAGGCAAAAAAAAAATTTAGCAGGATATCAAATAAAAATTAGTTTTGAATGTAATAAATAATTATGTAAATTCAAAGAATAAACTAACTACTTATTAAAATTCTATTATTACCTGCATTCTAACACCATGTGCTTCAATGAATTGCACTAAGTCTAGAAAAGCAATCTGTTGAGTAATTAAAAAAAAATTTTACCCAAAATTATATTGAATTAAAAAAAAAAAAATTTTTTTTGGAAAAAAGCAATGAAGAAATGAGTTCTATGTTAACAAAAAAAAAATTTTTAATTTTAATATTTTCATTATTGACAGCACTGAAATACTTCCACACTAAAATCATAGAATTTGCACTCTCAGCTACAGTAGGGATTAAAGAAAAGCACAGCAAAAACAGTTTATAATATTTAAGAAATTAAAATTTCATCTTTATGGGGGATTTAAAAAAATGAAGAGCTGTTGGGCAGACCTTCAAAGGGATTGAGGAGTGATTACTGAATATTTTTCTTACCTGTATGTCGAAAAAAAGTTAAATATCACTTTGAGTTTGTTTTATCAAATTACAGTGTCAATATATCTATGATACACAGAATGATGATTTTAAATATCAGATTGTCATATTTAATAATAAGTGTCTTAAAATAAAAGTATTTACTGAATTTATTAAATGGCCTTACATTCAATCAGCAAAGGAATTTCTTTGGGGAGGGGGTTTATATTGCGGGGTAACAGGACAGTTTTAACGGTTGTTTAATTATGACGGATACCAGATTTTTCTAAGTCGACCTGGGGCCAGTGAAAAAAAAAATGGGGGGGGGGGGGAGGCACTAAAATCAACATAATACACCCTTTAGTAAAAAGATTAATTTAGTCAATTAGTCTACATCAGTGTTTCCCTAAGTGTAGTACGTGTACCGCTGGGGGTATTCTCAAGAGTTTAGCAGGGTAATGCACAGCTAAAGAGAAAACAATGAAATGAGGGGGAACTTTGACCTAGAGTACGCAGTTTTACAAAATCAAAAAGTGGGTACACAGATGTTAAAATTTTTGAAAACACTGGTCTACATAATTGACTTAAGTCTATTGGTGTAGGTAAAGTACAAGAAATGGTTATGAGTAATGAAGATCAATAATGGTCTGAAATTGAAAGTTACGTTTTCAATGTTCATAAAAATAGCTCAAAGTGTGTCAGAAATATGAAGTACCAACAAGTAAATTGTAATTATTTATTTAAAGTACAGTGTGTACAGTATTACATAAGTGAAGAGTTAAAAACTTCAAGTTGAAAAATATAACAGTAAACTAGCTTTTAAAAATTTTTATTACTTTACCTTTTTATAAAATTGATTGTTTTTTGCTTCCTATGAAAGTCATACTTTATAATTGCCACTAATACTTTTACATAGCTAAGAATATCTCATTATAAGTATAAAATTAAACATAGTACAGCTATTAAAAACTACTACAAGTAACTGTCTGACATCGTAATATGCAAAAAGTATGACTTAAAAAATAAGAGTGTGGGGAAAGTATTTCATCAAAAAAGCTCTATAGGCCGGGACATTCCCTGGCCATTCTGGTATCCCAGGACAGGTGATGCTAAACTGGGATATATCCTAGGTAAACTGGGATGTCTGGTCTCTGTAAATTAGCACATCATATTATGACAAAATAATCACTATTTATGAATAGTTTATTGCAATAACATACATTACAAATCATTTATTGTCAAAAAACAATAGAAATGCAAAATCTGCTCAAAGATGAAAATAAAATTACCCACCTTTCCATGTCCATCCTTGTCCAGAATACAGAATGCTTTATCCAGACTAATATCTGGACCAAACAACAATTTGGAACATTCCTCAGGAAACAACTGTTTCTGTTAGAAGAAGAATTAAATTAAATTGTGTCACTTATTTGGAGCATGGATATCAAATCTCATCCTAACCATTTTATGTATTCAAACACAGACTCAACTGCAAGTATAAATATTACAAAACTCACACATATAAAAATATTCAAACATATAGATGCCAAACACTATTAATTTAAAGGGTGTGAAATTCTTACATTTCTGCCTGTTTTTAATCAAAGTCAAATTTTGAAGGCATGCATCGTACAAGACCTCTTTCAGCAATTTATATAAAATATGTCTGTATATATGTGTGAATACAGGCACAAATATGTGTAGGATATATAAATATACACATATTGAGAATGTATACAACAGAACCCTTATACTCTAGCGAGAGGTTTAGTTTTTTTTTATAATCTACTCACATCTTGCAGAACACTGTACAGTTCATTCTTATCAATGAACTCCTGGTCTGCTAAATTGTATTTCTTTAAAGCCTGAAATTAAGAAAGAAAAAAAAATTATCCATTATGAGATTTTCAAATAATTTTTAAAATCATATTTATAAGTTTTCTTTGAGCTTTAGACAAGTCAAAAAAATCTGTAAGCCTGCTAACTTTGTGCGATGATTAAATATGTCATTTTAAATGTTTCTGCAAAATGGGATACATCTAAACTTACATTCAGAAAGATCTCAACAGCTTTAACTACATTTCTGTGCTCTTTTCCAGCTTGGACGGCCAGCTTTTTCTTCTGTTGCTTTTCTCTAAACAAATGTAATTAATTTTTATGAACTTTTCATGGCTAACCAGTCTAAATTGGAGCAACATTTAATAAAATAATTTGAGAATTAAAACAAAAGTTAAATAAACATTGTGTTGTTTGTTAATCTTTCACTGAGTCTGATAAATGATAGTCCTTTCCATGCTAATTTACTTTGTGACATTCTAATTTTTATATCAAACTAATCATATAAATACAACAAAATTCATAATTGATAAAATTATGTCACAACTATTTTTTTTTTAAATAATTTTTAGTGAAACTGGGGGACTGTCTCACCTATGGACATGTTCTACACATATTAAATGCGATTTTTATCTTTGGATCTTTCCAATGTGGTTGACGATTAGTTTCAAGTCATTTTATTTTGCCTTGCTAGATAAGAATTTAAGTTGTGACTCAAACTTGTGCCTGATTGACCAAGTGATTCATAAACAAGCCAATAGTCCAGTATACATGTATCAATCAAGTGATGTCCTTACAATGTAGACAAACTAAAGGCTGGAATTGTATTTACACACTTTAACATCAGCGATTATTGCACTTAAGTCTGGGTGATCAAACATGAGTTCAATGGGAGCAGCATTCTGGTGTTTCATAAGATAGAGAGACACACCATGCACAAACTCAATAAGGTTTAGTGAAAAAAAAAAGTATTGAAATAATAAGAAATAGTTGTTTCAAAGGTAGCCATAAAATAACTCAACAAATATCGGCATCTGATCACCACTACATTAAAGAAAAATAAAGATGAAGAAGAAGAGATGAAGAGGTAGGTGTAAACATGTTTAAATTCAGTAGCACAACAATGAAAACATCATGACTTTTTCATTCAATTTATATTATTTGGAATCCTTTATCCATCTGATTCCTGCCCACCCTTTTAGTCAAACATAAAAGACCACTGTGGCCTGTAGTTTACAAACTTTGCCTTACTCTTGTGTTAGTATCATGATAGAAATATTATGTTAAACAGATTACATAAAGCAATAATGGATCGCAATGATTAAGTTCAGATTAGAACAATTAATATAAATAAATATTTAAAGGATTTCAAACACTGCAAACTAAAGTAGAGATTTTTTTTACATTAACAAACTGACATCATTTAAACAATACCCACTTATAAAGTTGAGTTTTAGCAGCTGGCATTTGTGGATCTGAGGAGTTGACTCGTTTTCCAAAGATGTTGTGGACAATATTCATGTCTGTATCATTGTACTGTTAATTAGATTACAATAGTAATATCTTTTAAAAATTATACATTGATTAAATTATTTTTTTTAAATTCAAATTATCAAATTTTCAATTTAGATTTTAAACGACAACATTTTAAAATTATACATGTATTTCATAATTAAATTTTATAACTAGATTACAATTATTGCATTTTAAAGAAATCTTGATACATGTAATAATATATTTAGGATTAAATCAAAGTTCAAGCAGAAGATAACTTACAAGAAGAAAGCCTAAAGTTTTATCATTGACTTCATCAAAGCGTTTCAACAAGATGTTAGGCAAATCACTCAGAGGGGTCATCTTTTGTAAAAAAGAATTTTCAGGTGACAAAGACAGGTACCATCCTAAAAAATTGTTTACCATGATCTATTACTTGAAGAAAATGCAACATTTAAAAAAAAAAAAAGTAGTAAAAACTAACCTTTAAAAAAAAATGAGAAAAAAAAAGGATTACGCAGTATCTGAATTAAATAGATTTGCACTGACATTGGATAAAAGACAGGGAACAAGTAAAACGGTCTTCAAGTAACTGAAATACTGACTATTGATGGTCTGATGCCAAAAGTTTAACTGATATAATTCCCAATATTTATCTAAGCTACTGATTCTAAAATTAATTCTTATCGAGATGCATAGAACCCACTTTATGGCAAGTTTGAAAATAGGAAGAGTAATATTCTATTTTGACACCCTCTTCCACGCACTTTCTAAGCCCAAAGAAGTTCTTCGATTATTCATTTTTTCACTCGTCCTTCTTTTTCAAAGGTTTTGCGGGGCTGTACCTTGTTTTAAAAGCACTGGAAAAAAGGCCAAAGTGTACTATCTATATAAATAATATCGGTCTCGCATCAGCGTTATATTAACATGGCATCTTGCCGGCGTCTCGATTCGAGAAATGTTTTTTAAAAATCTACAGATTTGAATAGATTCTGCGGTTTTCAAAGATGAAACCCAAAGGCCAAAATGTGAAATAATTCCATTTAAATATTTGTTTGTTTTTCTGTATTTCAGCAACATAGTGCATCTTTAAATTATAATAAAATTATGAAAAAATCAGATCTGTCTCAAACCAAAAATAACCTAGCCTACTGATCAAATACATGGGAATATAACTCTATGCAAAGGTTTTGCAGGGTACAGCTAGTAAGTGAATACTACTTGTAAAGAAACATAGTTTAAATTTTGGATTTAAATAATTTTTAGTAACAGCTATAAAGTCAAAGCATTGTCTAATCATGCTCAATTCATCTAAAAAAAAAGATTTCGTATATATCACTGAGGTTACAGGATGTTGGAGTGAAAGTATTGCAAGACTTACCGTCAAAGCTGTGAATTGGGTAATTCGTCACAATACCTCCATCAACATATTCGTCTATCTTACCATGGTTATTGTGCTCAACTGGACTGAAGAAGCCTATAAATACACAGATCACAGCTCAATTAGGGGTGGCGATGTATAAAGTTGATGAGACCAATTTTTATATTGATTACAGAGTAGATTACTTTTATGAGCCACAACTTAGTCATTTCAACAAGATTCAGTGGAGAAAAGTGAGTAAATGATAATCAAAAAAAACTCAAGGAAGAGCTGCTTGTGGCCACTATATATATTCATAAAAAATACATATAAATATATATATATACATGTATATACAGTATATACATATATTTATCATAGTCTCTTGACTGTATAGACAAGTGTGGTTAAATGAAAGGCAGAATAACCTCATAACTGAGTAGGCCAGAGTTGTGTAATTACTTACTACACCAATAATGCATTTAAAAACACCAATTATAGACCAAAACCCTCTAATCCTCCATTATTAGCTAGTAAAGACCTTTTTGTACATAAATGTTATAATGTACTATTATGTACTGCATTGAAGTTTTAAAAAAGTTAATGTCAGCTTTAAGATAACTATTTATTATTTACAAATTTTTTTTTTAACCCAGATGGACACAGAAGTATCTAATTAAATTTTCTTTTTTTATTAATATCAATTCAACTGATTAGGGTGTTTTTTTCTTTAAAAACTGCAAAATAAATTAATGTAAAAAAAAAAAAAAGCTATATGTATATTGTTTTGTTTTTTTAATTTTAGTACTAACCTGGTATACTCATAGACATGCGTAATGCATCCCTTACAGACATATGAGGTGTAGTTTTAATATGGCAGTACTCTGCAGTCAACTGATTCAAATTTGTCACAACAACACACAACTCTATGTTCTTTTCTTTATAAATCTGACAAAACAACATTTTTTTTTTTTCGTTCTTGATTTTTTATCAGTTGCTAAAAAGACATTTATGGGGGGGACCATTATAAATAATAATACTAGATATCTTTCTGACAAATTTAAAACATTAAAAATATGCCAAATGCTCATAATAAGTTTAATTACAAAGGTCAGATTGTCGTAATTGTGTGGTAGAGTCTCAACCATGTAAAATGTATGTAAGGTAATGAGGCAAGTAAAAAAAAAGACAACATTTTAGTCATTTAAAATGAATGTACATTATTTACATAAAAAGAAAGGTGTTGCAAATGTATTTTAGCTAGTTTGTAAATATCAGCTAATTATCTTAAAAAAAAAAAGCCTACATCGTAAAATGTCATGTCAGGATTTCCTTTAGCTGATTTTATCTTGATCTTTTCTCCAAGCCACTCGTGAAACTTCTCACCTGGGTTCCATCCATGTTGAATCAATAGATTGGGCAACAAGCTGCAGTATCCACAGCTGTGATCTGGAACAGTAAATTATTTCTAGTATGAAATAAAGATTGGATTTATGGTAAAATGTTTTACTCATTCTAATACAATTCTTCTATTAACTACAGTCGTGATTCATTACTGATATATAGAAATAACAGATTAGATTGAGATCTTATAAACTGTTTAAGAAATTACGAAAACTTTCTCAAATTCCAACTCCTCAAAAAGCTCCGATATTTTTAATTTTTTAATTTTGATGAGTCATCTAACTTTAGCATTAAATATTAACACCATTTACCACTAGCCCAGGGATCTCAGATTAATGGTGGGGACCCCTGCATTCCAGTTAACCCATGGCTGATAACTTACCATTCAGTATTGCATCCCAGTCATCTGACATGATTTGCTCTAATTCTTGAGAGTTATAGCCAAGGGCAACAGCAGCAGCAGCTAAGGCTCCTGCACTACTTCCAGCTAATCTCTTGACTTGCGGCATTATACCCACCATTTCCAAACACTTGAAGTGTAAATAAAAAAATGTAATTATGTTAGTAAGTAGTATGTATTATTTTCTTTTGTCACATATATCATAATCGACTTATATTTCTATACCCTGACATGTATATAAAAGTAAAGTTCCCTTAGCCCTATCGGGCCATCGGGGCAGATAAAGTGTAGAATTCATCTGTTTCTATAACTTCGGGATTATGTGGTTAGCACAACACCCAGCCGCCTTTACTTCCCCAACTTAAGTCAGGTACCCATTTAAAGCTGGGTGGACTTGTGGGACGACTTTGCACCAAATTTCACCTGGAAAAATTCCATGGGCTTCACCGAGGATCGAACCCAGGACACTCAGGTCGACAGTCGAGTATCTACACTACTCGGCCATCCGTCCCACTGACATATATATGATCTCTTTTAAAAGGGAAGGATGTGGGAGAGATCTCAATTTTTATAAATTCAGTTATGAGGGGTGGGGAGAGAGGGTTGGAAAAATACTCAAATTATAATTAAAAGGCATATAAGTATAAATATAATTATAATATAAGGTAAATTGTTATGAATGTTTCTATTATGCATTTATCAAATTACTGTGTTGTCCATTTTTTTCCACCCTTAACCGATGTGGTCGTTTGGGGGGAAAAAAAGGTCACATCAACAGACATATATCTGTTGTGCTTTGTCCATTCTGTGGGCTTATAGACTTGGTGGTGCTCATCTCCTCTCCAAGTCAGCGATGAAATTTGTTACAAAACGTTATGGGGGAAGAGGATTAATTTTTGATAATTTTTGCATTCATTGATGTATGTGAAGGAACCCATGTTAATATAGTTAAAGAATTGAAAAACAGATGCTCAAATGTAATATAATAATTAATGTTGTAGTTTACCTGGAGTGTCCCAACATATGACAGACCCATTATTCCGCCTCCTCCAAAAATCAAACTCTCAAATGGATACTCATACTCTTCAACCTTGACGATGCAACCAGGCTGGTCTGATTCTTGAGCACACCCTGGATTGCACAGATTTTTTTTATATTATTATGATTATATGCCATGGCCATAAGGATACAATGAGGTGTATCTTTATTACATCATTGAGAGTGCTATCCTAAGTCTATATAAGCTCTTTTTAACAAAATCATTTTCTGCAAGGAACAGCTAGTGAATTTACATGTCTAAATCTTTCATTAATTTTTGCTACAGCACTCCCACTTCACTACAGCACATCAAATAAATATGATAATATGGTGGCCATTCTCATTCTCCACTATTTTATATATGTCAATGATATTATTAAAATTATTTCTTCGTCTAAAAAAACAAATTACAGATTCTTATACTTGAATAGTGTTTCTGTTTCAAGAGTTCTTTGACAGTAATTGATGTTTCAGGAAATGCTATAGGCTATGAATAGTATGCCTTTAATTTATAATGAAATGATAATTTTAAAAGGCACTTGTTACTCGACCAAACGTTTGGTCTTCTCATAGCATATGTACGGTAGACCAAACGTTTATTTTTTTTTCTGTTTCCGGGGATTTTCGCGCAAATTGATATCTATCTCTATCCCTAACCCTATCCCTAATCCTGAAAAAAAAAATTCTGAAAAAAAAATAAAATTTATATATGTCATGTTCCTTATACCCTAATATAATGGTCACGTTTGGTCTTCTAACAAGTGCGATCGGTTTTTAAATGCACAAGTGCGATTTTAAAATGTATATTTCAATAAGCTGGCAGGTCTTCATCACATTTTTTTAAAATGATATAACGTCTGGCATGTTGGCATCGTATATATAAGACGCCTAAGCCGAATTCTAGTATGTATAGCACCATTGATTTTAATAATAATGATATTTGTATTTTCAATTTTTTTGAAGGCACTTGCTACGGATACGTAATTACGTACTCTGTATTTTTTTCTTCGGGGTACGTAAAAAGATGTGCGTATTTTTTAACGATATGATGCTAACCCTAACCCTTTTTTCAGATAGCGATATGATGTTATCCCTAACTCTAAACCCCCTAGCCCTTTTCTTTTCATAATGTAATAAAACAAAAAAATATGCGCTAAATTAGTATCTATTATTCTGAAAAAAAAAAAAAATTTCTCTAACGGGATTTGAACCCACACATAGTCGGCCAAAATAGGGTCCCGGCCAAGCGTGCAGCCGACTGTGCTAGTGAGCCACACAAACTTAGCCTCAATTTTTAATACCTTATGTTTTCAATTCCAAAGTCTATTTCCGTACCCTCACGTACCCCGAAGAAAAAAAATACGGAGTACGTAATTACGTATCCGTAGCAAGTGCGTTTTTTGAATATATTTGATTTTAATAGTTCAAGTGTCAACTATTACTACTATTAGTTGTGTAGTGAGTTATGAGGAGAGAGGCTAACTTTTGGGCTTCCCAAGTCTGCACTGGAAGAAAGTTTAAAAAGCGATCTACTTTGAGCAAACTTTGATAAGCCAACACAATAAAAAAGGTGGCTGTTTCTGTTGGGAAACATGTCAATGATTGTGTTTACTTCCTTTGTTTACAATGCGAGATACGATTACAGGATGAAGGGGAACTAACTTTGATTACTACTGGTGCACTGACCTATGTCTGACAGTATAATTATCACTTACCAAAACAATATTTGTAGTCATCGTCTGTGGGTTCCTTACTGAATGCTCTATCTTCAAGCTTCTGAAGACATTTTTTTCTTCTATAAAATTATAAAGAAATGTTTTGTATAATGAGTGGCTCGTTCAAAAGGTGTAGAATTTTGTATCATTCGTTCCTAGGCTTTTGCCTTTGGGGGCTCTAGGCTTAGGAAGAGGGCGTTGGTTTGGTTGCACAAAGTATAGATATATGCCGGATTTTTGTGACCATAAATGGCCGTCTTCAAGCATAGAGTTGCCCGGTACTTTTTGGGGGACCCTAGGCCGCACTAGGATATATAAGCCCAAACTGCCAATCAGTCGTTTTTATGTCTGAAGTAAGGAACCGGGAATGCGTGGCTAGCCTGTGGGAGCATACATTGTTGGAGGCTGATAAAATACCAACATATGTGTCAGTGTCGGACCAAAATTCGACCGACAACTGGTGACAGCCCTGTCCTGGTTAAGACAGCTTTGGGCCATAGTCAAACGCAACTTCCGGTTTCAATATCTCCTTAGGGGCTGTCCAATATTAATGTCAACAAATTTTTGGTGATTTTTACCTCCCCCCCTCCCCCTTGTCAACAACTTGTCAAACTTCCAGAGACCCCCCCCCTATAAAATTACGTCAACATTTGATAACCCCCTCCCCCTAAAAAAGGTGGCTTCCAAAATGTTTATGTGGCAAAATTAGTAGGAATATAGTTAGTTTAATTAAAATACTGAATGTTAAGCGAGTGTGTATAACACAGGACTACAAACGCTGCTTAATTTTCCTATTTATTAAGTAATTATATTAAATTTTTTAAAAAGTAACATTGTTGACGTCAACTTTTCTTGAACCCCCCCTCCCCCTTGTCAACAATTGTCAAAAATTTTCTTACCCCCCCCCTTCCCCCTTTTGTTGACGTAATTAATGATGATTTAGGATGATTTATTATTATTATTTAAATATTTAATCTACACAGAGGAGTCATAATTAGCAACAGGACCGGCCTTACGAATTGCGGGATTCAATTTAACGGATGCTTGCGAGGCCCCATCTTATAGCCTGTGACAAGAACCATGACGGATAGTGCTATGCTAAATGTAAATACCGTGCCCCTGCCTAAGGTCAGCCCTGATTAGAAATATAAAGTACACCATGATTTTATATCTTCAGGTTTGATACTTTTTTTTAGGCTACACCCCCCTCAAAACCATCACTGTAGCGACCGTGGAAGCAGCAGAGCCGTAGCCATGAATTTTGGGACGCCAGACAAACTATCGCAACGGGGGCCCAGCGGGCCTGATTTCATCCTGATTCGGCAGCAAAAATAAAAATAAAAACAAATCCAATAGCGAAAGGGGATTCTAAAACTTGGGGCCCCCTTACAAGTTATCGCGCCCACCACCTCGTGACGGCCCTGAAAGCAGGGTGGTCAGGCCCGTAGCCAGGTCAAAGTAAGCAGGGAGGCACCAATACCCAGCAAGAGGGCACCTTCTCATTTTAGTTACTTTTTTCTTTATTTTTTCCTCTTTTTCTTCTTTTTTAAGCGGGGGGGGGGCACTCCACACCCAGCAGGAGCGCACGGCCTCCTAGTGCCCCCCCCCTTGGCTACGGGAGCTGAGGGTGGTGCTTTTAGGACTTTGCCAATAAATTATCACTTTCGTCCGGAGGGCCAACCCCCCCCCCCCGGACGGAAAGGAGTATAGTTTAAGTAGCCCTCCCAACACATTTTGAGGAAGGGGTTTACAAAGTGCAAGAGACGTCACAGCCTGGTACTAATACATTAATTAAAAGTGTGTAAAATGAAATAATTCACTATCTTACCTCGCCATGGCGTCGGTTCTTGCTTTTAATCCATCGTTACTTTGATTATTTCCCATATTATATTATATATTTTTATTTTTTATTTTTTTGGTTGATATTCGATGTTTAAAATTGTATCGATTGTGACTGAACACGATATATTATAATCGACTTTATATTTCTAAAACCCTGACATGTATAAGAATTCCTAACCAGAGATGTTCTTCAGTTCTCAACATACTGCACAACACTTGTATCCACTGCCCAATCAACGATCAGATTTAGTTTATATTTTTTTTCTTATTTCGCACTCATCAAGACTTTGTTGTTGTTGTTGTTGTTGTGAGAATGCTGTTGTTTTTCGTGTTCAACGAACCGTGGAAGGAACTAAAGCCAGACCACGTATGAAAAGTTCATAAGGTTGTTTCTGCACTGAACTAGCGAGCACACACACACACACACACACACTCACACACACACGCGCGCGCGCGCGCGCACGCACGCACGCACGCACGCACGCACACACACACACACACACACATTATTTTAACTTTTGAAAAATAACAAATTCTATATCTAAAAAAAAGGAGAGAAAAAAAAGGTTCCATGGAGGCCATTGCTTTTAATTATTTCTTCATCGTTAATGATGTTTTGCATTATGTTTATAAGAATATCGAAAACTAACGATCCTTGGTGATGTCAGGCCTATATTTAGACACTGTTAGGATAGAAAAAAAAATGTTGAGGAGTATGGTCTATCTTGGGGCCTGAACGTTCTCCACCCGTAGTGGCCCCTCTCGTCACACACTCACACCACTTGCTGTAACATTATACAGCATAGCAATCAAATTTGTATTGATAAGTAGGAAAACTAGGCAACCACGAATGACCCCCCACTGTCGCCCTTGTGGGGGGGGCTCTTCCGGTATTTATTTCTATTAAATCTGGTGCGATAAGGGCCCCTACTGATACTTCCACCTAGGGCCCCTAAATTTATCTGGAAGCATATATCTAGGGCCCCTCCCAAAGACCGGCTCTAATAGTAATTGGACCATACTTGTAGTAGCCCCAAAATTTCAGGGGGCCCCTGACACGTAGGTGGTTTACACCCCCCCCCTTTCCATTGTAACGGCACTGGCCTATGTAAAAGAAAGCACCATAAGGAGGAAATTTTTTTTAAAAACCAGTATCAACTCTGCATGCACTTTTAATAACAGTACACTGGGTGTTCCCGATTCTGGGCGTGACTGCGGTATGTCAGCCATTGATTACACGTCCATTGATTTCTTTGTACTATTCGACGATGAAGAGGAGTTAGTGACGTAAACATGTCGACTATATATATATATATATATATATATATATTTTTTTTTTTTTTTTTTTTTTTTTTTTTTTTTTTTTTTTTTTTTTTTTTTTTTTTTTTTTTTTTTTTTTTTTTTTTTTTTTTTTGTTTTTTTTTTTTTTTTTTTTTTTTTTTTTTTTTTTTTTTTTTTTTTTTTTTTTTTTTTTTTTTTTTTTTTTTTTTTTTTTTTTTTTTTTTTTTTTTTTTTTTTTTTTTTTTTTTTTTTTTGTTGGTGTGGGTGGGGTGGGGGGGGGGGGGGGGGGGGGGGGGGGGGGGGGGGGGGGGGGGGGGGGGGGGGGGGGGGGGGGCCGGGGGGGGGGGGGGGGTGGGGGGGCGGGGGGGGGGGGGGGAGGGGGGGGGGGGGGGGTGGGTGGGGGGGGGTGGGGGGGGGGGGGGGGGGGGGGGGGGGGGGGGGGGGGGGGGGGGGGGTAATATAAACAATACAGTGTCGAATTAAGGTCTTTAAAGAGCCCAATCAAATCAAGGCCTCTCGTCAATATAATTAACCCCCTTCCTACTTCCTCCCCTGGGGGTGGGGGTGGGGAGGCAAATTTTTCCGCGAAGTTAATCTGACAATAAGAATTAGTTTCAGCTATCTGTTTGTACTTAAAGGCTTTCTGTGAGCTATAACTTTCTATTTATCTATCTCTATGTCTATGAATCAATCTATTGATCTAGGTGGGCATATGAATCTGTTATCTATGTATCTATTCGTATGTCAACTGTAAAATAATTAAAAGGGTGGAAGTCCTAGATATCTGACACTTTTAAACCTGTTGTACGGTCCTGTGAAGACTTCACAATTCTAGGTCTACCAACCATAGCCGTTATTTTGGTCTCTGTGGAGTCACAGGCAGATATGTTTCATAGATATTTAGTGGGGGTCCTAGGAAATAAAGTACCTTCCGTGCTCTTGATGGAATCTTGATTTAATAAGAATTATTTGGCCCGGGGGGGGAAGGGAGGGGCTGGCAGAGCCTTTCTTTGGTACTTGGCAAAGACACGCAGAGAGGTTTAAGGACCGTAATCAAAATGTAGATGTTGTGGCCTTCTTAGCATTCGATTTAACAGGAATTAATGCTTGAAGGGGGCGCCTTCTGCAATGGCGGCCTTAGGCAGTTGCCTAATTTGCCTATACATTGTATATGACCTAATTTGCCTATACACTGCATATGACCTAATTTGCCTATACACTGTATATTATAACGGCTCTGCTGGGAAGCTGCATAGTTTTCCTCTTTTATAAGAACGACCTCACTCCCACTCACATACCATTTATTATACAGTGAATTCCGCTTAATTGGGACACCTCTTAATTTGGACAGCCGCTTATTTGGGACGAATCTCAAAGAAACCAAACCAAGAAGCCAATAGTAAATGTGTATGTTTAATTGGGACAGCCGCTTAATTGGGACAAAAAGCCTCGGTCCCGATGTGTCCCAATTAAGCGGAATCCACTGTAATTCACTTTTTTTGCTATTATACAACCAACTATCAACTGTTATTAAATTATTACTGTTGCTTCGGGCACATCTAATGACTTATCGTATTCAATATGACAAAGTTTTATTGATAGCACGTTTCATAAGTTTATTTTATTCAAGTATCGTCGTGTTGTTGTTTGTTTGTTTTTTTTTGCTTCAAGATGACCTCTTTCAGCGGCGTATGCTAAAACAGGTTCCAAATCAATGAGTGTTATCAAAACCCGGGAATGTGTTTATAAGGAGAGGACAATCGCGTCAACATTTCCTTTTTTGTCTTTTACCTGCAGCGAGTTTATCGCCCCTTCCTCTCCGCCTGACCCGCCCTGTTTTATTTACATTGTTTTAGTGATTTTTTTTTTTTGTTATACATTCTTTATTGTGTTTAAAAGTACGTGTAACAAAAATCAAGAGGAGGCTCGATTGGCAGATTTTGGTTGTAAACAAGACCTTCATCGTCACAGTCTGTAGTCGGGGGCCCACCGCCAGGAGAAGGTTATGGCACATGACTGAGTGGCACATGATTGATTTGTCCTGATCGACTTTTATATGATGGTTATGGCAAGGGGGGGGGGCCCAAAACACACGTTTTGTAAGAAGAAATAAAAAGAGTAAAGGTTTCCCCTCATAAACCCTACATACAACACCGGGGTCAGATGACGTAGTCCTCGTGATTCTGTGGTATTCCATTTTATGAGTTGGGTGGTCGACTAAGGAACATCGTTCGGACTCGAGAAAAAATCCCGGCACTCACCCGGACATCCAGCCGTCCGCTTTACCACACAATCAACCCCCCGTCCCAAAATCAAGTAGAGCTATTCAAAGACTTTGTACGGCACCCAATTAGAACCCAACCCCCCACCCACCCATATAATATTATATGTAAAATATACCATTTGGCGCCTCTTTGTGGCATGACATCGCCCTTGCCCAACCTCGCTACGCC
The DNA here is from genome assembly GCA_021962125.1 of Bulinus truncatus. Lineage (NCBI taxonomy): Eukaryota > Metazoa > Mollusca > Gastropoda > Planorbidae > Bulinus > Bulinus truncatus. Next base: position 1,264,817 of record JAGDYQ010000057.1, read on the forward strand.
TCTGCCCCCCCCCCCCAATTAACTACGAGCAGAGAATTCGTCTCTTAGAGCTCACAATAACTTATGAATGCCATAATACCTATGACTTGGGGGAGGCGTACATATGGTGTCCCGCCTGTTTTCTTACAAGCGAGGATAAACAAAATATGATCTACTCTCCCTTCTGCTTCAATCGACGGTCAGCGCGTGTACTCGTGGGTGAAAATAATACGAGCTTATCGCACAGTGCACTGTTCAGAATTGACCAATCAAAGTTTGCACATCCATACGGAACTTTCAGCACGGATCATCAAAGTTTCTCCTGGGGAAAGTTCCTTCGTATCTTCGAGTCCCGTCGTATCTTTGAGTCTAGTTGTTTTACTATGCCCAGTATTTCAACACATATTTATATCAGCTCCAGGAATGTTTCACGTAAACACCCAACGCCCCCTCCCCCCACCCACCCCACCCCACCTTAGTAGAAAATGTCCAAGACCTATTTGTGACAAGCTACATTTGTCCGTCAACTCCAGAGGCGTACCTAGGGTGGGGGGGGGGAGGAGGGGTTAAATTCGAAAGTCCTCCCGGGCCCCAGCTTGAGGGAGGACCCCCAATTTTATTTTACATTAAATATTAAGTACATTATCTCATGTCATGGTGTCGAATGTCAAAATGCTAGGGCCCCCAAAGAGGCCAAGTTCCCCCCTCCCGGGACCCCAAATCCCTAGTTTCGGCACTGATCAACTCTGCACTGAAACGCGCCGCCTCGTTTTAAAAAAAATAAAAATTAACACGCAGTTCGAGTGACATCACTCACTGTCAACTACTACTGGTGCCCCCGCTTGTGAAATAGCCCCTGGTGCAGTGGGGCACGGAGAAACACGGCTCCGTGTGGAAACTAAACCAACAGCCAGGCACATTAATTTATCTTCACTCCCCCCTTCCTCACCGACCACCTCGACCATGTAAACAGCGGGTTCTCTACCTTTTTTTTTTTCGCGACTGTCCCCCCCCCCAAAAGGGGCGCTAAAATATGTCAGCGGGTACCGCCAGCTTAACAAAAATAAAAGTGGAGCAATAGTGGACCAATAGTGGACCAATAGTGGACGAATAGTGGACCAATAGTCAGACTTTGCCCTCGCCTATATCATGAACTGTTGTATCCCTGAGTCTCATAAATATGTAATGAGTGTGACGTACATTTTCCTTACAGTTTAAACTGTTGTTCAAAGCAAGGTTTTGGTCCTCCGTCTCAGAATGTTTTTAAAATGACCAAAAGATAGACAATGTCAATAGGGTAGTAAATATTAACAGAGCAATCAAAAGCAGCGCAAAATCTAAATGCACTTTTAAGTTTTCAAAGTCTTTAATACTTAGACCACACAACGCCTGTTTCCCTTCCCCCCCCCCCAACTTAGCTCTATTATTAGAGAAGTACAATGGTGTTTTCCCGTAACGCCACGACACTTGGATTGTCTAATTACACACGCTAATGACTTTGGAGATGGAGGGTGGGGGTGGGGAGGAGGAGCAACTGCACCATGACCCGCTCCTGAAAGGGGTCCCGCGGTAGGGAACTCTTGTGTCAATTAAGTGTAACAAGTTCGCTCAAAGACAGATATAAAGCCCCCCCCCCGAATTAGACACTCGCCATTGCACCCCCACCACCCCCCCCTTACCCCACCCCCCACCCCATACATCTCGTACTGTTAAGGCTGCCGTTTGATACGCGTCAGTGTGGTTTGAACAAAAACGACGACTGCTGTCTATGTTGTCAAAGTGCATGTAGCTCTAGTCACCTGGGGGGGGGGGTCTCCCCTGGGGGAACAGGTGAGTGAATGCTGATGTTGTTGTTTTTTTTTTATAAACTCAAAAAAGTCCAAAGTTAGCAGCAGCCCTCATCATACCAACTCCACACTCAAAAACTTAAGGACTAGTGTGTGTGTGTGTTTTTTTTTTGTTAATGGGAAATTGGAGATTGGAGGGGGGGCGAGTGTATTAAGTCAAAATAATATGAAGGAAGAAATTGTGTGGCTATATTAAGATGTCGGTGCTGGCCCGTAGCGTGCGGGGGGAGGCCTAGGGGGCGTTTTGTCTGCCCCCCTCTGCTTGTTTGCTCTACTTAACTTAGTAACATTTATTTCCCTGCTATTGGCCTGACCCCTGCTGTAGAATGCCTGCCCTTGCTTTATAATGCCTGGCCCCTGCTGTAGAATTTTCACGCTACGGGGCTGTGTCGGCGGTATTCAGGGTCGTACATTTTTCAATAATGTGTATGATGTATGCTGTACGCGTACCTCAAGTTGAGAAATAAGGCCAAGTGAGGAATCAGTGGCTAAAAGAGCTTCCAGACCTGGACGACTATTGCACAGATATCGTTTTTCGTGTTTGTTTGTTTGTTTGTTTTTACTTTTTAAGTGTGTCCAACTATGAAGCAGGCTAGACTTTCTTAGGCCACAACAAGATGTTAGGTAACGATTCGCAAAACGCAAACAGTCGGAAAAGATAATTCATTTAATCATATTATTATTTTTCTAAAAGACTAACATAATAAATAGGTCTATATTTTATTATCATCTGCAATGGCGGCCTTAGGCAGTTGCCTAATTTGCCAAAAAAACTGAAAATTAAAGAATTACATAATAGAATTAAATATCTGGTTCTCCGGGAAAGATTGTTCCAACCACCCATGCCCATGCGTTAAAAAAATGTTTTCTGCCATTAGTCAAAACAAAACTTGAGCTGTCACGTGACGATAAATTATTGACTTGCGTCACTGACCGGGCTTATTAGTGATTCCACGCGAGGGCTGTCAATGTCATGCGCGAGTGTCTGTTCACTTCCGGAAGTACGACTCCCACAATGAGACATCCACTGTCAAAAGTCTGGCTTCATCTGGGCGACACGTGGTTGTTGTTGTTACAGTTAGCGAGAAAAACAATAATAGGTTACAGGAAATCAATATTTGTAGGAATTGTTTCCCTTTTGAACTCCCATTATTTTTATTATTGATGAGCCCATCCTCAATGAAGTCTGAGAAGATTTAATCTGATAAATTATCATAACAGTTGCATGATAACTGACAGAAATGAGTTACTCTCGTTTACAAGTCAGTAAAACAGCCAGTCGTTATGGCGTTTTCTGGGGGAGGGGGGAGGGAGGGAGGGCTTAGGAAAGTGCCATATGGGGCGCTATGTAAAGATATATTTTGGTATCCCTGTTGAGGGAACATTTTGGGGCCCCACACAATGCTATATTTTTGAGGCCCTATGCAAGAAAACATTTTGGGGGCCCTCTGCAAGGTTTTGTTTTGGGGCCCCTGACAAGGGAACATTTGTGGGCCTTATGCAAGGTTTTGTTTTGGGGCCCCTGACAAGGGAACATTTGTGGGCTTTATGAAAAGCTATATTTTGGGGCCTTGGGTAAGGGGGGGCATCGGTAAAAGTATTTTGCCCCTTGGCTCAAGGTACATTTCGGGGGGGAGGGGGCTAGTAACTAAAATATCTGACATTGTCGTTGGCTGCAAATCCTGGACTCATAATAATCATCACTGACAGCAGGGTCCCTTCCTTCTGACCCATACCCCCTCGATTGTTCAGTCATATACGACAATTTAGGTCACAGTGGGGGGGGGGGATTCCTATTCCTAAGTTTGCCTATTTATAAGAACGATTCTGAAAACAGTCAAGTCAGTGTTTCCCAAACTGTTCATTGTGACACTCTCCACCAGAAGGCTGATTTAAAGACGGGCACACCGGACGCCCACCGAACCTAGAGATTTGGGGGCCCGGGGGGCTTGGCCTCTTTGGGGGGCCCATGTATTATGACATTTGACACCATGACATGAGATAAATGTACTTAATATTTCAAGTAAAAAATTTTTGGGGCCCCCTCCTCAAGTTGGGGCCCGGGAGGACTTTTGAATTTGGAACCCCCCTCCTCCCACCCTAGGTACGCCTCTGCCCCCACATAGACCAATTTAAATCCCTTTTATATGTCTCTATTTTTCTAAAAGGGCCCAAGATTTCCCTCTGCACCCGGGGCCTCATCTGACATACGTCCGTTCCTGCACCCAGGGCCGGCCCTAACAATTTCGGGGCCCTTTGAGATACGGATTGCGAGGGGGCCCCAGTCTGGGTAGGGATACGGATAATAAATGAAAATTAAGATTTTGTATCAGAAAATAAATTTATCTTTGAAGTCATACAGTATATCATAAAAATTCTGTTTCTTTCATAGATCATGCTCAATAACAAGAATTGAGAAATTGTCAAATCAATTTTTGCCCTCAAGTAATTCTTGATTAGTTTGAGGCGCGAGAAGCTTCTTTCACCAGATGCCACAGGTACGGGTATGGATAAAAATATTCTGAGTGCACCAAAGCAGTTGGTGAAAGCAGTGTTTCTTTCATTAGTGGACAGATAAGACAAAATTTCTACCGGGGTTTTGGCGGTATTTGGTAGAATATGCCTTAAAGATTCCATTTCATCTACTAATTCTCGCCCACATATATCTGATGACTGGTCTGTTGATGACGTCGATGCCTGCCCGCTGTAAACTATAATGTCATCACGCTGAAGGCTCTTGAAGCTGACAAGAAATCCAAATAGATTGTGGTTTGATTTCAGCTGTTCAAATGTCGGCTGCAAGGACTGAATTGCAGTGTCAATAATTCTGTTGAAGCAATTTATTCTATAGACATCTTCAGCATTTCCAGGTATAAAGTTTTCCACATATTTATCATACTGCCCTTTCCTTTGAAGTTTTGCTGGAAAGATTGCGACAACTTCCATATTTTTAGCCAATTCCTTTGCTGTAACAAGAATCTGAACAAACCCATCAACTTTCAGTTTCCTTAGCCAAGTCATCAAGTTGTACGAATCCATTGCAGTGCTCAAATCTACTGTTTCACCTTGAAGTTCTTTACTCATAAAATTGATTTGGAAGAGCATGTCATAACATAAGGGAATTATAATTTTTACCTCTTCAGTGTTTCATAGTCCTAACCCCTAACCCTTCACTTTTAATTATCGGAGCATTAGTCTCTTCAGCTAATTCTCGAGTGCGTCACAAATTTCAGGCAGTTGATAACGAAGTGCTTTGACACTATCTATTCTACATTCCCACCTTGTTTCGCACAGAGGTTTTACAGACAGATTGTAAACATGCTTTCTGAATAATAACCATCTCTTTGTATATGCTGAAAAGATAGTGTACACGCGTTGTATAGTTCTAAAAAAAAGTTAACGCATCTGGGCACGTTTTGATCATGTCTGCTACCAACTGATTGTAATTGTGACACGCACATGGAGTAAAAAAATTCTCTGCTGTTAATATTTAAAAGCCGTTTTTGAACTCCAGAATGGACGCCTTTCATGTTTGCACCATTATCATAACCTTGTCCAAGAATATGTTCAACATTCAATTCAAGTTTCTCTAGCTCATTCACTAGTACATTGCATAACTCCTGTCCAGTAGTACATAAGTCCTGTCCAGTAGTACATAAGTCCTGTCCAGTAGTACATAAGTCCTGTCCAGTAGAACATAAGTCCTGTCCAGTAGTACTTTCCACAGGATGACACTTTATAAAAAGTTCATGTAGGCCTACAACCACAGGCTCTTTCATATTAACCCCATTTGATACGTACCGGATAGTTAATCACGTCTGCACTTTGTGACTTATGTTTGGAGTACACTCCAATTTCACTGAAAATTACTTTGCATCGTAAAAACACAAAAACAGAATAAACATGCTGACCTATACATGAATATAGGTTATAATGGTTTAATTTAATAATTTACACATATAATTAGCGTGGGGGCCTATGAAAGTGCGGGGCCCCACTGCGGGCCGCTTAGGTTGCAGTGGCCTAATGCCTGCCCTGCCTGCACTTCACCACAAGTAAAGTTCTCCTGGCCCAATAGGCCATCGGGGCAGATGAAGTGTAGAATTCATCTGTTTCTGTAACCTCGGGATATGAAGGGATTGTGTGGCTACCACAACGCCCAGCCGCCTTTATTTCCCTAACCAATGTCAGGTACCCATTTAAAGCTGGGTGTATTTTTTTGGGGACTTTACACCTAATTTCACCAAGGATCGAACCCGAGACTCTCATGTTAACAGTCACGCGTTCTACACCACTCGGCAATTCGTCCTCACACACCCTCTACCTACCCCTTTGCTCCTTATGTAGCATACACTTTTCCCTTCAAGCTGTTCTCAGTTGTGCGCACCCTCCCCCCCCCCACTGGTATTTCTCACTGAATAAATAAATATAGATATCATTAAGGCATTATATTTAAAAAAAAATAATAATTAAGGCTTGGGTTTTTGTCTGCATAAGTTCAGACGAGTGGAAGTCATTCCTTCCCAGAAGTCGCTTGAGTCGTTTGGTATTAATTGAGCATCGTCTAGCTGGAGATGACGTCACTGACGTCAACTAATTTCGTTAGAGATTATAGCTGAAAGTACAACGGAAATAACCTGTCTCGAATTTGTAAACAGTGACACATATTAATTAATATATTACTGATGTGTAACTAAATATGTAAAATAATTATCTCCTCGCTCAGTATCTTAAAATAACTTTTAAAAAATGACACTATATTGATTTTCCTTTAGTACTTAGTATCATGTGTGTGTGTGTGTGTGTAATAGTCTATTAAAATTTACAAGTAAGGCAAATCTGATCTAGCTTATTTATTCAACGTAATAATTGGCCATATTAAATTTCATTGAGCGAAACCGTGTTTTTTCTAATATAACCAAAGTCTAACGTAAATTATGATATAAAAGAGTCTCATCTATCATTAATAATTGCAAGATGTCATAAAATAATAATAATATCATGTGGGGACTGTCATTGTTTTTTTTTTTCACATTAAAAAAATAATTCAGGGGAGGAAATTGCATATGTGGGATGACTTCCCTTGCCATATGTGCCAAGAGTAAAATAATTCAGTGGCCTCCCCTTATTAAAGATCTCGGTTATGAACCATTTATTTTTCCTTTTCAAATCCAAAAGGCGCAGAAGTTATGTTTCAATGCAGAAGAAAACAAAATATTGCCTGCCTTTAATAAATGGAGATACCTTTATTATTAAGGTTGTAGTTTGTAATCAAAACGTAATCAACAGCGAAGGAACAAATCTGGGGTAGGCCTGATTTCTCTACCCTCAGGTCAATTATATTGCTCCATTGGCGAGTCATTTGTATAGCTACATTGGCGAGTCATTTGTATAGCTACATTGGCGAGTCATTTGTATTGCTACATTAGCGAGTCATTTATATTACTACATTGGCGAGTCATTTGTATTGCTACATTGGCGAGTCATTTGTATTGCTACTTTGGCGATTCATTTACATTAGTTCATTGGCGAGTCATTTGTATAGCTACATTGGCGAGTCATTTATATTAGTATATTGGTGAGTCATTTGTATTACTACATTGGCGAGTCATTTGTATTGCTACATTGGCGAGTCATTTACATTAGTACAATGGCGAGTCATTTGAATAGCTACATTGGCGAGTCCTTTATATTAGTACATTGGCGAGTCATTTGTATAGCTACATTTGCGAGTCATTTTTATTACTACAATGGCAAGTCATTTATAATTTTATGGTGCAAAATAATTTACTGAGACGTATTCCTTAAAATTTATATTTAATATTTTTTTGGAGAAAGCCAATTTAGGACCATCACACTAATTTGTTGTTTTTGTTTTGAAACAACACCAGAGCCTTTACTTAAAATTAGATCCCTCAGTTTTATATCAGTGGCGTTAACTGGGGTGGGGGTCCGCCGCGGGCGGCAGTTGTATCTACTGCCGGAAGGGAGGGGGTGGCATTTTATGGGTAATCAGTACTTTCACACCTCAAAATATAAACTCAATTCGTATAAGAATCGAATTCCAAATCGTCCAGGTTTTCAAATTTATCTCTTTTTTTTTTTTTTTGTTGTTTTAATAAATCGTTTGAAATTAATGAATTTTCATTGAAAAAACACGATTATTCCAAGAAAAAAAATAGTTTCGTACAACAGTTGTTCTAACAAAGAAGAGAGGGGGAGATGTAGACGTGCCGTGCTTAATTATTTCAAAATCTTGAGATAAATCATTCGAATTCAAATAGGTTTAGTGTGAATCTATTTTTTTATAATCAAATAACATGGATAGTTTCATTGCTGAATTTATACACAAATTTTATTATTATTTTTTTTGCTCTACCAAGCTCTACGACAACACGAATATCGTGTGAGTATCATGCATTAAATTATTCATGCATGGCCTAAACAGATGTGGAGGCTTGTATGGATGGCGGACTGGACAATCGCCAACGTGCGCCCCGCGGTAGGAACATTTCGGAATGACTATTCGACTTCATTTAAAGGATCTAGGCCATTTGTACGGCACCCTATTAGAAACCAAAAAAAAAAAACATCTATTTATAGCAAAACGCCAACACCCCAATTAAAATTAAAATACGTTTGCCACCACTGATCTAGGCCCTGCATTTAACATCCCCCCCCACACACACACCAGCCCCGTAGCGTGAAAATTCTACAGCAGGGGCCAGGCATTCTACAGCAATGGCCAGGCAATAGCGGGGGGGGGGGGACAGGTAATAAATTGTACTAAGTAGAACAAATAAGCAGGGGGAGGGGCAGACAAAACGCAGGGGGAATCCGCCCCCCTACCCCCCACCCCTACGCTACGGGCCTGCCCCACACACAGACACACACTTGTGCATGCAGCAGTAATTCAAAGGCTTCATCTGCCTATAAATGGGCTGGTGAAGTCAAAATATGGATCGCTTTTTTTCGATATATATATATATATATATATATATATATATATATATATATATATATATATATATATATATATATATAGTGGATTCCGAATAATTGGTTTACAAATGTTGTATGTTTAATTGGGACAGCCGCTTATTGGGACAAAAAGCCTCGGTCCCGATGTGTCCCAATTAAGCGGAATCGACTGTATATATATATATATATATATATATATATATACTAGACGGTCATTGCTACATGTGTTGTAACAGAAGAAAGACCGATTTATATTTACTTTAAAATTAATCATAGATTTATCATGTATCCCAACAAACAATGGTTTTCTTCAAACTCTTAAAATATCAAATTACATGTCTTGGCTTGTATGTAGTAAATGCCAATAGTAAAAAATAAATTGACATTTCTATCAACAAACACTTTAAAAACACATCTCGGCTTAGTTACTTTTGAAACATCACGATCAGCAAGTATCAAGCCATGGCCAATTATTTTTAATAAAATATTTCATACTGTTTTGTTTTATTTATATGTTCAATGTCTCACAATACATATTTCAAAAGAAAATACATTTGCCAAAGAACGAGCATCTTTGTAATCAACGAACATCTTTTATCTCCCTTATTATGCCAGTACGACCGATTGCGTAATCAGTATTTGTGCTTTTTTATGAAATGTATTATGATTAGTTACCATGGTTTTAGTTAAACTAATGCATTTGTTTTTTAGAGTTCGCCACGGGTGTCACTTTATCTGAAGAATATTTGTGTTGTGCGAACTTAAGAATCATTTTTTTTTGGTACACAACATTAAGGTGTGTATGCCAACTGAAAGAAACCATTTCTTTGCCCATTTATCAAAGTGCGCGTCTTCGGTAAGTTGTGCGCGCGCGCACACATGCGCACAGCTTGAAGGGGAAAAGTGTATGCTACATTAGGACCAAACGATTTTTAGGAAGGCTTTGGTGGAGAGTGAGTGAGGACGATCGGCTGAGCGGTTTAGAACGCTTGACTGTCAACCTGAGAATCACGGGTTCGATCCTAGGTAAAATTGGGTGTAACTTACCCCCACACTCCCAACTTGCAAGGGAACTCCAATCAGGAAAATCATTTAGCCGTAGCCAAAATAATATATATATATATATATATATATATATATATATATATATATATATATATATATACATGTATATATAAGCGATTTGAGCTCTGCGTTAAATCGAAAGAAAAGAATTAATACAACAGTATTCCAGTTTAAAATATAATCATTAAAAAATCGGATATGCCCGAAACCAAAAAAA